>JAAGEH010000393.1:36470869-36525786 GCA_011751065.1 Lasiurus cinereus | reverse complement strand
TTAATTTTTATTAATTTTTTATACATATCTCCCCATTGCCCCCCCTCCCTCCCAGGCGTACCCCGACCCCCCAGTGTCTGTGATCATTGGTTATGTTTATAAGCATGCATACAAGTCCTTTGATTGATCACTTATTTTCCTCACCTAACTTTAATCTTTCTGCTATAATTTCACAGTCTGTTTGATGCTTTATGATTTTTGTCCTCCTGAGAATTATCAGTCTACTCCCTTTCTGTGCTCCTGATTCTATTATATTCACCAGTTTATTCTGTTGATCAGATTTTTAATTCACTTAATTTTTAGATTCACTTGTTGACAGATGTGTATTTGTTGTTCATAATTTTTTTGTCTTTTACCTTTTTCTTCTTCCTCTTCTAAAAGGGTACCTTTCAGCATTTCATATAATACTGGTTTGGAGTTGATGAACTCCTTTAGCTTTTTCTTCTCTGTGAAGGTCTTTATCTGCCCTTCAATTCTGAATGATAGCTTTGCTGGATAGATTATTCTTGGTTGTAGGTTCTTGTTGTTCATCACGTTGAATATTTCTTGCCACTCCTGTCTGGCCTGCATCGTTTCTGTTGAGAAATCAGCTGACAGTCGTATGGGTGCTCCCTTGTAGGTAATAAACTGTTTTTCTCTTGCTGCTTTTAATATTCTCTCTTTGTCTTTTGCTCTTGGCATTTTAATTATGATGTGTCTTGGTGTAGTCCTCTTTGGGTTCCTTTTCTTTGGGGTTCTGTGTGCTTCCTCGACTTGTAAGTCTATTTCTTTTACCAGATGTGGGAAGTTTTCAGTCCTTATTTCTTTAAACAGGTTTTCAGTATCTTGCTCTCTCTCTTCTTCTGGCACCCCCACAATTCTGATGTTGGTACGCTTGAAGCTGTCCCAGAGGCTCCTTACATTATCTTCACATTTTTGGATTCTTTTCTCTTCTTGCTTTTCCAGTTGAATGTTTTCTGCTTCTTTATATTTCAAATTTTTGACTTGATCCTTGCCTTTCTCTAGTCTGCTGTTAGTACTCTGCATAATAGTTTTCATTTCAGTCAGTGTATTTATTATCTTCTCTTGGGTCTCACTAAATTTATCCATCTTTTCTAGCATATTCTTGCAAAACCTTATAAGCGTGGTTTTGAACTCTATATCCAGTCGTTTTTTTTCCTCCATTTCTTTTGCTTGTAATCCCTATCCTTGTCTCGGCATTTTCACTGTGCCGGGGAAACTTCTGTGCTGGATTCAGCCGAAGAAGCCTCGGTTGAGCTTGGGAGGGTGGAGTCTCAGGGCTTAAGGGACCGCCTTGCCTTCCAGCCGGCCCCGCCCTCCACGGCCCCTGAGTCTCACGTGACTGGGTAATGGCTGGAGCGGTCCTTGTGCGTGCGCACACCCGCAGCGCCTCTGACCACTGCCTTTCCGGCTCCCCTGCGAACCAGGACCACACGAGTCTAGGTCCCCAGGGTTTCGCCCAAAACAGGGGCCCAGTGGACTCAGAAGTGGCGCAGTTGGGAGGGTCTGTCTCCCGCCCACTCGCGAAAGCCAGCGGCACAATCAGCAATCCGTCCTCCGTGTGGTGCCGTGCGCGACCAGACCTCTGATCCTTTGCAACTCCCCTAAATTTCCGTGCACTTCTCCCTTTTCACAGTCCAAGCTCCCCCGTATGAGTTTCGGCTGGATCTGGGGTTTAGTGTCGTAAGATAAGGGGTTCAATGCCGTTGGGAGTCTCCGTTTCCCTCCCGCCAGAGAAAGCCAGCCAGGTACTCCGGCACCCGCTCTCTCAGCGCGCGTCTCCGTACCTCAGCTTTTTGCAGCTCCTCTGGGTCTCCGCAAGCCCCTCTCTTTCCCTCTAGTTGTAGAACTTCCACTCAGCCAGCTTTCGTGTGGTTCTGGATGATGTCCGTTCTTTTAGTTGTAGTTTTGAAATTGTTGTGCGAGGCAGCAGTATAGGTGTTTACCTATGCCGCCATCTTGGATTCTCCTCTAGACTATATTTTAATCTGACACTTCTACGTGTAAGTATGTAATCAACTTTCCTGAGTGAAACCACTCCTCATCTTCCTCTTTCTGGATTTCCCCTCTTCTATTGTGAGAGTAGACACTCAAGCTCAAGGAATACTAGTAATCTAAGAAAAGATACATAGGATGGTAAACTCTTTAACTTTTTCTATGCCTGAAAAAGCCTTGTATCCTGCTTTTATAATTGAAAACTACTTTTGCTGGAAAATAAGTTCAAAATCATTTTCCTCACAACTTTTAAGACATTGCTTTATTTCTCTCAGTATTGCTGTTAAGATGATTGGTATGTGACTTTTTTCTTCTTTCTGGAAGTCTTTAAGTTTTTCTTATCCAGTGGTCCCAAATTAAGATATGTCTGGTTGTACTTTTTTTTTCCTGTTGTACTTGGCATACAGGGTTTCTTTAACCTGAAATCATCTTTTTAAAATACATATTTTTTTAACTCTGGCAGTCTATCTTCTATTATTTTGTTGATTAATTTCCCTCTCTATATCTCTACTTTTTCTATTCTTAGACTTGTTAGTTGAATATTAATCCTTTAGAATAAATCCTCTTTAACTCTTAACTTCTTTCTCATATTTTAGCTTGTGCTTTTTCTTTTTGAAAAATTTTATTTTCCAAACTCCCCATTGAATTTGGCAATCATATGTTTAGTTTCTAAAAGCTCATGCTCATTTTATTTTTATTCCTTCCTAAAGATAACCTGTTCTTGTTTTATGGATGCAATGTATTGGAAGATTTTCAGAGTTACTTTTCTGTAAATATTCTTTTCTCCATAGTCCATCACCTGCTCCTTCCCCCTTCCCACCCCCCCACCACCCAATTTCCCCAATTTGTTGTTTTCCTTTTGTTCTTCATTATGGTACCTATGCCTTAAGTATCTGATGATCTGTTGTGCCTTTTTACTTTTTAAATAGAGTAATAGAAAAGTTCTGAGCTCTGTGTACATGAACCAACCAGTGAATTTGCTCCCTTCCTTTTGGATGAGGTATGCATGAAAATAGCCATCGTCTTTTGCAACCACAGAATGTAAAATGATTGGGAGCACTACCTCTCATTTTAGCCACCTTGGTTCATAACAGATGTGTGTTCAGTTTCTTTGGAGAAGAAACCTCAGTTATTTTACCCAAGATAGGGATAGAGGCTATCTGCCGAGCATTCTAGGGTGACAAGTAGTTGAGAAATTATAACTTTGTCTTCTGGTTTTCAATTATTTCTGTTTTCAGTCCTACATCTTTCTACTAAAGACTTACATTTTGTGTTTCCTGCCGTTCCAGGTTTCCTCCAACAGGTTGACCCTCTCCTCTTCTGCTCTGCTTTATCATTTGCCACTCCTCCTACTTTCCTTTTTCTCAAACTTGTTAAATTCCCTCTTCCACTGATGCTGACCCCTCATCCCTTTCCTTATTTTATCTTTTTTTCCTTTAAAAATAGTATTACTTTACTAATATTTCAATGAGATCTCAAGAGAGAGGAGATAGGATTATGTGTTCAACCTATCATCTCATAACAGAAACTCACCTTAAGAGCTTTGACTGCCTTTATTATTACTTTTTAAATATGGAACCTATAATTTATGTTTTTATTTCTTCCTTGGAGAATTATATTTTGTACCTATATAATATTACTTATTTTCTTAAGTCTATGGTTTCTAGTTTTATTGCACTGTGATTAGTGGCTTGCCTATGTTTCTTAATTTTTGGAGTTCAAGGAAATTTTTTGTGTAATATGGAATATAATCTATTTTGATAAACATTAAATGGGCATTTGAAGAAAATTACATTCTCTGTTATATACAAATTATGAACATTCATTATATTGATCAATTTCTTATTTACATTTTTGTCTATTAAATTAAAATGTAATCCAATCCTCTTCTTTGCCCCAAATGTCTCAGAAACCCAAAATATTTAATAAGTCAACAATTTTCTAACTTAATAATAGCTGAAAAATGGACATCATTCTACTGCCAAATATTAGAAATAGCAAGTATTCCATTGCTGCAATGTTCCTCTGAATGCTTATGTCTGATAGAAGTTATTTTCCCAAAAACAATTACTAGTATTTCTATCTTTTCATGTTCTTCTTGAATTTCAAATAGCTTTGTTTCATATTTTCTAGTATAAAAGTTCATAAAATAATAGAATTGTACTCCTGGAGAAAGAGAGAGGGAAACATATATAACTTTATTTACCAACTAGAGTCCCAGTGCAAAAATTCATGCACTGGTGGGGTCCCTTAGAGTGGTCTGCAGAGATTGGGCTCCAGCTCACACCCCCACACTCGCAGTCCCGCCTGGCACCCCATCTTGGTTTGGCACTGCCCCCTCAGCTGCTCCACCATCTTGCCTAATGGATGATCGATCAGAACCTGGCCCCCTGCCTGGCTCCCCTGCCGCAGGCGCACCCCCACCATCTCCAGTTGTTGCTGTCTGCAGAGCAATTGGTGCTCACACCTCTCTTGACCTGGTGCCCCCTACTCATCTCCTCCACCATCCTGCCATGGTCCCGTTCTGATCAGGGCCCATCAGGGCCAGCAGCACCTCCACTGCTGCCTGCTGCCAGCACCGTGTCGCTGACACCTGCCAAGTTCTGCACCAACCTCTGATGGTCAGCACACATCATCACAAGTGGTCAAATTCCCAGTTGAACTGAGGGGACAATTTGCATATTACATTTTTATTATATAGGATGTCACCCCAATAAATGTATAAAAATAAAGTTCATAAATATTATATTTGTGAACAAGTATGCTTTAATGTTGCCACTTTGGCTTTTTTTCCCCCTGATAGATCTTTACCTATTTATTTAATTTTAATCTTTGCTTAGAAATACTTTAAATAAGAGTATCAAAGCTTAGAATTGCTTACTTACAATATAGAAAGCAACAAAAATTGGATTTATTTTAAAGCCTAGGGAATCTTATATTTTAAGACAAAGGTCTGAAAAATCTCACTGTTATTATGAGAAAAATATGTGTTTTTACTTTATACTTTCTATATTTTACACTTCTCTTTAGAAAACATTTCTCTTTTTGTTGTTATTAACCTCATCTCACACATACTCTGCAAAGTGAGAATGTTAAATTTGCCTGTGTTCCTGGTGGATATAGGAAGTTCACTTTCATCACATAGACTTATCCACACTGAATTTTTTTAGCAGCATTTTTTTTTTTTTTTGCTCTTTCCTTTTCTTTTTTTCTTCTGATACTTTGATGTTCCAGCCACATTTTTTCTGATCTTTCCTTCTTTTGGTTCCTATTTGGAAATTTTTCTTTGTGTTTTTGCTCCATAAGTGCTTTGTTCTTCTTTCAGTGTCATGAATAAAATTATATAATAGTTTCCCTTATGTACAATGAGCGGTTTAACATGATTTTACTTTCTTTCACTTTTTACATTACTTAATTTGGTTAAATGATTACTTTAACATGTGCATTGCCTTAGAACCATGTTAACTTAGGCATATAACCCAAAGTTTTAATGGTTTTATTGCTTATGCTTCCTCATAGCTAAAATACTTTGCATTTCACAAATGTCATTTTTTTCACAATATCTTTGGAAATGAATTTTTATACTAAGCTAGCTTGAAAAATCTAAGTAGAAATACTTTACTTTTAAAAATTAATTGAGCTTGTTCCATTGTTTCCTATTTCATATGGTTATGTGAAGGAAGTCTGATGTCATCCTGATTTTTTTTCATTTTAGATTACTTTCTTTTTTCTGTTGAGACCTGTATAGGGTTTTGTTTTTCCTCTTATTTTAACTTCTTTAAATTCATAAATATTATCAGGATATTCTATATGTAAGTCCTTTTTGTCCAAGTTTGAGTACAAAATTCAGTCTGAAAATTCATATATTTTTTTCTTTTCTTTATTTTCAGAAAAATTCCCAGTATTATTTATTTGATTATTGTTTTCCTTCCACTTACTATTTTCTAATCTACTCAAATTCTTATTATGTTGGACCTTCTGGATTTGTCTTCTGTATTAATCAGGACTCTCCAGAGAACTAATGGGATGTATGTATGTATATTTGGAAATGTATCTATATATCTCTCTACATATATTTTAGATAGATAGATAGATAGATAGATAGATAGATAGATAGATAATTTTTTGCTAGTCCTCACCTTATGATAATTTTCCATTGATTTCTAGAGAGAGTAGAAGGGAAGGGAAGAAGGAGAAACATCTATGTGAGAGAGACACATCGATTGATTTTCTCCTGCAGATGTCCCGAACAGGGCTCAGGATTGAGCCTGCAACCAAGGTATGTGCCCTCCACTCAGGACCTTTCAGTCCAAGGGCTGACGCTCTATCCACTGAGCCAAATAGGCTAGGGCTATTTTTTTTTAAAGAAATAGACTCATGCTGTTGCAGCAGGTAGCAAGTCAGAAAATGTAAGACAGGCCAGTAAGTAGGGAATTCTGGCAGCAGTTGGTATTGAAGTCTTACACTGCAAGGCAGTCTGGAGACAGAATTATTTCTCCTTGGAGATCTTAGTCTTTCCTCTAAAGGCCATCAACTGATTGGATGAGGCCCACTCACATTTCCAGAGTGATCTGCTTTACTCAGTCTATTAATTTAAATGTTAATCACAACTGAATATTACCTCCCTAGGATACTTAGACTGGTATTTGACAAAACAGCAGTGAACTATATATAGTGTAGCCAAGTTGACAATAAAATGATCACATTCCTTAAATCACTATCTCTTTGTCCTTTATTTCTTCTTATATTTATTTTGAATTCTAGGATAATTTCTTAAAATAACCTTAAAAAACACCTTTTGCTGTGCCGGTTTCACTCAGTGGTTTGAGCGTCAGTCCATGGCTTGAAAGGTTGCAGGTTCAGTTATGGTCAAGGGCACAGACCTCGCTTGCAAACATGATCCCAAGTTGGGGTTCATGTGGGAGGCAACCATTCAATATGTCCTTCTCATATTGATGTTTCTCTCTGCATTTCTCCCCTTTTATTCCCCTCTCTCTGAAAAAATATCCTTGGGTGAGAATTAACCAAAAAAACAACAACAAAATACATCTGTTTGTTGCTTGCAGCATTTATTGCTTTTTCTAAATTTGGTAATCATATTTCTCATTTAAAAGCAATACTTTGTGATTTCATATTTTTATGCTTGCAAAATATTCTCATATTTTTATTGAAAATATGTTTACTAGAAGTATTTCTTAGGCATTTATATGCTTGTTTTGACTGTTTTGAAAAATTTATTTATTTTGAAAAACTTTTAAGCTCCAGAAAATTTGCAAGAATAGTTTAATGCCATTATTCCTTTTGCCTAGGTTTGGCAATTTTTATCATTGGCCATATTTACTTTATTTCTCATGATACGCATGGTTCACTTGTCATTACTTGGCTAAACCATTTGAGGGTAAATTGCAGGCCTTACAATTTTTATCTAAATACTTGAGCAGGTATTTTCTAAGAATATGACATTGTTTTACATGACTTAAAAAAGATACTGAATTCAGAAAATGCAACAGTTATATAATGCTATCATTTAATATTCAAGTTTTGTTAGTTATTCCAATTTTTATAGCAATTGTTTTCTGCAGTCTAGATTCTCAGTCAAGAATTATACATTGCTTTTAGTTATTATACAAGAGATTTTTTAAAGTGATCTACTCTTTCTTAAAATAAATGTTGTATATGGAAATATTTTCTGACTCCTCAAAATGAACCTTTTCTTATATATGATGGTTTTTCTTTGTTTTCTCATCATAAAGAGCAATTTTACATGTATCCATTATCAGAAGTTCAAACTTTTGATAAAGATTTTATTAATCTGTATGATCCTAAATTTTTTATATGTTTTGAGGTTTAGTATGTCATCATTTTTCATGAATGGTCTCTGTTTGCTTGAAAGGAATTCTCTATTCTTGGGTGCTGGTGCAATATATAGCTGTTAGAAAAGCTTATTGACTGTGTTACTCAAATCAACTGTATTCTTAATTTCTGTTGGCCAGCACTTACCTGGAATATATTTTTCATTCTTCTTTTCTTTCATACCACTAAATCACTTGGTATGTGTTTTTTCTCAATTAATATTTTTCAATTAATATTTTTAATATATTTTCATTTTCTTTTTTAATTAATATATTTTTTATTCCAATAAGTTTTGTTGTATGTTTTCATATATATCTACTAGTGGCCCAGTGCACAAAATTTGTGCACATTAAAAGGGGATTAATTACATGAAATAATTTAATATTGCTATTTGCCCTTTCTCTATAATAGAAGTGTCAGAGATGAAAGAAAATTAGTAAAATGTATATAAAAACCTTCCTCTTGTCAGAGTCTGGGGCATACCACAGGACCCAGAGTTAAAGCTCCCACCCACCCACATGCACCTTAAAATTGCGTGAGACCCAGACCCACCGCACCCCCTCCCACCCTCTTTGGGCTAGATCCAGACCCAGCCAGTCTCACCCTTGTCAAGCCCTGTCAGGCAGGGGGCATAGCCTCAGGTCCCCTGGCCCAGTGCCAGGATGGGGGCATGACCTGAGGTCCCCCAGCCCAGACTGGGGCAGAGGGCATGCCTTGAGGTCCTCCATCAAGCCCTGCCAAGTGGAGGACATGGCCTGAAATCCCCCATCAACCCCCACCAGGCAGGGGAGACACAGCCTCAGGTTCCCTGTCAAGCCCCACTAGGCAAAGACATAGCCTGGGTTCCGTTACCCAGTACTGGAGGTGCACCTTGCGATCCCACGTCAAGCTCCGCTGGGTGAGGGGCATGGCCTGAGGTTCCCTGTCAAGTCCGGCCTGGCAGGGAGGGTGCAGCCTCAGGTCCCCTGGCCCGGTACAGGGACAGGTGGCATAGCCTGAGGTCCTCTGTTAAGCCCTGCTGGGTGGGGAGCATGGCCTGAGGTACCCTGTCAAGCCGCATGGGGACGGAGAGGGCATAGCCTCAGGTCCTGCTGATTGCTCCTTAAGGCTCCTTGTGGGAACTTGAACACAGCTGTGGGTACAGACATCTTTGTGACGGAGTGATGGTCAATTAGCATATTCCCTCTTTATTAGATAGGATTCTTGTCTTTTTTCTTGATTTTCTTTCTTAGTTCCTAGTGTTTTTTTTGGTAGGTGTCATTTGTTGGTTTGTTTATTATGGTGAATTTTAAACTCTTATTTTTAAGATGTTTTCTGACTACTCTGTGTATGTATTTGTTCCTGATACTTATTTTTTCTTTTTTAATTTTACATACCCTTCTAATTATTGAGGTTGTTTACTTCCTTTCTTGGCTATTAAATTTCCTTATGTGCTTTGGAAATTAGTTTGCAGGCTCATCTTGAAGGGAAATGTTTTTCTCTATTACTGTCTTCTGGGTATGCTAATCACAGAGTTGGTGGGTGGTTTGGCCTATGTTTTAGGAGGCAGACTCTGTCTGCATCCTCTGATCTGGGCTTATATAACCTTTAATTCTAAGAGCTTTTTTAGTCTCTCTTTTCACAGTTTGGGGAATCACTCCTTGGTGGAGATTTCATGCACTAAGACTAAATCCAGTCTTTTGCCAGGTGGTTCTTTTCAATCCCCATTTTCATGAAATACCAAGCCCTGGTGCCTCTGCTCACTACCAGACTTGGAACCTAATAAGCCTATACTATTTACTACTTTGTGTTTTGTTAGATGGGGGTTTTTATTTTTATTACAAGTATATTTTTTAATTTTTTCTCTTCATAGTTTATACTTACTAAGTATATGAAATAGAGAAGTCTCTAAAATGTATATACTCTCTGCTATCTGACCTGTAAGTCCTAGCAATATAGTTTTCCCATAACAATTTGGAATTTGGAAATTAGGATAAAATCTAAATATGTAAAGGATTAATTATGGAACTACAAAAATATTTACATAATATATAAGTTATAGTGAGATATCAGTGAATGCTAGCTATTATACAGTGGAGTTGTATAATATGCACATTTAATTATATAAATTCACCTATAGTAATATTCTTTTATGATATACATGTAGCATAAAAGTGTATTTTAGATATATACCTAATATATGTAATACATTAACTGTACTTTGAATTTAAATATTACTAGATTGTATAGTCCCCTCTGCTCTGTTTTACATTTGATGAGTGATTTTAATTATCTCCAAAGGTAATTCTTTTTATTTAAAAAAATTATTTTATTGTTTAAAATATTACATATAGTAGTACATATATATCCTTTTTTCTCCCCATTGACCTTCCCCCAGCTTCCCCTACCCCTTGTCACATGCCCTCATCCCACCCCCACCCCCAGTGTCTTGTGTCCATTGGTTGTGCTTATATGCATGCATACAAGTCCTTCGTTTTATGGTTTATCTCTTTTCCTCTTCCCAACACTCCCAGCCTTCTCATGACAGTAATTTGACAGTCTGTTAGATGCTTTATTGCCTCTCTATCTATCCTTTTGTTCATCGGGTTCTTTTTTTAAATTTTTTTTATTTTAATAAATCTTTATTGTTCAGATTATTGCAATTGTTCCTCCTTTTTCCCCCCATATCTCCCCTTCACCTGGCTTCCACCTCACCCTCTGCCCTTACCTCCCTCCACCATTGTCCTCATCCATAGGTGTATTATTTTTGTCCAGTCTCTCCCTGCACACCCCCCTCACCTCATTCCCCCTGAGAATTATCAGTCCACTCCCTTTCTAAGCTCCTAATTCTAATATATTCACCAGTTTATTCTGTTTATCAGATTTTCAATTCACTTGATTTTTAGATTCACTTCTTGATAGATATGTATTTGTTGTTCATAAATTTTACCTTTACCATTTTCTTCTTCCTCTTCTTAAAGAATACCTTTCAGCATTTCATATAATACTGGTTTGGTGTTGATGAACTCCTTTAGCTTTTTCTTATCTGTGTAGCTCTTCATCTGCCCTTCAGTTCAGAATGATAGCTTTGCTGGGTAGAGTAATCTTGGTTATAGGTTCTTGCTATTCATCACTTTGAATATTTCTTCCCACTCTTGTCTGGTCTGCATAGTTTCTGTTGAAAAATCAACTGACAATATTATGGGTGCTCCTTTGTAGATAATTAACTGTTTTTCTCTTGCTGCTTTTAAGATTCTCTCTTTGTCTTTTGCTCTTGGCATTTTAGTTATGTGTCTTAGTGTGGTCCTCTTTGGATTTCTTTTGTTTGGGGTTCTCTGTGCTTCCTGGACTTGTAAACCTACTTCTTTCACCAGGTGGGGGAAGTTTTCAGTCATTATTTCTTCAAATAGGTTTTCAGTATCTTGCTCTCTCTCTTCTTTTGGCACCCCCATAATTCTGTTGGTATGCTTGAAGTTGTCCCAGAGACTTCTTACACTATCTTCACTTTTTTTTTTCTTTCTTTTTGTGGAGTGTTTTTTGCTTCTTTCTATTTCAAATCTTTGACTTGATTCTTGCGATCCTCTAGTTTGCTGTTAGGTTTTTGTATAATATTTTTTATTTTAGTCAGTGTATGTTTAATTTTTAGTTGGTCATTTTTCATCTCCTCTTGAGTTTCGCTAAATTTATCTATCTTTTCTAGGAAATTCTTAAAAAACTTTATAAGCATGGTTTTGAACTCTATATCCAATCATTTGTTTTCCTCCATTTCTTTCATTTGTGATCTGTTCTTTAGTCTCCACATATTTCACTGCTTCCCTGAGTTGGTAGAGTAGCTTTGTGTGCTAGATGTCCTATATGGCCTACTAGCTCTGCCTCCCCAGTTACCTGAGGTGGACACTCTTGGTGCACCCCTTTGTGAACTGTGTGTACAGTCTTGTTGTAGGTAATTCTTGATTGTTGTTGGTATCACTGGGGGAAATTGACCTCCAAGCCAGTTGGTTGTAAGAATTAGCTGTGTCTGTGCATGTGCACTTGCCTCCACACCTCTGCCTTTCACGCGCGCTTCCGGACCTCTGCCTTTCTGGTTGCCCTGAGTTTCTGTGCGCTCTAGGGACCTGTATGAGTCTGGGTTGCCAGGGTCTTACCTGAAACTGGGGTTCAGTGCAGTTCAACATGGATTTCAGTATTGTTGTGAGGTTCTGTTTTCCTCCCTCTAGAGAAAGCCAGCGGCACAATCAGCAGTCAGTGCCCTGTGTGTGCACTTTCGCACACACTTTCACGCGCCCCCAGACCTCTGTCTTTTGCGGCTCCCCTAGGTTTCCGTGCACTCCTTCATTTTCACCACAGTCCAGACTCCCCCATATTAGTCTCGTTTGGTGCTGGGGTTCAGTGCAATCAGAAGTGGGGTTCAGTGCCATTGAGGTTTTCCGTCTCCCTCCCACTAGAGGAAGCCAGCCAGACCCTCCTCTGCCCGTCCTCTCCATAGCATGTCTCTGTACCTCAGCTTTTTACAGTTCCTCTGAGTCTTTGTGAGTTTCTCTCTTTATTTCTAGTTGTAGAATTTTCACTCAGCCAGCTTTCCTGTGGTTCTAGATGGTGTCTATTCTGTTCTTTTAGTTGAAATTTTGGAATTGTTGTGTGAGGCAGCACCTATGTCGCCATCTTGGTTTCTCCTCTCCAAAGGTAATTTTGACTACCACATATTTTTCCTGATAGACCTACTTTAAGATTTAACCTTTTCATTAGACATAATTGCCATTAGTTATTTCTATACTAGTTATGTGTGATTTATGACAGGCATTGATAATCCAAATTAATTATAGGCTAATATGCAAATCAACTGAACCAGTCGCTGTACATACGCTGATCACCAGGGTACAGATGCTTAATGCTGGAGCTTCCCCTTGGTGGTCAGTGCACTCCCACAGGATGCAGGTCGGGCTGTAGGACCCCTCCTCCAAGTGCATGAATTTTGTGCACTAGGCCTCTAGTTATATATAACATTGTGATGATAGAAAATCATTTGATTGCAGAGTTAGAAGATACGGATTAAGGTCTGACCTCTGCCAATCTCTGAAGGTGGGATTTTTATCCAATTACCTCACCTCTAAACCTCAGTTTCTTAATTTATAAAATAGAGATAATAATACATACCAGATGTTTATTAAAATTAAGTTAAATAAGATATAACAGTGCAATCTGTAAACTAAATAACCACAAAAATAAGCTGTGATTGCTTGTCTTCATTACAGCAGGTTTAGAGAGCTCATATGGAAACAGGTAACCCTGTGCTTGGAAAGGCTGTTTCACTTGCAATCCATCCTGCATTTTTATAATAAGGAAATAGTCCCAGAGAGGATTCTATATAGACGGATTCTTAGGGGATGGCAGTAAAGTAGATATACATTATCTCGTATGTAGTATATTTGACAGTTTAACTGCTGAGACCAAAGTTTTGAACCCTTCGCTCATTCAAACACAGTATACAATAGTTAGTATATAGCAATTTGAAGCAGAAATAAGGAACCCTAATTTTTAGTTTTGAAGTCAGTTGAGCTGGCATTTTCTTGCCTTTTCAGATAAAAGTACGTATTACACACATTTAGTGGACTATGCTGAACAAATCTAAAAACCAAGCTGTGTATCCTTAGTTGATGCCTCTATTTTAAATCATAAGAAATGTGTTCCTCGGATAAGTCTCCGATACAGTTTTTCCCTTGCTTCTGCAGACTCAAATGTAGCAGAAAGCACTGCAAATGGAACATAAGTTCTGCTTTGTTCTTGCTAGAGCTGAATACATTTAAAGTCAAATTGCTACTCCTGGAAGCCAAGTAAAAGGTTAGGACATAAGCTTATAGCTTTACACAGCTGGCTTTTAACCCATTTCTTTATTGACTGTTTTCTTAACTTTCCACATATGGGTCAAAACAGTGTTTAGAAGCTATTCACTGAGTAACTGGCTTCCACTTGTGTCCTCATATGCTCCCATCCTACCTCCTCCTAGTCAGCTATTACTAGTTTCTTGTGTATCCTTCTGGTGTATGTTTACACATAAAAATTTAAAATGTAGATGGATATAGATACAAATATAACCTCACCTCTCTTTTCCGAATGATAGCATACCATATATAATTTTGCACTTTGCTTGTTTTACTGAGTAGTTTATCTTGGAGTTCTGCTTTGTTTTTGTTTTAATGTCTATGCGTAGAGAGCATCTTCATTTCTGTGTAAAACTATATGATATTTCACTGAAAGTCTGTGCCATTGTTTATTTAAGGAGGAACACTTGAGTTGTCTTAGCTCTTCTTGACATAAACACTGCCTCAATTAAAATTTTGCGAGGATATCTACTGGATATGTATTGAAAGTAGGATTACTGGGTCAACAAGAAATTGCATTTTAAAAATGTTTTTGTTATTATTTTAATCACCTCAAAACAACAGAGAGTGGGTGCATTGGGGATGGAGCCTGTTGGTGGAATTGTACAGACTGGGCTGGGTTTGGTCTGGGCTTCCTCATGTGTCCCTGGGCAAGTCAGTTCCCCTCTCATAGAGCTTCGCTGTACTCCTCTGCAAAAATGGGAGACTAGTCTATCTCAGTTGGATGATCATAAAGTTAGATGAGATAATAGACAGGAGTTGTCTGCACTGCTCTCCTTTAAGGTGCTGTGATTATAAATGACCACAATCCAGATGCCCACATTCTAGGCTCACTTCCATTCTCTACATTTTTAATTAGCATTCTATAAAACTGACTTTTTCTTTTTATGTATTGTTTTATACGTTTTAACACATGCATAGATTTGTGTAACTCCCACTATAATCCCATACCAAATAGTAAATGCATTTTTAATTTAATCAATATTGGCTATTTCTTTTCTATAAAGATTGTACACACTCACATTAGTTGGTTTGGCTCAGTGGATAGAGCATAGGCCTGCAGACTGAAGGGTCCCAGGTTCGATTCTGACCAAGGGCACATGCCCGAGTTGTGGGCTCGATCCCCAGTAAGGGGTGTGCAGGAGGCAGCCGATCAATGATTCTCTTATCATTGATGTTTCTATCTCTCTATCCCTCTTCCTTCCTCTCTGAAATAAATATATATTTTTTTAAATTGTGTGCCCTCACTGCACTCCCGGCAATAGTATATGAGTGATTTTTTTTTTTTAATAATCTTGGCAAACGATGAAGTTGGTTGTTTTTTTACTGTTATCGTTTGTTTCTTTTATAGTATATCCCCCATGCAGAGACTTAAGCAGTGGACTAGGGCTGCCACAGCTGTCTGGTCCTTCTTCTCTTGATTAAAGTTGTGTAAGCCTAAAATCTAAATCTTAAAAAGTAAAATAAATACTAAACAGAGGCCTCGTATTTTAATCACATTTTAAAGCAGCTACTTTCCCCATCTGCTCCTGAAACAAATAGCTGTTTTCAGCATTCTGTCATTTTGAATAATTAAAGACTGACTGAAGGAAAGAAGGAAAAGCAGCCTAGATTACAGTTATGTACCTGTGAGATATTCACTGTTCATAATTAAGTGTTCTCAAGTCAGGAAACATATATAAACTCCCTTTTCTCTTCTGCCTCCTACCAATGTGAAAACATTTGGAAATGAAAACATGATTAAGAAGATCTTACAATTTTGTATATCCATTTATAAACTTATTAAAGGAAAGAATGGTGTTAATAGAATTGACATAAAAAAGTTGAACTAAGGTGTCTGAAATATTTTTTTTTCTTCACTGTAAATGTAAATCAGCCATACAGAACCAAAATAGCATTGCTTTATACTAGGTGTGGCAACCACTGGCTAACAGGACAGGTTCAGCCAGCAAGATTGTGTCATATGTGTCACATAATCTTTCAGACTTGGGAAATTTTGCATTAAAATCCAAATCTCTGGCTTTTTTTTTGAATAATCAGATTATCTGGCTACAATTGCCCATATTATCAAATTGCAACTATTAATGGAGGGTTGCACTCTAATTTCCTACATTCTTATACCTCACCTCTTCACTCATTTTTTTCTCCTTATATTTAAGAATACTATAAAGTTTTAATTACTTTACAGTAAAAGATTTAAAATTATGATTAAAGTATTTGTTCTTAAAAACATGGAATCTGACATTTGATTTAATGTTTGAATTACTTAGATATTTTTTCTTCTTTTGATAAATAAACATTTTCTTATTGTCTTGGAAAACTATCATTGATTTTTATCACTTTCCAAATGCTCATTTTCTTCATAGATTGATTATTCCATATTTCTGTCATTTGACTTTTAATATACAATATCTATCTATCTCATCTATCTCATATATATATATATATATATATATAAAAGCCTAAGCGATGGGTGACTGGCCAGTAGCTATGGCATGCACTGACCACTAGGGGGCAGACATTCAAAGCAGGAGCAGATACCACAAGCATAGAAACATGGAACAGACTGATGAATCTCAGAAGGAAGGGGATGCAGTAAGGGCTGGAAGAGATTAACCAAAGATGTTGCATGCATACTAGAGGCCCAGTGCATGGGTTCATGCACTGGTAGGGTCACTCAGCCTGCCCTGCAGGGATTAGGCCAAAACTGGCCCAGTGCATGGATTTGTGCATCAGTGGGGTCCCTTGTCCTGGCCTGCAGGGATGGGGCCCAAACTGGCAGTCCGACATCCCTCAAGGGGTCGCAGATTACAAGAGAGTGTGGGACCTCTAGTATCTTTAAGAAAACTTCAACCCTAGTTGATTTGGCTCAGTGGATAGAGCATTGGCCTGTGAACTGAAGGGTGTCAGGTTTGATTCTGTTTAAGGGCACATGCTCAGGTTGTAGACTCAAACCCCAGTAAGGGGCTTGCAGGAGGCAGCCAGTCAATGATTCTCTCTCATCATTGATGTTTCTATCTCTCTCTACCTCTTCTTCTCTGAAACCAATAAACATATATGTATATTTTTTAAAGAAAACTTCAGTTGCTTAGAAATGGTATAGCAAGGTTAATCAAAATTATCATATTTCGCCTACATTTCAATCCCTGAGCTGACGAATTGACTTACCATATAATTTCTCATTGATTTTAATCTTCAAAACTTTGTAGGTTTTTTAGGTGAGTTTTAATTTAGGTGAGTTTATTTAGATGAGTTTTAATCTCTTATTTATTTAGGTGAGTTTTAATATCTTGTTCATCTAGTATTTTATACTCTCTGCATTGAAATATCTCGTGGTATAAACGAAGTATTAAAGAAGTTGGACATTGCTTTCTTTGTTAACACTGAACCACACTATGGAATGCTTTGTTTATGAACACATTGATTAAGGTTTACATCTTTGTTAAAAAAAGAATTCACTTAATTTGGTTCTATTCATTTTTAGAATAAAAAAAATCACCTTTTCTATATTGTTATTGTTATTATCTAGGAATAATTGGCACCAGGGCAAGGAACCTAAATGTAATACGAACTAAAGATTTATGGTAAGAAGTGAGGACATGAAGTAGAATGGGAAGTTTTAATAGGACTTGAAAAGTATTAAACCAAAAGCTATCTAAATACAGGCTATAATTTTAATTATGGGAATAATGAAAATCAGCAAAGAAGGAATGACATTTTTTTTTCATTTTGTAATTTTTCACGTAGTTGACAATACTATGAATCTTGTCCTTAACTTTCTAGCATGCTATTGAAGAGTTATCTTTTTTACAAAAATATATTCAGGTGATTTTTTTAATTTTTCTAGTGGTCTCTCTAATTATTTGATATTTAAATTACCCTCCTTTGGTACCCCCATTGAATCGCAATCCTTAGAGATTTTCTCCATTTCACTTTTAATTTGTCTAACTGGCTTTTTGTGTGATTTGAATAGTATTCCAATATCACTTTCATTAATCTTATGAAATTCTTCATTTTTTTCAATATTGGCATATAGCCAATTTGAATTGTGTTATTTATAGCCAGAAATAGCATACCAGAAGAGCAGATAAATATACAGCATCCAGTAATTAAGAAGAGACCAATCAAAAAAACTTTCCATAAAGGGGAAGGATGGGTTCTTTAGTGTTGAACTAGGAAGAATGTTTGAATAGGGAACAATTAGTGAGTGATGCATGCAGTATTTTCTTTCTCCTCTGAACTTATAGCAGCTTCATTTTCCACATTGCTTTCTTGACAAATAATTTTGTACAAGTTATGCTATTTTCAGAAACTTGTTTAAATATCAGATTGTTATTGAACTCCTTTGGTGCTTATACCTTTCCAACCAAACTGTAAGCCTCTTAAAATCAATCATACTCTCCAGTTTCTACTATAGTGCCTTACTAATAGTAGATGTGACAAAATTTTATTTGGGTTAATTGATATACACATTCTTTTCCACAATTTTAAAAATTAATTTGACTCCTATTTAATGTATAGTACATAGCTTTCACTATAACTATGCAAAGCCATTATAGCAGATATTAACCATTGCTACCATTACTAAACTTACAAAGAGTAATTTTTCCAAAATAGGTTGTGAGAGGAATTTCAGGTTAATGCTCTTAAGACTTTCTTTCATGAGGTTAAGACATATTCATGCAGAAACAGGTATTTTCTTAGACTGCTGGTAGCTATAAATTTGTACAACTTTTGGAAAGCAATTAACATATATATGTACTGCAAACCTAAAGATATTTATTGTTCTTTCACCCAGTTACTAAAAACCTATTCTAAAGAAGCATAGAAAAAGCTTTATCCCAAGGAAACTTTGCAACATTGTTTATAATAATTAAATTTTGAAAACAAACCAAATAATAGTAATAAAATTTCAGTGCAATAATACACAATGTCAGCAAAGAATATGTCAAAACATGGACTTTTTGTTAAAATGATATAACTTTAGCCTGGCCAGCCTGGCTCAGTGGTTGAGCATTGACTTATGAACCAGGTGATCAAGGTTTGATTCCCTGTCAGGTAATATGTCCAAGTTGTGAACTCAATTCCCAGTGTAGGCATATAAGAAGCAGCCAATCAATGATTCTCTCTCATTGATGTTTCTATCTCTCTCTCCCTCTTCCTTCCTATCTGAAGTAATACACACACGCGCACACACACACACACACACACACACACACACACACACACATATACTATATGACTTTAGCTATTTTAAAATTCCAGTCAGGATGACTATGTAGGTCAATGCTATGCTCACTGCCTCCCAACACCACATCAGAATTACAGCCAAAATATAGAACAACCACCCTTAAGAACCAACCAAACTGAAAACTAGTTGAACAAAACTCTTATACCTATGGATATAAAGAAGAACCACATTGAGACTGGTAAGAAGGGTGGAGAGGCAGAAGAGCTGGTCCCACACCCACATGTGGCCATTAAGAATCAAAAGGGATATCTCTGCAGCAGAGATCCCCACTGGAGGAGCAAGGGATCCCAACCCTACCCCAATCTTCCCAGTCCAGAGCACCAATGCTGGGAAGAGGAGTCCACACAACAGCTTGCTGTAAAAATCAGTAGTTACTCAGTTTTGGTCATATCAAGGCTACTGGAGACCCAGATGCCCTCAAACAGACCTGAACACAGACTTACTTGCTCACAAACATTTGCCCTCCTGGGAAAGGGCAGCAGCTCAAAAAAAAATGCTAAGGAAATAATGGGGTAAGGGGAGACTGCATTGTCTGGGTCAGAGTAAGGGTTGGAGTGGGAGCTTTCTCCCATACTAAAGTGCTTGCAGGTGCCATTGTTTCTTTTTCCAGCCCTTCTCCCACACAGCCAGCAGGTGCAGACAGAAGTGCTAGCAGTAGCTATTGTTGTTTCTTATTGTTGAGTCCTTCTGTCACTCAGCCTGTGGGTGCTAGCAGGCAATAAGTCTGCATCTCCATTAATCAGGTTAACATGGCTCTCACCTCACCGTGATGATTGCGTGAGACCCTACCTGACCTGAACCTAATACACATAAACCATTGATCTGGACTTATGCTGCAGACTTTCCCAAAATCTCTCAAAAGTTCATAAATCCCCAAACAAGCAACAGCTGACCTCATGCCCTATACCTCTTGCTGAATGAAGAAAACAAGACCCATACATATGCTTTCTATAAATATTTCTCTCTTTTCCACATCCAGTGCAGTTATAGACTAAGTAAATATGGCTGGGATTTAGAAAATTAAATAAAGAGACAGACACAGAGAAAGAAGGAAAAAACTGGGGCCAGGTGAAACAGCTGTCCTCTGATGGAGATACAGTGACTCAGAGCCAATACAATGCATTTATTTTATACAGCAAAATACCAGCAAGTTTTACTAAGCCTAAGACAAAGATTATGTGCATTCTTGTGGCTTCTTTGTAATTGTCACTTCTGGGTGGGCCTGAATAATCATGTTTCTTCCTGGTGCTTGACTAGGTTTAGATAAAGAAACCCACCCCCTGGCACCTGAGCTGAAGGTCAGGCTGACAACATACCTACCTCTGGCATGTTTCCAGGGCATGGCTCTGCCAGGCACTGCTAGATTCAGATGACAATCAGTTCAGGGGCCTTTCCCAAGTGCTCTCTACATTGTCCCCTTTATATTTTAAATGTAGCCTTCGGACTTCATATCGCAGGAGCTTGCTAACTGACTGAAAGAAAGCAGGATAAAATTAGTGAAACACTAAGGAATCCTATTAGGTACCAGGTGGTGTGCTCCAACATCTTCCATGGACCAAATCCTCTTAAATCATCCAACAATTTTTTTGCAAGTTTCGCTGGAAATATAATTTCATCATGACTATTCTGATTGAAAGAAAGAGCCAGTAAAATTAAGGAAGTCAAGGGCAGTGGCTAAACGTCAAAAAATATATATATATTATTTTGTAAACTTTCTGTTTCCATGTTCAGGGCGTTACCCACAAATCCTCCTGGTGACATATGCTCATGATGGGGATATTTAGCATCAAGCCTATGAAACCAATCCAATACATACAAGTCAAAACCAGAAATATTATGTCTCACTGGTACAGGGTGGCACAATCTTGCCATTGAGGAAATGCTGCCAGTTCAATAATGGTGCTATTAGGACAGTAAGGGAGCAGGTGATACTTATCAGCCAGCCATCGGGTGGCCTTAGGAAACCCCAGTTTAGTAACTGTCTGAATATATTTTCCCATATCCCAGGGGCCTGCAACATTAGCAACGTCTGTGCCTCCATAGGATGTCTTATATTCTTGGCCAAGCTGCAAACATACTGAAGTCCCCTTTTTAGATAAACAAATAGAGCTCCCCACTAAAGCCATGGGAAGAAGGAGTTATGTGCTTGTTGGAGCTACCCACAACCATTATTGGTGTTGTTAGTCAACACTGACACTGATTCCCCAGTCATGGTGGCTAGATGACCACAGGGGGCTCTGGAACATATGTCCAGTAAGTTTCTGCTGCAGCCATACTTACCTGGCAGCTTACAAATGCTAGTATAGCAACAAAAAGAGTAGAGGGGTTACCTGAACCCCCTGTTCTTTCACCACTTGCCAAGAATCGATGGTCAGTTTCTTCAATTGGCCCCATGTGAGAACACTAGCTTCTTGGATGGCCTTGGTCACCTGTCTTCTGCTTTTATCCTTCTTTGGGGTTGGTGGATGAGCTGGCATCATCATGAAAGGTGTGAGCTGTTCTCCCTGGTCCATGGTCATGACACCACTCATTTTGGCACCTAGATGGGGTTAGAAGCGCCTTCTGAAAAGATACAAATGTGCCCTCTTCTCCACGTCATTACTGGATCTAGCCCGCTTCACTGCCCTTCCTGTTTGTAAATTCTTCCATGGTACCATACTGGCAGATGCTATGGCACTAGGAGCTTGATGCCTCTCAACTGCTGTGTTACCCTCATTGTCACAATTTAAAAAATTTAAAGTGTAAAGGACATGATTTAACAGATTCTGTGAAGTAAGATAATACCCCTCCCTCTCTTTCTGTTTTTGTAATTGAGTGTTTAAAGTTCGATTAGCTCTTTCTACAATTGCCTATCCTTGGGGATTATAAGGAATTCCTATTTTATGTACTATTTGTGAAAGTAGGAGCTTGTATAGGCAGGTCCATTATCTGTTTTTCTCTCTAGGGGCTGTCCCATAACTGGAAAAGTCGCTGGGCTGTGGTTAATTACATGCTTTATACTTTCCTTCATGAGAGAGAAAAGAAACATTTGACGCCTTTTAGAGCCTTTTGGGATGATTTAAAGTCAATTCTAGATCAAGAAAAGTTTCTTAAAATTTAAACCTTTGAAGGATTGCCAGCTTGATTTTACCAAAGGATTATATATTAAAGTGTATTAGATAGGAACATAGGCTAGTAAACTTCAGTTCCTATGATTAAAATATTTTTAAATACCTGATTAATATAACATAATTATTTTACTAGGAAAAAAACCTAACCAAGATAAGGCTTATTCTCTAACTTTATTTGTTCTTGGGTGTGGACAGCAAATGACACTAATTGTATTTCTGCTGTCATTCTCCTTGAGTATTTTGACATAGCTATTTACCCTCTGTTTAGGGAAGCAAAATACAAATCATTGACTTTTAAGTGTCCTTGGTTTAGGGAAGACAGGGCTTTCTAGATGATTGCAAACTGCTGTTTAAATATCTGTTTTCCAGTTCTGCTTGTCCTGGCTTACTGGCTGGTATCATTTAAACATTTCTCTTTTCTTTCTTATCACATACACAACCTTCACAAATTTCACACTTTCAAATTAGCCTTTAAACCTTCCTTCTATATCCTTCAAAAATGAATAACCATGCCTCAGTCCTTCCATAAGGAATTTCTACTTTAATATTCTTTCTTTCTGTCCTACCATCAGCAGTGTGTGCAGACCTTTTCTTTCTTTTTTTTTTAAATGTATTAGCATTCTTAGAAACCTTACTTTTTCAATGATAATTATAGCCCATATTTCTTAGATTGACATTTATGAACACACTTTAAATGTACTTTTTCTTTCAAGAAATATGCCTTTAACAAAGTACAAGAGATCTTCTGTAATAAAAGCTAAGAGCTGGTGAATTAAAACTCATCTAGCAATTAATGTTTTAGTATTTTTTGTTATTTTAAAATATTCAGATGTTTATTATTTAACCTAGCAGTGCTCCAAAATCTTTAAGCAAATAAAGACTTTAGAAAATTATGTATAAGAACAGATAGGGGGACAAGGGAGCAGTACTTATAGCCTGCTCTCAGGCCTTGTGGCCATTTGGATTTAAAACTATCAGTTTCCTTAGAGATAACATTCAAAGGTTACTGTTGTGTCTCCAACTTCTTTCACAGCCTAGAAGAGCTGGTTTCTGGTGGTGCGGTGGCCAAAGAGCTGGTTAGATCCTGAGAAGAAGGCTGAGATTGTAAATTCTCATCTTGGCTGCTTCCTTAGATTCTCCCCCAAGTTGTATAGGGAGGGAAAAGCAGGGCAAGGGTCACATTTCTGTCTGCCCTTTTCTTTTTTAGATATTTACTGAAAAGTGTTATCTAAATTTTTCACTTTAGTTACATCTATTTATTACATTTTAACAACTTTGAGATTATAAAGCCAATTATAATCTAAAGTATTTTGTTGACCAATTACCCTGATTGCCCTTCTGTTTAAGCAAAGGACACACTAATCTGGCTGGGGGTTGTATATCCTCAGGCAAGAACTGCACATTCTCATGGAAGCATTTATCTTTGTTGTCCAACCCAGAGTGCATAGCTTATTTCCTTATGTAAATTCAAGTATATTATATTGGTCTAATTTAGTTTAAAAAAATATTTCTTTTTGGGAGAGAGTGCATGTTTATGTTAACTCAGGGCCTGAGATATCACAAAGCTGTCCCTCAGTTAAATTCTTGAAATATTACATTTGGAAAAGCTGTCAAGTCAAATATATCCAATTTAAGGTTATTAAAATTTATACCAGTTTTAATATTAAAGATTTAGTCTTAACCACAGAATTAAGTATTTTTAATTTGGTCAGTAAATTTTTATATTTCAATAATTCCACAGTATACTTTGTAGAGAAAATGCTGGGAGGACATGCCTACTGCCCACCCATTTAGATACTTTGTGTCCCAGGGCTGGCCTGCACAGGTTTATGCATCACAGGCCTGCTTATCTGGCCTTTGTTTAATCTTCCCTGGGTTGAAATTTTTACAGATTTTATACTTTCAAATTAATCTTAGAATCTTAAAATTTAAACACAGCACAATAAAATCATAAATCAGAGAAAAGCAAATTAAAGTTATAATACAGACACAGAAAGAAATTTAACTAGCTAAGAGTATCAGGTGGCTTGGAAGGGAAAGAAAAAGATTTTGTAAGATAAAGAATTATTGGCAGTTGCTGAGAAATTCTTTTAATCCTTTCTACTTGGTTCAGCCCACTACAAGTATTTTGAGCCTCCAGTAAAATGAAATATGAAGTCACTTTCATTTTCAGCCAAGCGCCTGTATCCAGCAAAACGTTTCTTACCATCTGAGTCATCCTGCTCACAGTGATGCTTGTCCCGCTCTACCTCAAACTCTAGCTCCTGCTCATAATTACGAGGTAAATATTTATCATGTGGGCTCTTGACTGCAGTCACAGGAACAACAGGTGGAGATGGAGGTCGTGTAGAGGGGGGAAGTGGTATTTTTAGATATTTGCACCCCTTCACTGTAGGTTGTAAAGCTGTGGCCACACCCTGCTTAGACATTCTTAAATTCTCATGCTCTGGATCAAGGCAACCATGAATTAAAGACCATAGTGTGAATGTAGGAATAGGAATTATCTCTGGACCTTCTGCTGTGTATTGGTCAGCTTCTGCTTCCTGACCTTTTCCTTTGTTTGAAAGTTGACAGTTCCCTCTTCAGGAAACCAAAAGCAAATTTCATTAACAAAACTTAAGAAATCAAGAATCTGTCTACACCAGTGGTTCTCAACCTTTCTAACGCTGCGACCATTTAATACAGTTCCTCGTGTTGTGGTGAATCGTAATGTAAATATCTGTGTTTTCTGATGGTCTTAGCCGACCCTGCTAGTGGTTCTCAACCTGTGAGTCACTGCTGTAGAGCCTAAGACCATCAGAAAACAGGTCACGACCCACAGGTTGAGAACCGCTGGTCTACACTTAACAGAGCATCTTCGAGCTTTGAGCATAGTTTTAAGCACTTGAGAATAGAGACCTCTTTTCAGAAACCCTGAATTACCCACGTTTTACACCCAGCGAATACAACAATCCACTCCTTACCTTCTTTAATTTGTTGCACAGCACACTTCTTGGAGCGATCCATTTGCCTGACTTTTGAGAGTTCCCTTTTACTCAGGTCCTTAGATCTGAGTGCCAAATATAAATATTTCTCTCTTTTTTGTGTCCAGCGTGGCTAGAGAGCACTCTGATTCCTGAGTAGGGGTGACTGGGGGTTGAGAAAATGAAAGAAAGAGATAGACACAGAGAAAGAAGGAAAAAGCTGGGGCCAGGTGAAACAGCTGTCCTCTGATGGAGATACAGTGCCCAGAGCTGATACAAAGTGTTTATTTTATACAGCAAAATACCAACAAGTTTTACTAAAGCCCAAGATAAAGAACATTATGTGCATTCTTGTGGCTTCTTTGTAATTGTCACTTCTGGGTGGGCCTGGATAATCATGTTTATTGCTTGTGCTTGGCTAGATTTAGATAAAGAAACCCACCCCCTGGCACCTAAGCTGAAGGGCAGGCTGACATCATAGCTGCCTCTGGCAAGGTATGTTTCCAGAGCATGGCTCTGCCAGGCACTGCTAGATTCAGATGATAATAAGTTCAGGGGCCTTTCCCAGGTGCTCCTCTGCAACTGTCTACAAGAGACCCTCTTCAGATTGAAAGACACACATGGGCTAAAGTAAACGGATAAAAAAAATTTCATGCAAATTAAAATGGAAAAAAAACAGGTGGCAATATTTAATATTAGACAAAGTATGCTTTTTAAAAAAGGCTACAACAAGAGACAAAGAAGTACATTTCATAATGATGCAAGGATCAATTCAACAAGAGGGTATAACCCTTGTAAATATCTATGTACCTAATAAAGGTCACCTAAAAATATAAAGCAAATATTTATGGACATGAAGGGTGAGAACAACGGTAATATAGTAATTGAGAGGACTTTAACACCCACTGCCATCAATGGCTAGATCATGCAGACAGAAAATCACAAAGGAAACAGTGATCTTTGATGATACATTAAATCACATGCATTTAGTTGATATTTTTAGAGCACTTCACCCAAAAGCTGCTGGATATGCTTTCTTTCCAAGTGCACATGGAAAAATTTGGGGGATAGATCACATTCTTAGGTCAAAAAACAAATCTCAATAAATTAAGAAGATTGAAATCATACCAACCATCTTCAACATCTACAATAGTATTAAAATAGAAGTCAACTCCAAAAAATATTAAGAACTTGTAAACACATGAAGGCAAAATAACATGCTAATAAATAGTGAATGAGTTAACAACAACTCAAGGAAGAAATAAAAGGATACCTTGAGACAAATGAAAATGAGAACACAGTAACCCAAAATCTATGGGATTCAGCCAAAGGGGTTCTAAGAGGAAAAATCATAGCAATAACAGCCTACCTCAATAAATAAGAAAAATTTTAATAAACAATCTCACCTTACACCTAAGGAACTAAAAAATAAAATAAATCAGCCCCAAGTGAGTAAAGAAGGAAATAAATAAAAGGTCTAAAAAATACAAAAGAACAATAAAACCAAGACATAGTTTTTTTTAAAAAACTCTTAAGGAAAAAAAGAGATAGAATCCATATGAATAAAATCATAAGTGAAAAGAAGTAAAACTGAAACCACAGAAATGCAAAGGACTATAGAAAATATTATGAAGAATTATATGCCAACAAATTGGACAATCTAACGTGATGAATAGCAAGAACCTAGAACCAAGAATAATCTATCCAGCAAAGCTATCATTCAGAATTAAAGGGCACATAAAAAGCTTCACAGATAAGAAAAAACTAAAGGAGTTCATCAACTCCAAACCAGTATTATATGAAATGCTGAAAGGTACTTTTTTAGAAGAGGAAGAAGAAAAAGGTAAAAGCCAAAAAATTATGAACAAATACATATCTATCAACAAGTGAATCTAAAAATTAAGTGAATTAAAAATTTGATCACAGAATAAACTGGTGAATAGAATAGAATCAGGAGCACAGAAAGGGAGTGGACTGATAATTCTCAGGGGGAAAGGGGTGAGGGGTGTACAGGGAGAGATTGGACAAAAATCATACACCTATGGACGAGGTCAATGGGAGGGAGGTAAGGGCAAAGGGAAGGGTGGGAGTTGGGTGGAGGGGTGCTATGGAGGGGATAAAAGAGAAACAAATGTAATAATCTGAATAATAAAGATTTAATTAAAAAAAAGAAATGGATAAATTCCTAGAAACATTCAGTCTTCTAAGATGAGTCAAAAAGACACAGGAAATCTGAACAATCCAATAACTACTAAGGGAATGGATCAATAGTTTTTAAAACTCACAACAAACAAAAGTCTTGGACCAGATTGCTTTGTAGTTGAATTTTAGCAAATATTTAAAGAATTTACACCTATCCTTTTAAACTATTACAAAAAGTTCAAGAGGAAAGGCTCCCAAGCCTATTTAATGAGGCCAATATCTGGTTTTGATTCCAAAATTTTATTACAATGAAGTAAAAGTATAGTTCCATGTACCTGATGAACATAGATGCAAAAATCCTTAACAAAATATTAGCAAACCAAATTCAGCTATACATTAAAAATATCATACACCATGATCAAGTGAGATTTATTACTGGGATTCAAGGATGATTTAGTATGTAAAAGTCAATTAATGTGATATACTACATAAGCAAAATGAAGGATAAAAGTCATATGAACATATCAATAGATGCAGAAAAAATTCAGCATCCATTTATGATAAAAACTCAGCAAAGTGTGAAATAGAGAGAATATAACTCAACATAATAAAGCCATATATGACAAACCCACACCTTACATCATACTCAACAGTGAAAAACTAAGTGTTTTACTTAAGATCAGGAATAAGACAAGGATGTCCAATTTTATCACTTTTATTCAACATAATATTGGAAATCCTAGCCATAGAGAAGAAAAAGAAATAAAAAGCATCTGAATTGTAAGGTAAGTAGTAAAATTGTCATTATTTGCAGATGACATGTAGAATACCCTAAAAATTCCATGAGAAAACTATTAGCATTGATAAATGTATCTAGTAAAGTAGCAGAATACAAAATTAATATTCAGAAATCAATTGCACTTTTATACATAAAATAATGCCCTATCAGAAAGAGAAATTAAGAAACTCTATTTACAATTGCATCCAAAAAAAATGCCTAGGAATACATTTAACCAAGGTGGTATAAGACCTGTACCCAATACATATGACATGAAGGAAAGAAACTGAAGATAAAAATAAATGGAAGCAAATACCCTGTTCTTGGCTAGCAAAAAAAAAAAAAAAGGATAAAATGTCCATACTCCCCCTAAGCAATCTATATATCCAGTGCTATCTCAGAAAATATTAATGACATTTTCCACAGAACTAGATCAAATAATCCTAAATTTTACATAGAACCACAGAAGAGCATGAATAGCCACAGGAATCTTGAGAAAGAACAAAGTTGGGGATACCACATTATCTGATATCAAGCTATACAACAAGGCTATGGTAATCCAAGCAGCATGGTACTGACATAAAATAAGATACATAAACCAATGGAACAGAATTGAGAGCTCAGAGATAAACACATCTACACTGAGTGTGGCCAGATTATTATGATCTCTAAACACATAATAATCTGGCCACTTAGTGTACTTCTCTTGAGTACCTCATTTATTTGATATCAAAGATATCTGTGTTTTCTGATGGTCTTAAGCGACCCTGCTAGCCGCGACCCGCAGGTTGAGAACCACTGCTGTAGAGTCTAAGACCATTGGAAAACACATATTTACATTATGATTCATAACAGTAGCAAAATTACAGTTACGAAGTACCAACAAAAATAATTTTATGGTTGGGCGTCACCACAACATGAGGAACTGTATTAAAGGGTTGCAGCATTAGAAAGGTTGAGAACCACTGATTTAGAATATTCAAGTCTAGAATTGAAGTAGAATGTTGTTGTGGTTATTGTATATTTTCCTCTTCTACTAGTTTATACGTGCCTTGAAGGCCTGTCCTGTGTATTTTCTTTTCTATTTCCTAGCACTACTAAATATACATAGAATACACTCAATAAATGCCTGTTAAATTGAATTAATTTCTAGGAGCTGCTCTTTTTCAAAAATTTAATCTCACAGTCTAAATTTAATATACTGCATCTGCATATCCAGACTGCTGTGTTTTTTTTTCCTAGTTTAAGATGTAATTGTAGAGAAATTGACAAACGTAACATTTTAAATCTATATTATTTTGCTCTTTCTAAGGAGCCCTTTGGAAATTGTAGGCTTATTCTATGGGTACTGCCTTTGCACAACATATTTATAGAATTTGCCTTTTGTTCCTAATAACACTGTTTTAAATACACACGCTTGTTTTATCTGAATTCAGAAACCTGCTAAATGTCATCTCAAACTACATTTAGTGGGTCAAAAGTTATGAAGATCTTTTGAGATCAAAAACAACAATGGATCTTGTGAGATGAAAAAGCTCATGGTAATGACAAATATATAGTGAACTATTTTAGCATTTCTGGGCTTGCTTTATGGCCTCCCAGGATAACCATTTCAAAGGACAAACATTATGTACATTACATTCATTGAAATACCAGACTCTTCATAGTCGCAGTTTGTAACCCAGGTTTATTAAAAAGAGTTGGTTTTATTAAACTGGAACTTAAGCATTGAACGATGCTTCCTGACAAGTAATCAGTCTTATACTATCTTGAATTGGTATTAAACTTTTACTAGTGACCTCTATATAATAACTTGTTTTTTATTAGAAAATATAATTATTTCCTCATTCTTTAAAAGATGTAATTAGAACTCAGGTTTTTTATTCTTTTTAATTGGATATTTTTCAGCCTGAAAAAAATGTATGCATTCATGCTCATGATTCTTTCATTATTATAATTATGTAAGACCAAAAATCACCCTGATTACTTGATTATCTGATCTTTTACTTGAAGGAACCTAATCTAGAGCTAAGAACGAAGACATATCATATGGAGCAAATACTATAAAGCAGCATTTCAACCGCACTTAATCAGTTTTTGAGAAATGAAACAAGAGAAGAGCTGAAGTTTACTTTTGCTTTAGCTAGGAAGAAAAGGATTGTCAGTTTAATTAATGTTATAGACATGAAGAGATAGATCTATTTAAAAAAACAAATGCCTTGCCCTGGCTGGATGGCTCAGTTAGTTGGAGTATTGTTCGGTACACCTAGCATGTCAAACTCATAGCCTGTGGGCCATATGTGGCCCACAGTGAATATTTTTGCAGCCCAGCTAATATAATGGTATGGGAGAAACATTTTAATAAACATTTGTAACTAAATTTTTACAATACCCTGTTATACATAATTATTAATAACAAACTACAGAGTTCACTAATGGCTGATTACTATAATCGTGTTGTATTCATTTCCCTTACGCACCTTATGCTCAGGCACACTATTTCTCTCCACTAATACTAGCAGTGAATATGGTAGCAACCAATTGCCATGTCATTAGTCTTGTACTGACTTGTTTGGTGTGTGCAACAGGAAATATTTTTCTTTTAGAGAACGAGAAAAATAGGTTTATTTGTGTTACACTTATTAATTTGTGCAGTTGTTCAGTATCTGATAAGTTAATGTTCAAGAAAAAATATTTTATTTTTTTTTATTTTTTTAAATATATTTTATTGATTTTTTACAGAGAGGAAAAGAGAGGGATAGAAAGTCAGAAACATTGATGAGAGAGAGACATCTATCAGCTGCCTCCTGCATGCCCCCTACTGGAGATGTGCCCGCAAGCAAGGTACATGCTCCCGACCGGAATTGAACCCGGGACCTTTCAATCCGCAGGCCAACGCTTTATCCACTGAGCCAAACTGGACTCGGCAAGTAAAAATATTTTAATTAAAATGTTCTATTATTTAATGTTAATGATTACTCATTCGTTTCAGCCCTTCGTATTCAGCATGTGTCTTATCGAAATAAACCTATGTTTCTATGAAAATTTAAGCTTTTGTTTTTTGCAGCCCACATATACTTAAACCTTGTTCATTTGGCCCATATTAGTCTTTGAGTTTGACATGCCTGCTGTACACCAAAAAGTTGTGGTTCCATTCCCAGTTAGGGCATGTAATGGAGGCAACCCATAGTTCTCTCTCCCCCTCTAGCTTTCATCCCCTCCTGTCTCCCTCTCTCTCTCCCACTCCCTTCCTCTCTCTCTAAAAATCAGTAAGAACTATATCCTCAGCTGAGGATTGAAAAAAAAAGGAAAATGCCCTTTTAAAGGCTTTGAGATTTTTTTGGAAGGAATATTTATATACTTTCAATTTTTTTTCTGACTTCAATGTATTTTATTTTACAAGTTTATAAAACCAGCTTTTATAGGGACTAGATACCATTTTTCAATTCCTCTTTAATTGGTGTTTTATTTATAAATAATAAAACAATTGAACTACTCCAGATTTTACTAATTAAGTCTGATAAAATTCATTTGTAAGTAATTAGTACAGAGCATGTATTTTCAAAAGGATTCAAGCAGGTTTGTGAAGCATAGATTTCAAAGGTTAAAATAGAGATTTGGGGGTACTAGCCTAACCTTGTAAGTTTGATGGATAACGAAGCCATCTAAGCTACTGTCACATGCATGACCTGAAACAAAAAACCATTGTACATTCTTATATTTTTATTCAAAACTGAAGGCCCAGTGCACGAATTCGTGCACCAGTGGAGTCCCTTGGCCTGGTCTGCGGGATTGGGCCAAAACTGGCTCTCTGACATCCCCTGAAGGGTCCCAGGTTGCAAGAGGGTGCAGGGGTCCCACCAGTGCACGATTGGGGTTAGGGAGGGATATGGGAGAATGGCTTGCCTGGAAGGGACCACTGGAGGACTTCAGGGCATGTCCGGATTGTCTCATTCAGTCCCAGTCAGCCAGACCCCAGCAGCAAGCTAACCTACTGGTCACAGCATCTGTCCCTGGTGGTCAGTGCACATCATAGCAAGCAGTTGAGCAGCCTTAGCATATCATTACCATATTATGCTTTGATTGGTTAAATGGATGACCAGACACTTGGCATATTAGCCTTTTATTATATAGGATAGCTACTCACAAGTAACATCTATCATATCTAGACTTTCAGGAGGGCACTTTGATATTTTGTGAAAATAAATATTTACTCATTCAAGGCATAGTTTGCTTTCTGAAGAACTTTGACTTATGTTATTAAATGTGGTAATAACAATTAGCATGTGCATACTGCATTATGTTTACCAAATATTTTTATATTTGTGATCTTAGTTGATCCACTCTAGAAACCATAGATATCTATAATAATAAAAGCATAATATGCTAATTAGACCAGATAGCCAAACAATCTTCTGGATGTCATTCCAGATGTCCTTCTGGATGAAGCTGTGACAACAGGGACCGAGGCAGAGGAAGTTAGGGTTGATCAGGTAGGCAGGCAAACAGTTATAGATGATCAGGCAGGCAGGCGGAGTGGTTAGAAGCAATCAGGAAGGCAGGAGAGCAATTAAGGGCATCAGGCAGTCAGAGTGGTTAGGGGTGATTAAGCAGGCAGCCAGAGGGATCCCGAATTGCAAGATAGTGCAGGCTGGGCTGAGGGACCCATTCCCATGCATGAATTTCATGCACCAGGCTTCTGTTCCTATATAATAAAAGTTTAATATGCTAAGTGTCCGACCATTTGACCAGTCGCTATGATGTGCACTGACTACCAGGGGGCAGATACTTCCACTGGTAGGTTAGCTTGCTGCTGGGATCCAACTGATCAGGATTGGGAGAGACAGGCCGGACACGCCCTGGAGCCCTCCCACAGTTCCTCCCAGCCCCAATCGTGCACTGGTGGGGTCCCTCAGCCTGGCCTGTACCTTCTCGCAATCCAGGACCCGTTGGGGGATATCAGAGAACTGATTTCAGCCCAATCCCCATAGGCTAGGCCAAGGGATCCCACTCGTGCATGGTCTCTAGTATTACTTATAATGTAAATAGGAATTAAGACTTACTTTGTTACAGTGAAGAGCATTCTTCCTCACTCCCCTCCCTTTTTCTCTTCTCCTCCTAACATACACACATACACACACATACATACTCCAGAGGCTTGGGCTAAAATGGGACATTTGGGTTCATAGGACAGGATGGTTTTTAAATAGGCCAATTCCAGGCTTCCAACTCTTTCCTTCTCGATCAGCTCCATAGTCTGTTTCACTCTTTGGTGATCCTGACATTTTTGAGTATCAGTTACTGATTTGGTTAATGCCCATATTTGGACACATCACTGTGGACAAAGAAATAGCTAGATACTTTGACTGCTTTGGCAGTTAGACTCACTTCTAGAGCTGGCAAATAAGTGAGTTGTTCAAAGGAAAGTCAGTCTGCAGTTACCAAAAGTAGCAGTAAAGCATAATGGGTGGCAAACTTCAAATGTCCACTCTAGCAGATATTATAATCTCCACCTTTCAGATGAGAAAATGGATAATCCAGAGGGGCTAAATGATCTACCCAAAGTAGGTCTTCCGATTACAAATCCTGCTCCAGGATGCCCTAAAGGAAAAGGGAAGCAGCAATGGATAAAAAAAGAGAGATGGTTCTAGGTATGACATTTATTTCTATTCAATTTTTGAAGTGAACCAGGCATGATTGATTTTAGGGTGGTGATTGAATCTGAATCTGTGGGGAAGGTGAACAAGAAATTTGTGGGAAATAAAATGTCCCAAGGTCAGTGTAAAATAATATGTCCCAATGGCTTCCTTATATCAGTCACTATGCCAAGCATTGATCCTGTATCAATACAACATTCCTATGAATTAAGGGTTTTTACAGATAAAGAAACTTAAACAAAAATGTTTTTAATATCTTATCCATGTGGTTTAATATCCATTTCATGTGGGACAGGTTACAGCTGAATCAGAAACAAGTACACAGGAAACCAGAAAATGAAAAGATGATGTAACTGGAAAGAGGTAGAGCTAAGATTTAAACCCATTGCAGTGCCTGTTTTTTGTTTTTATTGTCACCAATTAGCAGCAATAGTTAGGGACCTGCCATGTGCTTTCTGCCATAGCAGATATTTGGTGCAACAGCTATTTCCTAGAAATTTACCCTATACAAAATTTCCCAGTTCAGGAACCTTGCTAGGATGACAGAGGAAGAAGTTCTTGTCCACTTGTGAAGGGTTGAAAGGGAATGTAAAAGACATATTCTTAAACAGCACTCCAAAGAGGTTTGCTCTGATTCCCACCTTTAACTAACTTTCATAAATCTGGATCCCCCCAATTCCTACGTTTTGGGTGTGTGTTTTTTTTTTGTGTGTGTGTGTTTTGTTTTGTTTTTTTGGAAACTAGTACAAATTAAATGCTTCTTAGCTTTGCCTACTGCTGTTTTAGGATTCAACTTGCTTAGAATTCAACTATAGTCAATTAGTTATAGTTTTCTGCCTCCTAGCTCCCTAATTTTGGTTACTGTCATTCATCTCTGTTCTGCTTTTCTTTCTTGGCTTATTCTTTTTTTTTTTTTTTTTTTTGCTTTTCTTTTTAACTTTTTTTTTTTAATTTTTATTAATTTTTTATACATATCTCCCCATTGCCCCCCCTCCCTCCCAGGCGTACCCCGACCCCCCAGTGTCTGTGATCATTGGTTATGTTTATAAGCATGCCTACAAGTCCTTTGATTGATCACTTATTTACCTCACCTAACTTTAATCTTTCTGCTATAATTTCACAGTCTGTTTGATGCTTTATGATTTTTGTCCTCCTGAGAATTATCAGTCTACTCCCTTTCTGTGCTCCTGATTCTATTATATTCACCAGTTTATTCTGTTGATCAGATTTTTAATTCACTTAATTTTTAGATTCACTTGTTGACAGATGTGTATTTGTTGTTCATAATTTTTTGTCTTTTACCTTTTTCTTCTTCCTCTTTTAAAAGGGTACCTTTCAGCATTTCATATAATACTGGTTTGGAGTTGATGAACTCCTTTAGCTTTTTCTTCTCTGTGAAGGTCTTTATCTGCCCTTCAATTCTGAATGATAGCTTTGCTGGATAGATTATTCTTGGTTGTAGGTTCTTGTTGTTCATCACGTTGAATATTTCTTGCCACTCCCGTCTGGCCTGCATCGTTTCTGTTGAGAAATCAGCTGACAGTCGTATGGGTGCTCCCTTGTAGGTAATAAACTGTTTTTCTCTTGCTGCTTTTAATATTCTCTCTTTCTCTTTTGCTCTTGGCATTTTAATTATGATGTGTCTTGGTGTAGTCCTCTTTGGATTCCTTTTCTTTGGGGTTCTGTGTGCTTCCTCGACTTGTAAGTCTATTTCTTTTACCAGATGTGGGAAGTTTTCAGTCATTATTTCTTTAAACAGGTTTTCAGTATCTTGCTCTCTCTCTTCTTCTGGCACCCCCACAATTCTGATGTTGGTACGCTTGAAGCTGTCCCAGAGGCTCCTTACATTATCTTCACATTTTTGGATTCTTTTCTCTTCTTGCTTTTCCAGTTGAATGTTTTCTGCTTCTTTATATTTCAAATTTTTGACTTGATCCTTGCCTTTCTCTAGTCTGCTGTTAGTACTCTGCATAATAGTTTTCATTTCAGTCAGTGTATTTATTATCTTCTCTTGGGTCTCACTAAATTTATCCATCTTTTCTAGCATATTCTTGCAAAACCTTATAAGCGTGGTTTTGAACTCTATATCCAGTCGTTTTTTTTCCTCCATTTCTTTTGCTTGTAATGCCTTCCCTTGTCTCGGCATTTTCACTGTGCCGGGGAAACTTCTGTGCTGGATTCAGCCGCAGAAGCCTCTGCTGAGCTTGGGAGGGGTGGATTCTCAGGGCTTAAGGGACTGCCTTGCCTTCCAGTCGGCCCTGCCCTCCAGAGCCCCTGAGTCTCACTTGACTGGGTAATGGCTGGAGAGGTCCTTGTGCACGCACCCGCAGTGCCTCTAACCGCTGCCTTTCCAGCTCCCCTGCGCACCAGGACTACACGAGTCTAGGTCTGCAAGGTTTTGTCCGAAACAGGGGTTTAGTGAAGTTAGAAGTGGCACAGTTGGGAGGGTCTGTCTCCTGCCCACTCGCGAAAGCCAGCGGCACAATCAGCAGTCTGTCCTGGGGGCAGTGCCGTGCGCACCACCAGGCCTTTGATCTTTTGCGACTCCCCTAAATTTCTGTGCACTTCTCCCTTTTCACAGTCCAAACTCCCCCCATATGAGTTTCGGCTGGATCTGGGGTTTAGTGTCGTAAGAGAAGGGGTTCAATGCCGTTGGGAGTCTCCGTTTCCCTCCCGCCAGAGAAAGCCAGCCAGGTACTCCGGCACCGCTCTCTCAGCGCGCTCGTCTCCGTACCTCAGCTTTTTGCAGCTCCTCTGGGTCTCCGTGAGCCCCTCTCTTTCCCTCTAGTTGTAGAACTTCCACTCAGCCAGCTTCCCTGTGGTTCTGGATGGTGTCCGTTCTGTCTTTTAGTTGTAGTTTTGAAATTGTTGTGCGAGGCATCAGTATAGGTGTTTACCTATGCCGCCATCTTGGATTCTCTCTTGGCTTATTCTTTTTAATAAAATATTTAATATTCTATTGTATTTTAGTGTGGTTTTGAAAGGAAATGAAGTTAAATGTATATGTTCAATCTGCCACCTTTAACCAGAAGTCAAAGGTATTGATTTTATTGTCTACTATATAGTTCCTTCTTTTTTAATTTATTTTTATTGAATTCAGTTTCATTTTTTAAACATTTGTTAGATTTGAGATAAAGATTTTTCTTAAAAATAAATATTTATCTGGAGAAAATGGGAAATTACCATATTCAATTCTATACTCTGTCTCAGAGTAAGATTTGAGGAGATTGCTGTTCACATATTATATATTTTGGATTTAAATGGTTTTATTACCGTACAGACCTACTTCCTTCACAGCATATGGTGATATGTATTATTGGGTTGGCCTGAAAACAGTAACTGAGAGCCGTATATTACATAGCTCACGCTCTTATAATTATGACATATAATACGATGATCAAATTTTCCAAATCAAACATTGGACAACTTAGTTTAAACTTTAAGGAAAGTAAGTAGATCCATGAACATTGGACCAATGTACTATGTACAGTTCATTATCTTATATGATGCATGTTTGAGATAATTTTTTATTATCACACTATGTTTTATGAATAGAGATCATAAAGAGACTCAGAAAAGTCAAGGTACTTCCCCAAACTCATAAAGCTAGTGAATGACAAAGGTAGAATTTAAGCTCAGAATTCACTTACTTCAGCACTAATACTCTTTGGAGTGAGTGTGCATAATAAAATCTGGACTTATGCAACTGCATTAAAGATTCCCAAAACTTGGTGAAAAGTCAAAGAAAGATCACTGTTAGCAATAGTAATCAGCAAATTACATCATTTATTGTTGGCACCTTTTTACACAACCATTTCATTGTATCCTAACAGCCCTATGAGCTGGCAATATAAATTTAAGTTTTATAGTTGTTTATCTCAAATATGTAAAACTTTGTTTGCCTATAGCTAAAATTTACTTATCCCACAAACACCTTTTCATCATTATCTATATCCTCTCTCTTCCCCTCTTCCACATCCCCCACCCCTCCACCTCCACCCCTGCAACACAAATCCTGTCACTGCCATTTCCATAGATAAAGTAAAACTTAATCTTACAATTGGTAGTTGCTTGGTCATTTCTGAAATAAAATTGAGTCAATTTAGGTTTTAAACTAAGTTTCTTCCCTACTTCTTATTTCCTCCTTTCCTTCCACTCTTCTTCAAGTTCTTGGGAGATTCATATCATTCTGGTAGCAGTGTGTAAGTATGGGATTCCACACTCTTTCCTCTGCTTGCTGGTTTCTGCTGAGTTACTGTTTGGCCCTTGCATATTGGCACCATATGCCAGCACCTACTGAGATGTGGTTCCTCTTGCTGGGCCTCATAGTGAACATACTGCCATGGTCTTTGCCATGGTCTCCAGTTGTAAGGACCTTGCACTCTTTGCCGTGTTTTCTCCTTTTTGTCTGCCAGATCAGTCTTCAGGCTTTTGCAATCCACTCATAGCAGAGACTTTCAGGAACTTTTCAAGTGCTCTGCCACAATACACACATACACTGGCATCGTAAAATACAAAAATGTCTTCAGACAATCCTCCCAGGTACCTTCCTAAGATATTACCTTCGGCACTCTAGATGCTCTTTCGGCAGCATCATATTTCCTCTGCATGGGAAAACATCTATTTTATCCTCTTACATTCTTGCCTATTTATAGTTTTTATGCCATAAGCTTTATAAGAATATTTAAGGCAGCTCTATATATCCTGAAATGATCAATTGACAAAACATTAGTGAAGAGAGTAAAGTAAGAACAATGTGTATAATTTGCTCCATGTCTCTCAAAACTTGTTTAAATATGGCAATGCATTACACGTTTCTGGAAGAAGACAGGAATCTGGATCGTGTTGCCTTTGGGGAAGGAAAGCAGATGTCTGGGAACAAGACTGGAAAATAAATTTTTCACTGCTTTTTTATATCTTTCAAATTCTATACTATGCAAATGATTTATTAAAAAAATAAATAAAAGATCATTGTAAAACATTTATATTTTGGCTACTTTAATCTTGCCAGGTTCCAAATCATCTGATTCTCAGCCACAGACAGAAAGAAGCTCTTTTGGCAAAGCCGTCTTTTTTTCCTCCTCTGCTTCCTGATGTGCCGTTCTGTCTTGTAGAACGAAGGCTACATGAAGCAGCAGCCTACTTCAACCTTCTGACTGTTTGCCTTACAGTAGAAGGGAAAATACTTCAGTAGGAAGATGGCCTACTGAAGAAGTCCCAAATATAACAGATGACAGTTTAGCTATTTTGCTAACTTGCCAGACTGAGATAGAGGGTCCTCATTACCCTTTCCTTAACCCCTTTGGGCAACCCAAGTCTATACTTTAGGGTCTGTTCCTTGCAAGAATTTTGTTATCTGCAGGCTTACCACACTGAATGGGTATTTAATAAATTATGATGACTATAGATGTATGAATGAATTTTATAAGAATAAGCCACCTAGGTTCATTCTTATATATTAACTGATATTAAAGGTTGTATTTAAATTTTCTGAGTGTCCGTTATTTATAGCTCTTTTTTCCCTGACACAAAAGCCAATTAAGGGTCATATATTGTATTCAGTTGCCCTATCCATTTAATTTTCTTTTATCTAAAAAAAATTCCCAGCCTTTTTGTGTCATGACATTGACTTTTTTTTTTTTTAAGTCTGGGCCAATTGTTTGTAAGATGTTCCTTAATTTAGATTTTTCTGAATTTTTAAATTATTAGATTTAGATTAAATATTATTGGCAAGAATACTCCATTGATGATGCTGTACCTCCTCCAGATAATATAAAAAAGAAATTGATAACACAGTAGATGAGCACTCTACTATGACTTGATGGGGAATTCCATACTGATAGGTCATTTTTAAGTGGTTTGGTAATTAAATAGACCAGATATCAGTAAATAGTATTTTAATCAATCCATTGGATATCACTTGGAACAGAAAAAGTGTTCTATTAAATTGATCAGTTTCTTGTGAGTTTGTAACAGTTTGTGGAACTGATAGAAGTTTCTGATTTACAAAGTGAGGGCCAAGTGATAATAATATCCACTTCACAGCACTGAGTTGAGAATTACTTGAGATGTGAACAGAAGTGAAATATCACTTACAGTACTATACTCTGTAAACGGTCTGTATTAATGTAACCAACTCTACCCAGGTATTTATTTTTTAAACCCCAATATGTCATATACTATTATATATGGCAATATTCTAAATATTTTATGAATATTAATCTTTATAGCAAAGATTGGATATTATTATCATTCCCATTTGTAGATGAGAAAACTGAAGTATAGAGAAGATAATTTTTCCAAGGTTACATTACAACTGTTTACCTGTGAGACCCATTTAAAAGCAGGCAGCCTATACAGTTCCGATGTGTGCTTAAGGATGGTTTTCATTCCACCACTCCTTTAAATTAATGTGTGTTGTCTGTATTACTTCTGTTTCAGAGAGAAGAGGTACTCCCATATAGGAATTCATAAAGGCATAGAGCACCTAGAGATTTGCTGCCCCCATTACGCTGCTGGATCTCATAGCACTTGTTATGTTTTTAAGTTTCTCTCCAGAAGGTAGGAATTGTGTTTTTTTCTTTCCATGAGTTATTTATGTAATTACAGTTTTCTTGTTTGTGAATTTAATTTTTATTAAATATTAAAAGCATCTTCTGACATCCATAGATTAAATTGCCAAAGAATTAAGATACATAATCACATTGCCTCTAAAAAAAACATTTTATATTCTAAAATTAATACATGTTCATTGTAAAAAAAATATATATATAAAATAGTACAGAAATATATAGTAATCCTACCACCTTGAGATAACTATTCTTTATATTTTGTTGTAATTCTTTCTGAATTTGGGGCATATATAATATGTAACATCTCTATGTAATTATTATGATCATAAATGGCAACAATCTATATATATAAAAGCTTAAGCGACCGAACAAGCAGTTGACCAGATACACACTCTATGATACACACTGACCACCAGGGAGCAGATGCTCAATGCAGGAGCTGCCCCCTGGTGGTCAGTGTGCTCCCACTGCAAAACTCCCATGGCTAGCCAACCTTTCTATGGGTCCCTATCCCTTCCGCTCCCCACCAGCCACTCCAATAAGGACTGGGCAAGATAGCCCCAATCAGCCCTAATTGTTGGCCAGGCTGACGACCCCCATCCATGCACAAATGTGTGCACTGGGCCTCTACTAGGGTATAAATTAAACACTTTTTGGTTATAGTGTTTCTTCACTTAGTAAGTTGTGGCATTTTTCATGCCAATAAATATCACCCACATTAGCATTGTCAAAGGTCATAAAATATTCTAGTTTAAGGGTATAACATAAATTGTATAACCATTTTCCAATTATTGAGTGTTTGAGATGTTTCCTATATCACCCTGTGATTAACATGACTTCAGTGAATGTACTTGTGCATCCACCTTTGTATTCTTATCTAATGATATTTAGTACAATTCCCAAAAGTAAGTATTGTAGAACTTTAGTTCCTAAGCATGCTCTCTGATGGTTCCTGGACCTGTAGTATAAGAAAACACTGACTATTATTCACCATTTTGAAGAATACCAATATTTAGTAGTATATTAAGGTCTTAGAAATCAAACTTATTTGATTATAGAATCCTTTCTTAAAATAAAATCTGTCTATAGGCTGTTGAGAGTTGGAGAAGTTGTGTGTGTGTGGGGAAAAGGGCATATGGGAAATATTTCTAGTTTCCACTCAATTTTGTTGAGTATAAAACTTCTCTACAAAATAAAGTCTATTTTATAAAAAGCAAAGAGAAAATTTTTAGAGGGGAAAATATTTAAGTACCATTGTATACATTTACATTTCAAATTAAATTTAGACTTGCACATATACACATAAAATACATCTGACATCATCCCATTTAACACTTTGGAAAATACTAGTTTATGGTATATTCTTTGAAAGGGAATTGGTGGATCAAAAAGTAAATATACTGAAAGTCTACCAATTTGCATTTTGCCACCAGTGTAGGGGAATGCCACTTTCATTGTAGTTTTGTCATTTGATAGTAACTGCTTTTGTTTTCATAAATCTGATAGAGAAAAGTATATATATTTTAATTTTCATTTACTTGACACTAGTGATAAATGTCTTTTTATACTTTTATTTTTCTATTATTTTTCTTTTATGGCCATCTCATTTATGCCCCATTCCAAATTTTTCTTAGGCTTTTTAATGTATTTTTTGATAGCAAAGAATCAAGAATCACATTAAGAATATTAACACTGTAAATCACATGTTACAATTATATTTTCCCTCATTTTCATCTTTTTATGTTTTGTTTTTACTTTATGTATTTTAATTTTGCCTTGTAAGGTTGGCATCTTATGAGGTTAAATCAATCTGTCATCTTCATGGATTCTGAATTTGGTGTCTGTATGTGCATTGGCTTTTTCTAAAAAACTTTTATTATGAATAGTTTTAAACATAGAAGATTTGGGAGAATCTATTCTTTATATATAAAAACCTAAGTGACCAGCAACTGGCTGACCAGCTGGTAGCTATAACACACAATGACCAGCTGGAGGCAGATGCTCAACACTCAAGCATGGAAACATGGAAGAGACTGATGAATCTCAGAGAGAAGAGAGGTGGAGAGGGTGGAAAGAGATTAACCAAAGATCTTAAATGCATAATAGAAGAGTCCCTTGGCCTGGCCTGCAGGGATCTGGCCAAAATCAGCTCTCCGACATCCCCCAAGGGGTTCCAGATTGTGAGAGGGTTCAGGCCAGGCCTTGGGATCCCACCAGTGCACGAATCTGTGCACTGGGCCTAGTAATATAATAAATCCCCATGCATTTCCATCTGGCCTCAATAATTAACAACTCAATAATTTACAACTCATGGCTAATCTTTTTCTTTTAAAACTCTTATATTATGTTGAAGCAAATGCAGACATTAAGTTATATGAAAACTATATTACAAAATTCTGAATTTACCAAACTCTACTCCATTATCACTGCTTTTCATATCCCCTTTAAGGACTTTAGATATCTAGTTGCATGTATTATGCCATGCAGTCCCTAAGTGTTTTTGTTACTAAAATGTTTTTTTAATAAGTTAGTGAAGAAAGCAACAGTCCAAACAAATTGCCTGTTGCTCTAGGTTTTCATGCTTACTGCAGTGGATCTCTATAGGTGCTTGAATTAGATAAAAAATTAAATCATGAAAGAAGAAATGATTTTCAAAAATGAGTGTGCAAGTTTAGTCCTAAATAGCAATAGCAATAACAGTTTTAGCTTGAGACTTTTCTGAGGGATTGTGAATAATGATTAGAGGAGATTATAGGCCTGAGGCAAAAGCCTTGGGACATTCACACACATAGCCAGCCATTTAGCCTCCAAAAACTGGTCTTTAGGTTGTGGAGTATTATTTGAAATACCAGATGGAATCAAACCTGAAGCTGTCACTTTATCCCAAGGACCATCTCAGGAGTCTGAAGTTTAAATAGTAACATAAATATTTACCAAAACAAAAACTCTTGGTAGGTTTTTCAGGTCCTGTTGTTTTATTTTATTTTTACTGCTTTGGGTATATATATTTATTTGCCTATAGAAGAAATTATGTATAAAAAATTGTAACACCAAGAAAGTAATATCACTGTTGAAAATTGTGTTCAGCTGTGTAGAGCATCTATTCAGGGGAAATAGGTAAGATTTTTGTTTTTAAAAAGATGATAGCCTTAGCCGGTTTGTCTCAATGGATAGAGCATCACCCTGCATATTGAAGGGTCCCTGGTTCCATACTAGTCAAGGACATATGCCCACGTTGCGGGCTTGAGAGGCGTGCAAAAGACAGCCGATCAATGATTCTCTCTCATCATTCATGTTTCTCTCTCTCTCTCTCTTCCTCTCCCTTGCTCTCTGAAATCAATAAAAATAAAATATAATTAAAAAGATAAATGCCACATCTCCTTTTTATTAGATTTTAATGGAAATTTATGTTTAAGAGAATTCTGATTTACTGTTCTTTGCTGAAAGTATTCTTCTAGCCTGATATTATCATCTAAAATTATGAACTAGTTAGTGTGGATATTTTGAAAACCCTGAAGTCTTTAATTCATAGATGATTATGTATTTTCAGGTACCAAAATCTCAGTTTCCTTCTATCTTTATAGCTATTTACTCCATTTCCTAAAAATTTGTGACTTAAGTTAAAATGACCCACCCGTTTTAAAACATATTTCCATAATAGATAGTAAAAGGGAGGGAATTAAACCAATATATGTTAATAATGATGATGATAATCTATGTACCTTGCCCAATGTATGGGATAATAATAATGATAATAGTAATAAAAATAATAGTAATCATCTAATAACTTGAATGAGAATAACTAAACCTTCAAATAGTATTTAGTATATACTAGGTACAATTCTAACATGTTCTACTAATAACTCCATTATTATTCCCATTTTTAAAATGAGGAAACTGAATCAGTATAAGATTAAATAGTAAGTAGGAAATCCAGCATCAGAAAACCGAACAGGAACTTGAGAGCACAGTAGAAAATTCTCAGCCCTGTGGTGTCTCACATCACTTCATACAAGTCTTCATGCTGGGGATATAAGGTGGACATGGTTCCTGATTTCATTAAGTACAAAATCACACAATAATTTGTTTCATTTTTATATTACAAAGTGATGGAAGAACATATATAGGGACTTCTTGTATTCTGAATCAGGCTGAGATCTAAGAGATGAGTAGAATCCACAGGACCAAGTGGAATTGGGAAGGAGGATAAGCAGGGGCAACATTATGACTTTTGGTAGGCTATAGACACTTTTGCCTTCATGTCTCCTGCCCCAGAAAATATATTAAAAATTATATTTTGTAATTATATTGATATGAAGACAGATATGTTAACATGTACATTAAAACATTTCATGGGATTAAAAGTGTTTTTTGTATTATTTTATTAGAAATTAAAACAGCCCTAACTGGTTTGGCTCAGTAGATAGAGCATCAGCCTGTGGACTGAAAGGTCCCAGGTTTGATTCTGGTCAAGGGCACATGCCCAGGTTGTGGCTCAATGTCCAGTAGGGGGTGTGCAGTAGGCAGCCAATCAATGATTCTCTCTCTCTTCATTGATGTTTCCTCTCCCTCCCTCTCTCTCTCTCTTTCTCTCTGAAATCAATAAAAATATATTTTAAAAAAGAAATTAAAACATTTTATGAACCCTTAAAATATTGTGAGCCTTAAGCATTTGTGCCTCCTGTGCCTAATGATAAGTCAGCTCCAGGGCTGGGGTTGAGAACAGTAATGGGCCAGAAGCATTCCAAATGAAAGGACTAGCATATTCAGAAGATTTCAGAAGCTAAAGAAACCTGAAAGGAGACTAGTGTTGCTAAAGCAGAGAGTTCAAGGGAGGGAGGCATGAGGTAAGACTGGGAAGGCAGGCAGGGCCCTGTAGGCTGTGTTTAGGTTTTTTATATTCTAAGAGCAGTGGAAAATCTCCAAAGGGTATGTGTGTGCTTAAATCATATTAATAATACACATGGTTAAAACCAATAGTTCTTTGGTCCAGCTTTTCTCACTTAAGCCTCACTTCTCTTTCCATTTTCTTCCTGATATTTATCTTCACTTATCCAGGTAAAAGTAATTTTCCTCCACATCATATTTTGTATTTATCATTTTAAAGCATCATGTATTAACACACACACACACACACACACACACACACACACACATACACACACAGGCCTTATACACTCACTCACTCACTTTACCCACCTCTACCTTTTCCCTATCATCATTCATTTAGTTTTACCTCTATTTTTGATTTCTCTATTATAACTGTGGATAATATACTTATACCTTTATTTTTTGTCCCATTAACTATAAATACTGCTTGGGATTGTCCCCTGTGTCAGATGAGAGTATTAGTGCACACATCTACTTCATGGTTCTGTTGTTGGTTCTTTAATTTTTATATTTCTAAAATTGGTTTCATTTACATTTATTTTATAACTACAATTAGTATATTATTGTGTCAAAGGGGCTTTAGCATCTGCTATTTTCTCAATCTGGAAATTCATTCACCCAGATTACCACATTGCTTGGTCCTTTCCTTCCTTAAATTCTTGATCCTAGAGGCAGCTGCTCAGTAGGGCCATTCCTGGTCATCTTATTGGAAATATCCATTCTACTACCTGGCATTCTTGCTCTACTTTCCTTGTTATTTTTTTTCTACGTGGTATTTATTATTAATATAAATAATATTTTCATTTCACCTAATTTCTGAAATTATTGTCACTTTCTACATTCTTGACTATAGCTTTAAGAAGATAACAATTATGATCTGTTTTAACTAACTTATTATTTACTCCCTCACTATTATATTCTCAGTCGCTAAACAGTGCCAGAAACACAATCATTTGAATTAATGGGTAACTATATTTCCAAATGTTCTTCTTAGGTTATATGTCCTTATTTCTGCAATGTTTTAGTTTCCTTGAAATTTGCAATTGCCTTTTATCTTCTTTGCATTATTTTTATTTTTTCTAATTTTAAAAATTGCTTTATTTTTTAAATATTTTATATTTTGTTACAGTTGATAATACAACATTATATTAGTTTCAGATGTACAACCTAGTGATTAGACATTTATATAACTTACAAAGTGTTCACCCCAATAAATTTATTATCCATCTGATACCGTACACAGTTATTACATTATTATTAACTACTAAAGGTCCAGTGCATGATTTGTGCACTGATGGAGTCTCTCTAGGGTGGCCTGCAGGGATCAGGCTGAAACCCACAGTCCAATACCACCTGCAGCTCTTACCTGCTGCTCCCACTTACCCTGGCCCCACTGTGCCTGCTGTGGACTTGAGCCCAATCAGTCCCATTTGGGAGAGGCTCGTGTTGCTACAGTAGTGTTCATCAGCATATTCACTCCTGATTGACTGGTGGGTGTCGTGGAAGTATGGTCAATTTACATGTTTCTCTTTTATTATATAGGCTATTCCCTATGCTATGCATTACATCCCCATGCCTATTTTGTAACTACCAATTTGTACTTAATTCCTTCACCCTTTTTGCTCATCTCTCCCAATCTTCTTCCCATCTGACAACTCTAAAAATGTTCTCTATATCTATGACTCTGGTTCTGTTTTGCTTGTTCATTTACTTTGTTGTTTAGATTCCACATGTAAATGAAATCTTTTGGAATTTTTTTTGTCTTTTTCTGTCTAATTTATTTCGCCCAGCACAATACCTCTAAGTCCATCCATATTATTGCGGATGGCAAGACTCCATTCTTTTTTTTAATGGCTCAGATATATTTTATTGTATATATGCCCCACTTCTTTATTTACTCATTTGTTGATGAACACTTATGTTGCTTTCCTATCTTGGCTATTTTAAATAATGCTCCAGTGAACTCATGGATGAATATATCTTTTCAATCTAGTGTTTTGGGTTTCTTTGGCTTAACACCCAGAAGTGGAATTGCTGGGTCCTTCTTTATCCCTTGTAATAGCCTTTGTTTTAAAGACTATTTTGTCTGGTATAAGTGTTGCTACACCAGTTGTTTTATTTTTGTTTCCAGTGTCATAAAATACTTTTTACAGCCCTAACCGGTTTGGCTTAGTAGATAGAGCATTGGCCTACAAACTAAATGGTCCCAGTAAAGGTCATTTACATTGGTATTGGGCACATCCCCAATAGGGGATGTGCAGGAGGCAGCTCATCAATGTTTCTCTCTCATTAATGTTTCTGACTCTGTCCCTCTCTCTTCCTCTCTGTAAAAAAAAAATCAATAAAATATATTTTTTAAAAAAACTTTTTATATCCCTTTAGTTTCAGTCTATGTCTTTCTATTTGAAGTGAATTTTTTGTGGGCAGCAAACTTTTTTTTTAATTTAATTTCTTTATCATTTAAGTGTGTTGTTTTGTTATTCATTTAGCCACCATGTGTATTTTGATTGGAGCGTTTAATCCATTTGCATTTAAAGTAATTAGTAATAGATATACCAGATGTACCAGTAAATAATGCTGGTTTTGTAATCAAAGAAAACATGATAATTTCAGGAGAAACATCAAAAGTGCTTTATTCAAAGTAATGTCCATTGACACCTACACATTTCCCCCATCTTTCAGGTAATTTGTGAATACTATCTCAATAGAACTTTGCTTGTTTTGAGGCAAATCATTCAGAGACCCAATTTTCAACTTCTTTGTACATTTTGAAGTACTTCTCAGAAAGTGCCATTGATCGCAACAAGTAATCTGAAGGAGCAAGGTCGGGTGAATACAGCGGGTGGGTTAATACTTCCCAGGCAAAATCTTTTAACGTGTATTTAACTGGTTTTGAAGTGTGTGATGGTGTTTTATCATGAAGCGAAATTACTTCGCTATGTCTTCTGGCGCATTCTAGTCGTTTTATGAACAAAGCGTGGTTCAAATTGTTTATTTGTTGTCGGTAGCGATCAGTATTAATGGTCCCACCTGCTATTAGAAACTCATATTACACCACACTTTCCTGATTCCACCAAACACAGAGCATTGTCTTCTTTCCAAAGTGATTTGGCCTTGCAGTCAATGTTGGTGGTTGACCTGGATCAACCCATGATTTTGTGCATTTGGGATTCTCAAAATAAGTCCACTTTTTATTGTCAGTCACAATTCGATGCAAAAAAGACTTTCTTTGGTACATCTGGTATATCTATTAATAATTACTTAAAATGCAAATGGATTAACATTTTACTGATGACTTTTTGGTTTGGTTTTCTATTGGTCTTTCATTCAAATGGGAAGGAAATGTAGCACCCATTTTCCTTCCTTTAATATCTATCCCATTGCTTGTAAACGATTCGAAATTGTTTGCTGAGCAACATTCAATCTTTCTGCAAATTGTTTTTTAGTTTGACACACATCTTCATCCAATAATGCTTGTAAATGTTGGTCTTCAAACTTTTTCAGTTGCCGGGATGTCTTTGTCTTTCACATTGAACATCAAAATCATCAATTTTAAAGTGTTTAAACCAGCGTTCACAAGTATCTGAGATGGAGCATGTTCACCATTAGCATCCCAAAGTATATGATAACTTTCAGCAGCACTTTTCTTCAAAATAAACTAATGAATTAAAACTTCCAACAAATGCTCTTTTTTTCTTATGAAATTTGACATTTTTAAGGGTAAAAATATCTATGATGTTCACACCTTCAAAAAATTTGGCATATGGAAGTTTTGAAGCTTGTCAATACAACAAAATAGCATACATATCAAATCGCTTATATATCAACATATGTATAACTCCATCTATTGAAAAATATCCACATTATTAACTGGTACACCTGGCATATTTACTGCCATTTGGTTATTTTTATTTTTGACCTTTTTATTTTATTCTTCTTCTTAAATAAGATTCTTTAACATTCTTGCAATACTAGCTTGGTGGTAATGAACTGCTTTGACTTTTTCTTGTCTGGAAAGCTCTTTATCTGTCCTTCCATTCTAAATTATACCTCTCCTGGGAAGTGTAATCTTGGTTATAGGTCCTTGCTTTTTAATACTTTTTTAAAAAAATTGATTTCTTTTTTTGTTGTTTAAAGTATTATGTGTCTCCTTTTCCCCCCATCACCCCTCTCTGGCCACTCCCACCCCCAAGGACAAACTCCCACCACCCCAGTGTCTATGAACATTGGTTATGCTAATATGCATGCATATAAGTTCTTTTGCATCTCTTACACACTCACACACACACACCCTCCCCTACCTTTCCTCTGAAGTTTGACAGTCTGGTGCTGCTCTGTCTCTGGATCCATTTTTGGTCATCAGTCCATGTTCATCATATTTCACAATGGCTTATTTTGCTTAGCATAATGTTCTCCAGGTCTATCCATGCTGTTGCAAATGGCAAAAGTTCCTTCTTTTTATGACAGCATAGTATTCCATTGTGTAGATTTACCACAGTTTTCTAATCCACTCATCTATTGATGGGCACTTAAGCTGTTTCCAAATCTTAACTATTGTAAATTGTGCTGCTGTGAACATAAGGGTGCATTTGTTCTTTCTGATTGGTCTTTCTGATTTCTTGAGATATATTCTTAGAAGTGGAATTACTAGGTCAAATGGGAGTTCCATTTTTAACTTTTTGAGGAAACTCCACACTGTTTTCCATAGTGGCTGCACCAGACTGCATCACTTTTCATATTGCTTGACAATCCCTTTTGGCCTGCAAAGTTTCTGTTGAGAAATCAGCTTACAGTCTTATGGAAGCTCCTTTGTAACTAACTGATTTTTCTTGCTGCTTTTAAGATTTTCTCTTTGTCTTTAACCTTTTCCATTTTAATTATGATGTATCTTGGTGTGGCCTCTTTGGGTTCAGTTTTGGACTCTCTGTATTTCCTGGACTTTTTATATGTCTGTTTCCTTCACTGGATTAGGGAAGCTTTATGTCATTTTTTCAAATAAGTTTTCAATTGCTTGTGTTCTGTCTTTCCCTTCTAGAATCCCCAGATGCAAATACTGGTACACTTGATGCATACTCTTCTCATGCTTTGGATTCTTTTTTTCCTTTTGCTATTCTGATTGAGTATTTTCTAGGTCTTATCTTCCAAATTGCTGATTTCATCCTCTGCTTCCTCTAATCTACTATTGACTCCATCTAATGTAGTCTTCATTCAGACACTCTATTCTTTGTTTATAATTGGTTCTTTTTTATGTTTTCTATCTGCATTTTTATGTTTTCTCTCTCTTTGTATGGCCTACTTTAATGAAGCATATCGTTAGCAACTTCCTAAGAACATGATAACTTTCACATGTTTAAAATGTTCTTTATTTTATTTTTAACTAGAGGTGTATCCAGGACCTAAATTTAGAACATATAAGCCTAGGAGTAGGACCTGACTCGGGGAGAGGAGAGGAAGGATAAGAAGAGAAGAGGTGGGGTTGCAGTGGGATGTGTGCATCAGTATTGACAAGGAAGAAAAATGTATTAAAAGATGCCATGTTTTTTTTAATATATGTTTATTGATTTCAGAGAGGAAAGGAGAGAGAAATAGAAACAACAATGATGAGAAGAAATCAATGATTGCCTGCCTCCGGCATGTTGGACCAAGCCCATAACCTAGGCATGTGCCCTAGATTAGAATTGAACCTGGGACCCTTCGGTCCACAGGACAACACTTTATCTACTGAGCAAAACCAGCCAGGGCAAAAGATGTCATGTTTTGATGTTTGAGACATCATAAGTTCCTTCTTTTTTGTAGCAGCGTAGTTTTCCATGTCTGAAAACTCATATTTTGTGCCACTTCTACTTACTTTTTTAAAAATATGATTCATTGTGTTAAAAATTGTAGAAAAGACCTGTAAACAATATGCTGAGGAGAAGCAATTGCTGCCAATCTATGTGTCATCTAAATTTTAGGTTATCTCTAAATTTGGAAAGTGATGTTCCACAGACTTCTAAAATTCAGTTCTTTGTAGCTTGTCTGCTCTTTTCTTTTGACAACTTTTGGAGCGTGCTCTTGTTTTTCCTGGCATTTTTTTCACTTCCTAATGATTAGGTGTAGGCTTTTTCCTATTCATGTTGTATTTAGTGAACACTTTAATCTGAGGAGTTTCATCTCTAAAAAAATTATCCTGCATTATATCTTTAGCAATTCTCCTTTTCTTTTCCTTCCTATTCTTTCTTCTGTAGCTTCTATTATTCTACAAAGGACCACATGAGTTGAATAGCTAATGTCATATCTTTTCAATGATACTTTCTGTTTTGTTTTGTTTTAAATCTGTTTTTAGGGAATGCTTTCAATTCCTAAACAAGACCCCTCCCACCCACCCACCCCCAAAAAAAAAGATTCATAGGAGGCTTCAAATGGAAAATTTTGTTTTTGTTTTCTAAGAATCTTTTACACTCTGGAGCTTTAGTTTGTCATTTTTATTTGTTTTGCTTGTTTGTTTTAAGTTGAAAAGGGCAGTGATTAAAAGCAGTGATTTTTGGAATCAGTCTGGATTTGAAACTCTATCTCTCACATTTAGTAACTCTGTAACCTTGAGCAATTTTACATTGTAGGTGTCTGACCTAACATGAAATGTGATAATAGTAGTACATTGGATTTAGAGGTCTGAGGATTCGATGAGTTGATAAACATAAAACACTAACAATAATATCTGGAATATAGTAAGACTTATATGTATTTGCTATAATCATCCTATCTAATAAAAGAGCAATATGCAAATTGGCCATACCTCCATTATACCCGCAAGCCATGCCCACCAGCCAATCACAGCGAGTATGCAGATTAACCCAACCAAGATGGTTACAGCTACAGAGAGAGCAGGAGGGAGGCTTGGGTTGCCCCTAGCAATGGAGGAAGCCAAGCACCCAGGCCTCTGCTTAAGGCAACAAAGTTTCAATGGCTGTGCAAGCAGAAGGTTTGGCTCTGCTCCAGGCTACAAAGTTTCAATTATAGAAGATAAATAAATCTCAGGTACCAGGGCCTCCGCTTGGGTCTCCGGGGGCATGGCCGGCCGGCAAACCACCACAGGCCCCTTGCCCAGGCCACCCCACACCCCAAAGGAACATCCACCCTGATCCAGGACACCCTTCAGGGCAAACCAGCTGGTCCCCACCCATGCATCAGGCCTCTATCCTCTCTAATAAAAGAGTAATATGCAGACTGACTATCACTACAACATACAAGATGACTGCCCCCATGTGGGCAAAAATTTCTGCCCCCATGTGGACACAAGATGGCCACCACAAGATGGCCAGCAAGGGAGGGCAGTTGAGGGTGATCAAGGCTGCAGGGGAGGGCAATTAGGGGTGACCAGGCCAGCAGAAAAGGAAAGTTGGGGGCAACTGGTCCTGCATGGAAGGGCAGTTGGGGGGGACCCAGACCTGCAGGGGAGGGCAATTAGGAGTGACCAGGCCCACAGAGGAGGGCATTTAGGAGCAAACAGATTGGCAGGAGGGACAGTTAGGCATCAATCAGGCTGGCCAGGGAGTGGTTAGGGGACGATCAGGCTGGCCAGCAGAAGCAGTTAAGGGCAATCATCAAGGCAGGCAGGTGAGCAGTGTAGAGCCAGCAGTCCTGGATTGTGAGAGGGATGTCCAACTGCCCGTTTAGGCCTCATCCTATTTGGATTGGGCCTAAACGGGAAATTGGACATTCCTCATGGGATCCCAGATTGGAGCAGGAAGCAGGCTGGCTGAAGAACACTTCCCCCACCCTCCTGTGCACGAATTTCATGCACTAGGCCTCTAGCTACTATTAAAATCATTATCATTATTATTGTATAGATATGACATCTACTCACTTTTTCTAAGAATACTAGTTAGAGTTCTTTTCTTTTTTCTTTTTTCTTTTCTTTTTTTTTCTTTTAAAGAAGACAACTATTTCTCTGATTTGATAGATTTTTTTTTAATTTTTATTGAATTTATTGGGCTTACATTGGTTAATAAAATTATGTAAGGCCAATGATGTAATTTAGTCTGAGGGTGAGGGTCTGAGAACCATGAGCTCCAATATCTAGTGTCTGAGGGCAGGTAAAGATGGACAGACATCCCAGCTCAAGAGGAAAGAGGGGAGGAATCCAAGATGGCGGCATAGGTAAACACCTACACTGCTGCCTCGCACAATAATTTCAAAACTACAACTAAAAGACAGAACGGACATTATCCAGAACCACAGGAAAGCTGGCTGAGTGGAAATTCTACAACTAGAAGGAAAGAGAGGGGCTCACAGAAACCCAGAGGAGCTGCAAAAAAGCTGAGGTATGGAGACGCGTGCACGCTGAGAGAGCGGGTGCCCGAGTACCTGGCTGACTTTCTCTGGCAGGAGGGAAACGGAGACTCTCAACGGCATTGAACCCCTTATCTTACAACACTAAACCCCAGATCCAGCCGAAACTCATACGGGGGAGTTTGGACTGTGAAAAGGGAGAGGTGCACAGAAATTTAGGGGAGTCGCAGAAGATCAGGTCCGGTCTCGCATGCGCACGGTGCTGCGCGGAGGACAGATTGCTGATTGTGCCGCTGGCTTTCTCGAGTGGGCGGGAGACAGACCCTCCCAACTGTGCCACTTCTGAGTCCACTGGGCCCCTGTTTCGGGCGAAACCCTGGGGACCTAGACTCGTGTGGTCCTGGCGCGCAGGGGAGATGGAAAGGCAGCGGTTAGAGGCACTGCGGGTGTGCGTGCGCACAGGGACCGCTCCAGCAATTACCCAGTCATGTGAAACTCAGGGGGCCGTGGAGGGCGGGGCCGACTGGAAGGCAAGGCGGTCCCTGAAGCCCTGAGACTCCACCCCTCCCAAGCTCAACAGAGGCTTCTGCGGCTTTGCGTCTGCTATCATAGAGCTGAATCCAACACAGAAGTTTCCCCGGCATGGTGAGGATGCCAAGACAGGGGAAGGGATCACAAACAAAAGAAATGGAGGGAAACAAAAAGACTGGATATAGAGTTCAAAACCACGCTTATGGGGTTTTTCAAGAATATGCTAGAAAAGATGGATAAATTTAGCAAGACCCAAGAGGAGATGAGAAAGGACATACTAGAGATGCAGGGGAGCCAACTAGGGATGGAAAAGGTCCAACTGGAGACAATAGAGGACCAAATAGAAATTAGACATACACTGACTGAAATAGGGAATATTGTACAGAGTCCTGGCAGCGGACTGGAGAAAGGCAAGAATCAAGTAAAAAATTTGAAATATAAAGAGGCAGATAACATTCAACTGGAAAGGCAAGAAGAGAGGAGAATCCAAAGATGTGAACATAATGTGGGGAGCCTCTGGGACAGTTTCAAGTGTACCAACATCAGAATTGTGGGGGTGCCAGAAGAAGAGAGAGAGCAAGATACTGAAAACCTATTTAAAGAAATAATGACTGAGGGGGACCGGGATCCGGGGAAGGAGCTGCCCGCGTCCCCGCCCGGAGGCGGGCTCGCCGGCGAGGTCGAGGCCCCGGGGCCTGGGGGGACGCGCCCCGCAGCACAGGGCGCCGCAATGGGGAAACGCAGGCATGGAACGCGGACTAATGGAGCTCCGCTCGGCGCCCCGCCGTCCTCCTCCCAGTGCTGGACTGAGTCCCCGCTGCTGGCGACGCCCGCGGGGGAGAGAGACGGGGCTGGGGGGGCTGGGGCGCTGGGGCCAGGCTGCAGGCGCTGAGACCCTCGCGCTGAGGCTGAGACCCTCGCGCTGGGGCTGGGGCTGGGACCCTCACGCTGGGGCTGAGGCTGAGACCCTCATGCTGAGGCTGAGGCTGAGACCCTCGCGCTGAGGCTGAGGCTGGGACCCTCGTGTTGAGGCTGAGGCTGAGGCC
>JAAGEH010000393.1:36301423-36470769 GCA_011751065.1 Lasiurus cinereus | reverse complement strand
GAGACCCTCGTGCTGAGGCTGAGGCTGAGACCCTCGTGCTGAGGCTGAGGCTGAGACCCTCGTGCTGAGGCTGGGGCTGAGGCTGGGACCCTCGTGCTGAGGCTGAGGCTGAGGCACCGAGACCCTCGTGCTGAGGCTGAGGCTGAGGCGCTGAGACCCTCGTGCTGAGGCTGAGGCTGAGACCCTCGCGCTGAGGCTGAGGCTGAGGCTGAGGTTGAGACCCTCGTGCTGAGGCTGAGGCTGAGGCTGAGACCCCTGTGCTGAGGCTGCTGGCGCTGAGACCCTCGTGCTGAGGCTGAGGCTGAGACCCTCGTGCTGAAGCTGAGGCTGAGGCTGAGACCCTCACGCTGAGGCTGAGGCTGAGCGGTGCGTCCTCGGCTCTCAAGCCGCCAGGCCACCTGCCCTCAGGGCTTCCGGTGTGGCTCGGGCCAGGCCGGACCTGCAGGAGCGAGCGCCGGTGCTGGTTCCCTTAACCCCTGCGACCCTGCGGCCCCCCACCATCCCCCCATGTGTGTGTGCTGCCGCTGTGGCAGCAGGAGGAGGTGTGCTCAGTGGGTAGAGCGTCGGCCTACGGACTGAAGAGTCACTCACGGCGGAGCCCGCGGAGGACTTGCTGCTCCAGACCCACCCGTGACTGATAATTCTCAGGGGGAAAGGGGTATGGGGTATACAGGGGGAGACTGGACAAAAATCATACACCTATGGATGAGGTCAACGGGAGGGAGGGAAGGGTGGGAGGTGGGTGGAGGGGTGCTATGGAGGGGAAAAAAGAAAAACAAATGTAATAATCTGAATAATAAAGATTTAATTTAAAAAAAATTATGTAAGTTTTAGGTGTACAATTTTATAATTACTCTGTATTGTGTGTTCACCATCCAAAGTCAGATCTCCTCTGTCACAGTTTATCCTCCATTCCCCTTTTCTTTCTGGTTAGCACCATGTTGTTGTCTGTGTCTATGAGGTCTTTTGTTTGTTTGTTTGTTGCTTAATCCCTTCACCTTTTTCACTCAGCTCTCCCCACCCCTCTCCTCTAATAGCCATCAGTCTGTTTTCCGTACATATGTGTCTCTTCCTATTTTGTTTGCATTCATTTGTTTTGTCCATTAGATTCCAAATATAGGTGAAATCATATGATATTTACTTGTCTTCCTTTGACTGGCTTATTTCATTTAGCATAATACTTTCCAGATCCATTCATGCTGTCACAGAAAAATAAGATTTCCTTCTTTTTATGACCAAGTAATATTCCATTGTATAAATGTACCACAACATTTTTATCCACTTACCTACTACTAATGGGCATTTGATTTGATTCCAAATTTTTACTAGTAAATACATTGCAATGAACATAGGGGTGTATATATTTATAATTTTTGTTTCACTGGGTTGTCCTTTTAATTTTTTTTATTGTTTCCTTTGCTGTACAAAAGCCTTTTAGGTTGATGTAGTCCCATTTGTTTATTTTTTATTCTTTCCTTTGCTTGAGGAATCAAAAATACTGGTATGAGAAATGTTCAAGATTTTTACTGCCTATATTTTCTTCTAAGATTTTTAAGGTTTCAGGTCTTACATTTAAGTCTTTAATACATTTTGAGTTTATTCTTCTGTATGGTGTGTGAAAATGATCTAATTTAATTTTTTGCATATATCTGTACAATTTTCCCAATACCATTTATTAAATAGACTATCTTTACTTCATAATATGTTCATGTCTCCTTTGCTAAATATTAATTAACTCATAATATGTTCATGTGTCCTTTCCAAATATTAATTAATTATTTCTTGGCTCTCTATTTTGTTCCATTAATCTATATGTTTTTATGCCAGTACCATGCTGTTTTTATTACTATGGCCTTATAGTATAGTTTGATATCAGATAACATGATTCCTCCAGATTTATTCTTCTTTCTCTAGATTTCTGTTGCTATTTGGGGTCTTTTGTGGCTTATACATTTTTGGAATATTTGTTCTATTTCTATGAGATACATATTGGTATCTTGATTGGAATTACATTAAATCTATAGAATACTTTGCATAGTATGGATATTTTAATTATGTTAATTTTCCTATCTATGAACATGATATATGCTTCCATTTATTTGTACCATCAGTTTCTTCAGTGTCTTACAGTTTTTTGAGTACAGGTCTTTTGCATCCTTGGTTAAGTTTACTCCAAGGTATTTTTAATGCAATTATAAGTGGAATTGCTTTCTTACTTTCTCCTTCTGATAGCTCATTATTGGTATACAAAATGCAACTGATTTCTGGATTTTTATTTTGTATCTTCTTACTTTACTGAATGTGTCAATTCTAGTAGTTTTTGAATGCGACCTTTAGTATCATGTCATTTAAAAATAATAACAGTTTTATTTTTTCTTCTTCTCTAATTGCAGTGGCCAGGACTTCCAGTACTATGTTGAATAAAAGTTGTGAAAGTAGATATCCTGTCTTGTTCCAGATCTTAATTGGAACACTTTTAGTTTTTGCCCTTTGAGTATGATGTTAGCTCTGGGTTTGTCTTTTTGGCTTTATTATACTGAGGTATGTTTTCTCTTATCTCACTTTGCTGAGAGTTTTTATCATAAATAGTTGCTGGATTTTATCAATTGCTTTTTCTGCATCTATTGGTAAGATCCTGTGATTTTTTATCCTTCATTTTGTTTATATAGTGTTTTACATTTACTGCTCTACTGATATTGTACCAATCTTGCATCCCTGGAATAAAACCTACTTGATCAAGTTGTATGATTTTTTAAAATATTTTGCTGGATCAAGTTTGCTAATATTTTGTTTAATATTTGTTTTTATCAGAGTTACTAACCTATAATTTTTTTTATTTGTATTATCCTTATCTGGTTTCAGAATTAGGATAAAGCTGGTCTTGTAAAATGAGCTTGAGAATGTTCTCTCCTCTTAAATGTTTTGAATAGTTTGAGAAGATTAGGTGTTAGACTTCTTTGAAAGTTTAATAAAATTTACCTGTGAAGCCATCTGGCCCAGGAGGTTTATTAGGGGGAGTATTTATTACTATTATTATTATTAATTATTATTAATTATTATTGCTAGGGGTTCAGTGCATGAATTCATGCACCTTAAAAGGAACTGTGGGCCGCAAGTCTATGATAGGCACAGGGGAGGCTCTCAGCCTATCCTTCACGTCCCAGCCTGGCCCCTCCTCCTGTAGCCCCTGGTCCCCTGTTCACCAGTAGCACCGCTCCCACTGCCGTGGTTCCCATGTGCTGACAGCGCCAGTCCCATCATACCCACTGACAGTACAGAATGATTGGGGGCAGCACCAGCAGTGGGTTCGAGTGGGACCAGCTGAGTCAGCAGTAAGAGCAGCAGCTGCAGCCTCAATCACCCCTCAAGAGCAAGGGGAAGTGAAGAAGTCCTCAGGGTTGATCAGTGCTGGCAGCTGCTGCTTTGACCCAATGATGGCACCAAGTGATCGGGACCAGTGCCAGGCACCAGCAGCAGGTATGAGTGGCGGCTCTCTCACCAGCTGTGGATGCAAGCAGGGCCAGTGCTAGCTGTGGGTGCGAGCGGGGCCAGCACCAGCAGCAGATATGAGTGCCAGGTGGGACCGTGGTTTGCAGGAGCAAAGAATTTTCAGTAACCACCAGAGGCTCACCCTGATGACAGTGACCAGCACCCCACCTTGGTCTGGCGCCCCCGCTCACTTGCTCCACCATCCTTCTGTGGCCAAGCCTGCCATGTTCTGCACATGCCCCCTGGTGGTCAGCGCACATCAAAACAACTGGTTGTTCCACCATTTAGTCTACTTGCCTTTTTTTTTTTTAGTTAAATCTTTATTATTCAGATTATTACATTTGTTTCTCTTTTTTCCCCTCCATAGCACCCCTCCACCCAGCTCCCACCCCTCCCTCGGCCCTTAGCTCCCTCCCATTGATCTCATCCATAGGTGTATGATTTTTGTCCAGTCTCTCCCTGTACACCCCTCACCCCTTTCCCCCTGAGAATTATCAGTCCACTCCCTTTCTGTGCTCCTGATTCTATTATATTCACCAGTTTATTCTGTTGATCAAATTTTTAATTCACTTAATTTTTAGATTCACTTGTTGATAGATATGTATTTGTTGTTCATAATTTTTTGGCTTTTACCTTTTTCTTCTTCCTCTTCTAAAAGAGTACCTTTCAGCATTTCATATAATACTGGTTTGGAGTTGATGAACTCCTTTAGCCTTTTCTTCTCTGTGAAGCTCTTTATCTGCCCTTCAATTCTGAATGTTAGCTTTGCTGGATAGATTATTCTTGGTTGTAAGTTCTTGCTATTCATCACGTTGAATATTTCTTGCCAGTCCTGTCTGGCCTGCATCGTTTCTGTTGAGAAATCAGCTGACAGTCGTATGGGTGCTCCCTTGTAGGTAATAAACTGTTTTTCTCTTGCTGCTTTTAATATTCTCTTTCGCTCTTGGTATTTTAATTTTGATGTGTCTTGGTGTGGTCCTCTTTGGATTCCTTTTATTTGGGGTTCTGTGTGCTTCCTGGACTTGTAAGTCTATTTCTTTTATCAGATGTGGGAAATTTTCAGTCATTATTTCTTTAAATAGGTTTTTAGTATCTTGCTCTCTCTCTTCTTCTGGCACCCCTACAATTCTGATGTTGGTACGCTTGAAACTGTCCCAGAGTCTGCTTACATTATGTTCACATTTTTGGATTCTTTTCTCTTCTTGCTTTTCCAGTTGAATGTTGTCTGCTTCTTTATATTTCAAATTTTTTACTTGATTCTTGCCTTTCTCTAGTCTGCTATTAGGACTCCGTATAATATTTTTTATTTCAGTCAGTGTATGTTTAATTTCTATTTGGTCCTTTATCATCTTTAGTTGGACCTTTTCCATCTCTAGTTGGCTCTTTTGCATCTCTAGTTGGTCCTTTTTCATCTCCTCTTGGCTCTCGCTAAATTTATCCATCTTTTTTAGCATATTCTTGAAAAACCTTATGTGTGGTTTTGAACTCTATATCCAGTTGTTTTTTTTCCCTCCATTTCTTTTGTTTGTGATCCCTTCCCTTGTCTTGGCATTTTCACTATGCTGGGGAAACTTCTGTGTTGAATTCAGCCTTATGATACCAGACGCAAAGCCACAGAAGCCTCTGTTGAGCTTGGGAGAGGTGGAGTCTCAGGGCTTCAGGGACCGCCTTGCCTTCCAGTCGGCCCCGCCCTCCACGGCCTCTGAGTCTCACGTGACTGGGTAATGGCTGGAGCAGTCCTTGTGCGCGCCTGCAGTGCCTCTAACTGCTGCCTTTCCGGCTTCCCTGCGCACCAGGACCACACGAGTCTAGGTCCCAGGGTTTCGCCTGAAACAGGGGCCCAGTGGACTCAGAAGTGGCACAGTTGGGAGGGTCTGTCTCCCGCCCACTCGCAAAAGCCAGGTGCACAATCAGCACTGTGCGCGACCAGACTTGATCTTTTGCGACTCCCCTAAATTTCCGTGCACCTCTCCCTTTTCACAGTCCAAACTCCCCCGTATGAGTTTCGGCTGGATCTGGGGTTTAGTGTCGTAAGATAAGGGGTTCAATGCCGTTGGGAGTCTCCATTTCCCTCCCGCCAGAGAAAGCCAGCCAGGTACTCCGGCACCCGCTCTCTCCGAGCTCTTGTCTCCGTACCTCAGCTTTTTGTAGCTCCTCTGGGTTTCTGTGAGCCCCTCTCTTTCCTTCTAGCTGTAGAACTTACACTCGGCCAGCTTTCCTGTGGTTCTGGATGATGTCGGTTCTGTCTTTTAGTTGTAGTTTTGAAATCGTTGTGCGAGGCAGCAGTGTAGGTGTTTACCTAGGCCGCCATCTTGGATTCTCCCTACTTGCCTTTTATTATGTAGGATTACTGCTTAATTTTATTCATTGTAAATCTGTCTATTTAGATAATCTGGTTCTTTCTGATTCAGTTTTGGAAATCAGTTGTATCTTTCTAGAAATTTATCCATTTCATCCCAATGGCCCAATTTTTTTGTCATATGTTGTCTATAATATTTTCTTATAATCCCTTATACTTCTGTGGAGTCAGTTGCTACTTCTCCTTTTCATTTCTGATTTTATTGCAGCGAGGGCTCAGCACCAGTAGGGTGTTTGAGGGAACAATGGCCCTCATCCTAGAGCCACACAACTCAAAATCTTTTCAAAATTCTGCCAAAAGGCCAAACTCAACAGGATGGGACTGCCTGGAATTAGAGGGGTGAGACTAGTGGATCTACTGTGAGAGCGAGGCTCCGGTCAGGCTTGGGGGAAGGTTGGAGAAGTGGTTCTTGCCCCAAAGCCACACAACTCAGCCTATCCCAGATTCTTCCCAGACCCAGGCAGGGCAGAGCCACCTAGAGTCAAGAAGATGGGGCCACCTTGAGCCTAGAGGGTGGGGCTAGAGGCTCTCCTGTGAGAGGGAGGCCCTAGTCAGGTTCACAGGAAAGTGGGAGAAATGGCCCTCACCCCAAAGCCATACCACTCAGCCACTGACACCCCCTGAGTTTGCTCATTGACTCTTAAGCAAGGTGTGACCTATAGAGGCTGGTGTGACAGAGTGTCTAGAGGGTGGGGCTATTGCATTCCCCCATGCTGATGCCATCAGGAAGGCCATGCTCCACCCAAGAAAGATGGTGTCTGGGATTCAGGAGAGTGACTCAGCACAGGGGTCCGTGTGGCTCTTCTTTCAGCTCTCTCCCCAGAGCCACAGTAGTCTCTCAAATGACTCAAGTCCACCCTCTGCCAGAACCCAAGGCTGTGAACATGGTTTTGTGTGTTTACCCTTAAAGAGAGAATGTGCATCTCTGTTTCCCCCTGGCAGATAGAATCCCCACTGATTTTCACAGCCAGCTATTACGTGGGTGCCTTTTTCGATCTCTGGTGCTCTGGACTGGAGTGCTGGCATGGGGTTGCATCCTCAAGTTCCTCATAAAAAAACCTTTGCAGCTGAGATATCCGCTGGAATCTCAGTCACCACAGGTGGAAGCAGAGCCAGCCCTTTTCACGTTGCTGCCATTCCTACCAGTCTTGATGTGGCTTTTTCTGTAAATCCTTGGTTATGAGACTTCTCTTCAGCTAGTCATTAGTTGATTATTCCGATGGATTGTTTTACATTTTAGGTGTAATTCCAGTTTTGTTGTGGGAAGAGGTGAGTGTACTGCCATTTTGGATTTCCTAGGGTTCTTTTAAAGATCACTTTTTTCCTAAATTACTCATTTCTTCCACTTCTGCTTTTTTTTCTTTTTTTATGCAAGATGCTTTCTGTTAATCCCTGACAATCCTTGGTTATAGGTTCACATTTAACAGTGAGACAATAAATAGCTAATTGGGAACTTTGCATACAAAGCCAGCTTTTCCCAATTTCTGGTGTTAAGGTTGATTAGCTAGGGGAGAGTCTCTTAATATAAGTGCCAGACATTGAAGCTATTCTTGGCTCTGGGATTGATTCCCTCTAAGAGGAACCTTTTGATTGTTGCTTTAGGAATGCCTTGTTTTACTAGTTGTGGACACCAAGGGTTCCTTATGCAATTAATATCCCCATTTTCATCCCCACCCCACACTCCTACTCTCACTGCTACTCTTTTATCAGACATCCATGAGCCTCTGAACCTCTCTGTATTTCTTTATTTTGCTGAGTACCATCTTGGCTTTTTCCACTTCCTGTCTGCTGTAAGCCAAGATCTCCTGTGCTCCACTGCTGTAGTCTTTTTCTGTTTTCCAGGTCACTTTCATTTTTTAAAAACTTCTCTATTGATGACCTATCTTCCATTTGCGGTGGTGTTTTGTTCTTTTTTTTTTTCATTTTTGTACTATCTTTTGAGTAGTTCTTAAATGAAGTAAAAAATGAAGTCCTTAAATGAAGAAGTCATTGAAAATTTGTAAGCAGAAAATTGACCAGGTCAAGTGTCATTTAACAAAGATCACCCTAGTTAGAGTTTTAATTATAGTAACATGAACTAGTAGACTATGTTCTACGAGATGTAATTATATGATGCTTATACCACTTAGCAAAAGACATAATTTAATAAAATAATTTATTAATATAATGCTATAATAGTATATTCTTACACATAAGTGGACCAGCATTTAATAAAAAGCAGTAATCTAGAAATTTGTTAAATATTTTCCTCCTACTAAATGCAAAATATACTTCTTATATTATATAAATATATTATACATAGCATGTTAATAAATTATTTTTTATAATATATTACCCTTCAAATCAAAACTAAAATGACTTTCTTCAGAAATGACCAATCTCTATTTACTTTTCCAGTGTTTTCCATCTATTTCTTAATACCAACACATCTCTTATCATTGAATATAAGTTATTTTGCATAGAATAGCAATAAATTAATCTTAAGCCAGACTTTGACTTCTAGAAGTTTATGATCTCTTATTTGTAGCTGGTTGACCATAATGAATATAAAATTACTTTCTTGTGGGTGGCAATGATGATTAAAATGAGGTAAAATATATAATGTTAATTTTTCTCCTATTTTCTTTTATAGAACCATTTTTTAAACAACCTCGCGAATATCTCCATAATTATAGTAATTCTCAAATCCAAATCTCCTAACCTGTGTCTGTGGGAAAATTTTAGTGCTTTAAAATGCACTGCTGCCAACTAATAGAATTTTACACGTAAAAAGCATTTTTCCTGCTTTCTTGCAGGCTTAAGCAGCTCCTTTATGTACTTGATTAAAAGATATTTGTGAGCTGTAGTGCTGCTAAAGAAATATACATTGATTATAGTCAGGTTTTTATATTATGAATAATCTATCCAAGTTCTCTCTATATAAATTTTTTCAGTGTTTCCCATCTGAATTGTTATGCTGACGTATGTGTGATTTCCATTTTGTGTTATTGAATAGATTAAGAAAAATGCACTTAAACAAGTTGCTTTCATTCCTATCTTCCTTTATAAAGAAAGAACTATTCATATATAAAAACTATAAGTGGTAGCAGAATTTTATTATAGGTTGTTAGGGTCTTTCTTTTTTACTAAGAAACATATTTCCTTCCTGCCCTTCACATAATAACTTGGCGAAGGGACAAGGAGAAATTTTAAAAACCTAATATTTAGTAGATTTCAAGGAAAAGAATAAAAAATTACAGTAAAGATGATTCCAGGCTTCAAATATTTGCTACTATATGATTATAGCTAAAAGAAATTTAAAAAATCACTGTGCATTTTTTGTGATTAAAATATATTGCCAACCCTCTGTCTTTTTTATGTAAATTGAAAGATTGTAATTTCATATATCATTATTATCATACCTATTTGCCTTCATTGTAAGTAGAAGCTATAGTTTCTGATTACTGCTAACTACTGCAAGATCTTTTCCTCAACTGCATATGCTTTTTGATTAATAACACATTTATTTTCAGTTCTTATTTGTTTCTGTAGCATGTACACACACACACACACACACACACACACACACACAGACACATACACACACGGTGCAAACACATTCACCACATAAAGAAATCTGAGGGAGTAATAAAAGCAAAATACATTTTATTAAGTAAATAACGCTTCTCAAAGGTTTTATTCTGTTTACATAATAGATGAAAAGTTAATCTTTAGGGTACTATCTTCTATTTTATGCAGAAATTGTTATTTTAAATACCATGATAAGCCAGGTTGTTTTCTTTTTTTTATAATTTGGATGCTATTATGATTTCTTGATGGCTCTACAGAAATTTTGCTGCTTGTTTTTTTCCCAATCCACAGTATTCAAAGTGGTCCATGTGACCTAGATATTAAAAATTGAGGTAGAATGTGCTGCATTGCTGATATTTACTGTGAAACCTTAGAAACATTCTGGATACACATGCTAAAATCACACTGTTTAATATCACTGGCATTTTAAAAGGTCTCTGATAGTCTGTATACTCATTAGTAAATTGGCATGAAAATGTTTTAAATATTCAAAAAATGTTCAAATATAAAACTATGCTTTTATAGTCCAATTTAGAATACATACATAATCATTTTCAGTTTTAGGTCATGCTAGATAAGATTGTGGATTTTCCCCCTATTATTTACCTTGTGTTTAGAATTACAGTAATCTACTAATTTTGAAAATCGAACCACAATAAGGTGCAATTAGTCTGTTGCCATTTCCTAATTTGGGGTGAAGTCTTTTAAATTATTAAATCGTATCTAGAATAAAATAGTATCTAGAATCCACATTATAAAATTATGTTCATCAAGAGCATTTGTTAGATTAGTGTAGAGCATCTTTTCCAAAAAGTCAGCTTGTATATTCGGGAAGCCGTATTCTCCCTGTCTATAAAGCTTTCTCACTCTTTAATGCTTCATGTGAAAAATGAAACCTTAAAAAGAAAGCACTGAATGAGTTAAAACCTCTGCACAGGCGACTGACTTCAAAGTAGAGAATCCTATATTACTGAAAAAAAAAACCTGATTTCTTTTCTCTTTACTTATTACAAATCATTATGAAATTAAAGAAACAATATGTGTCGCAATTCTCAGCTAAGAAAATTAAAACACAGATGTGCTAAAGATCAACTCTATATTTTTGTTTGTTCTCTCGGTGATAAAAAGATTAGCTTGCCAAACTAATTTATGGATTTCTTTATAGAGCCAGGGAAAACTGCAAATGACTGGGTCAGATGAGCAGAATCGATATTGAGAAGTCTAAGGCCATCTGCTAGAAAGCCAGTGCCTAGGATCAAAACTCCTGAGTAGTCCTAGGGAAAAGAAATCTGTAAACCCGGCATTTCCCCAACTTGATTGACCTCAAACGCTATTTTGCATCACTTCAAATACCATCCTTTGGAGCTGTGTTCTCCAGGGCACTAGCAGCAGAAATTGTTTCAATTTAGAGAGCTGTTGCAAAGCCATTTTTTTAAAGGTAGGATATATACTAAAATGAATGATTTTTCCCAATATTTACTAATATAGCTTTACAACTTTGCACAGAATCAAGTCTTTCATATCAGAAAGGTCCATGTTATTTATATAGTCAGGCAAATAGGAAATCATCCTAGCTACTTATTTTCAAAGGTCATATAGTCAGTGTATTAAGTTACAGAAGCTAAACTCCACAACAAAGAACCACTCATTGATCCTGTATTTTGGAAAGCAACCACTAGACATTAGTTAGAGCAAAGCATGTTTCACTGTAACTATATTCTACTCTTTCTCTACTGGGTAAAGGGACACCCACTGAAAATGTTCTGAGGGATCTTGTGTTACCATAGGAAGCAGTACATTGCAAGAAGACACATAAAACTACCAGGAGCCAGATTTGCATTCTGTATGGGTCTGGCATCAACTATGAGACATTACAGAAGACAGTTGTTTTCTTAAAAAAACATGTTTATCACTTCCCAGCTGGATATTAAGAATCAAATTCTAGAAGAAATTCTAAGTCCTGTGTTCAAATTTGGAAAATTCTGAATTAAACAAATAATGCAAGTTACTATAACCAATATTAATATACACTGTGAACTTTCAAAAGATGAATATAGCATTAAAGGTTTCTTTTACTCTATATCTAGGCCACATATATTAAGTGATCCTTAGAACATAATTTGAGAAATTCAGTACTGAATATGTTCCCAACTTTTTTGTAATTCTGAGGTGTCATATTCAGTGATTTAAATTATCTATTTACATTTTTTTAAGGAAAAACAAGAGGACTGTACATTTTTATAAGAGTTCCAAATGTGTGCTTTTAAGGGAGCAGTGCTATTTGAAAAAAAAAGTGTCTTAGATTGTAGCATTATAACAACTTCACATGAAATTAGATTTTTATATTTAATTAAAAATAATATTTGCATGATTTTAGAGTACTTAGAGCAGAATGTTAAAGATTTTTAAGGGTTTAAATGGTGTTGGTCATTATGGTTTTTAGATAAAATACTCTAAAATCATGCATATATTAATTTTTAATTCAAAAAATTGCATATTTTACAATTCTAAGGAATAGCTAAAGAAGAAATGGTTTTCCTGAAATAAAAATAATACTTTTCATCACTTAATTTAGTAATATCAGTGTCATATGTCATGGCATGCTCTTCTAGGTCACTTTTGAGTTTGACATTATAGCAACTTTCTGCTATGAAAGCAAAAATAATAGAAGAATATTTTATTTCTTTAGAGGTAGTGTGAAATGTGAAACTGGGCTTTTTTTTTTTTTTAAGGAAAATTCACTTGCAAAATATATTTGGAGGAGTAGGAGTCAGCTTGAAGAGACTCCCACTGCCAAATCTGGGACAATATGAGCATCAAGATAAATAATAATAAAAATGAATTATGATACAGTTAAAATGAAAATCTGACAGTCTATATGAATATAAAGGAATAAATAAATAAATAAGATAGAAGAGAAAGTTCTTTCTTCTATTAGAATGCCAACTAAACTAAGGATATGGAGTTAGAAAATCATCAATGGATGCTAAAATTAGTGAGTAAAATTTTATATAAAATAGTTTTCTCACAACTTATTTATTAATTATAAAGGAAACCTAGTATTTTGACCATGGAGAAACTGCAGGACATTACATTAACAAACAGATCAACCAGCATTGGTTAAACTCACATCTCATGTGCCTCCTGATATAATGCACTTGAAAAGGACACAGTATTGCCTCTTTAGTATTCCCACCAAAATGTGTAAACTAGAGCTAATCATGAAGGAACATCGGACAAACTCAAAATGAGGAACACTTGCCAAATTAACTGCATTCTTCAAAAATGTCAATATCAAGAAAGACAAAAAGAGAAAGTAAATTTTTCATTTTAAAGGAAACTAAAGAGACATTGACAACTAAATGTAATTGAGGATAGGTTGGATCCTCCCCCAGAAATGTTATATATATACTAGAGACCCAATGCACAAAATTCAAGCACAGGGGTTATATCCCTCAGCCCAGCCTTGCTCCCTCTCCAATCTGGGACCCCTAGAGGGGTGTCCGACTGCCTGTTTAGGATCGGGCCTGAACGGGCAGTCAGACACCCATCTCACAATCCAGGACTACTGGCTCCCAACTGCTTGCCTGCCAGCCTTCCTGATTGCCCCTAACCACTTCTGCCTGTCAGCCTGATCACCCCCTACCCACTCCCCTGCTAGCCTAATTGATGGCCTAACTGCTCACCTGCCAGCCTGTTTGCCCCTAACTGCCCTCTCCTGGAGGCCTTGTCACCCTAACTGCCCTCCCCTGCATGCCTGTCACCCCTAACTGCCCTCCCATGCAAGCCTGGTCTCCTTCAACTGCTCTCCCCTGCAGGCCTGGGTCCCCCCCAACTGCTCTCCCCTGCAGGCCTAGTTGCCCCCAACTTCCCTCCTCTGCTGGCCTGATCACCTCTAACTGCCCTCTCCTGCAGGCTTGATCGCCCACAACTGCCCTCCCTTGCAGGCCTTGTCCCTGCCAACTGCCATTCTCTGCTGGCCATTTTGTGGTGGCCATCTTGTGTCCACCTGGGGGCAGGAATTTTTGACCACATGGGGACAGCCATCTTGTGTGTTGGAGTGGTGGTCAATTTGCATATTGCTTTTTTATTAGATAGGATAGAGGCATGGTGCACAGGAAGGGGCCAGCTGGTTTGCCCTGAGAAGTGTCCTAGATCAGGTGGGTGTTCCCTTGGGGCATGGGGTGGCCTGAGCGAGGGTCCTGTGGTGGTTTGCAGGCTGGTCACACCACCAGCGACACAAGCAGAGGAACCGGTATCTGGGATTTATTTATCTTCTACAATTGAAACTTTGTAGCCTTGAGTGGAGCCAAGCCTCTGGCTCCATGGCTGCAGCCATTTTTGATGGGATTTATTTATCTTCTGAAATTGATACTTTGTAGCCTTGAGTGGAAGCCTAGGCCGCCAGGTTGCGCAGAAAGCTTGGCTTCCTCCATCACCGGGCTACTACAGCCTCCTGCTCTATCCAGCTCTGTGGCTGCCGCCATTTTTGTTGGAATTTATTTATCTTCCATAATTGAAACTTTGTAGATTTGAGTGGAGGCGGGGACCCACCAGAGTGGTCGGAAAGCTTGGCTTCCTCCATTACTGGAGAAACCCAAGCCTCCTGCTCTCTCTGTGGCCACAGCAATCTTTGTTGGGTTAATTTGCATACTTGCTCCTGATTGGTGGGTATGGCTTGTGGGTGTAGTGGAGTGGTGGTTAATTTGCATATTACTTTTTTATTAGATAGGCTAGGATGTATACTAGAGACCTGGTGCATGAAATTTGTGCATTGGGGGAGGGATCCCTCAGCCTGGGCTTTGCTCTCTTGTAGTCCAGAACTCCTTGGGGGATATTTGCCAGCCAGCTTAGGGGAATGGGCCTAAGCTGCCTCGAGGGGTCCTGGACTAAATTGTAGTCAGACATCACTCTCACAGTCCAGGATTCCTCGCTCTTACCACCTGCCTGCTTGCTGCTTCCTACCACTTAGCTTGCTGCTCCTTAGCATTGCCTGGAGGCAAGAGAGGCTCCTGCCACTGCCACTGCTCGCCAGCTGTGAACCGGCTTCTAGCTGAGCAGCACTCCCCTGTGGGAGCACACTGACCACCAGGGGGGCAGCTCTTGTGTTGAGTGTCTGCCCTCTGGTGGTCAGTGCACATCCTAGCAACTGGTACTTCTGGTCATTCCACTGGAATGGTCACTTAGGCTTTTATTGTATAGATACTAGAGGCCTGGTGCACAAAATTTGTGCATGGGTAGAGTCCCTAGGATTGGCTGCCAATCAGGTTCCCCACCTCCCCAACTCCTCATCTTCTCCTTCTTTCACTCCCTCAGTTGCCCTGCTGCCATCACTGGTCACCCATTATGTTCCATGCCACCCCCTGGTAGTTAGCACACATCATAGCAAGTGATCAAACTCCTGGTTTCTTGGTCGAACTCCCAAGGGGACAATTTGCATTTTAGTCTTTTATTACGTAGGTTAATACTACAGATGGCATTATTTGGATAATTACTTAAAAAACAAATATGGGCTATAAATTAGATATATTAAATTTCTTTTATTTTAAAAATTGTACTGTGAATATATAAGAGAATGTCAGTGTTCTTAGGATATACTGAAGTTTTTAGAGGTGAATTGATGCATTGTTCCAATTTACTCTCAAAGAAAAAATTAGATTCTTAGATAGCAATTAGCAAATAAGGCAAAATGTAAACAATTGAGATGACTGGATGAAGTTTCTGGAAAATTCCCCATTCTATTCTTTCAACATTTTTCTAAATTTGAACTTATACTAAAATGAAAAACTGTAATACTTTTTTTAAATGAAGATTTTTAATTATTTTTGTTGTTGTTGTCTAACGTTTTACATATGTCTCCTTTATCCCAGTTGACCCTCTCCCCAAACATTTCCATCCAGGGCAAGTCTCCACTGCCCCAGTGTCTGTTGGTTATGCTAGTATGCATGCATACAAGTCCTTTTGTTACTTTCTAACTCCCTATCCCCCTACAATTTGTCTTTGGATCTATTCTTGTTCATCAAATTATGCTGATCATTATATCCCACATATGAGTGGGATCATGTGATATTTATCTTCTCCAACTGGCTTATTTCACTTAGCATAATGCTCTCCAGATCCATCCATGCTGTTGCAAATGGTAAAAGTTCCTTCTTTTTTTATAGCAGTATAGTATTCCATTGTGTAGATGTACCACAGTTTTTAATCCACTCATCTGCTGATGGGCACTTAGACTGTTTTCAAATCTTAACTATTATAAATTATGCTTCTATGAACATAGGGGTGCATTTGTCCTTTCTGATTGGTGTTTCTGGTTTCTTGGGATATAATCCTAGAAGTGGGATCCCTAGGTCAAATAGGAGTTCCATTTTTAACTTTTTGAGGAGACTTCATACTGTCTTCCAGAGTGGCAGCACCAGTCTGCATTCCCACCAGCAATGCAGGAGGGTTCACTTTTCTCCACATCCTTGCCACCACTTGTCATTGTTGATTTGTTGATGATAGCCATTCTGACAAGTGTGAGATGGTATCTCACTATTTTGATTTGCATCTCTCAGGTCATTACTGACTTTTGAGCATGTTTTCATATGTCTCTTGGCCTTCGTTATGTCCTATTTTGAAAAGTGTTTATTTAGATCTTTTCCCCATTTTTTTAATTAGATCATTTATCTTTCTTTTGTTAAGTTGTATGAGTTCTCTGTAAATTTTAGAGATTAAACCCTTATCAGAAATATCATTTGCAAATATGTTCTTCCATGCAGTGGGCTTTCTTGTTGTTTTGTTGATGGTTTCTGTTACTGTGCAGAAGCTTTTTATTTTGATTTGTCCCATTTGCTTATTTTCTCCTTTGTCTCCATTACCCGAAGAGCTGTGTCTGTAAAGATATTGCTATGACATATATCTGCTATTTTGCTGCCTTACATTTTTGTGGATTTTTGTGGTTTCCTGTCTTACATTTAAATCCTTAAGCCATTTTGAGTTTGTTTTTTGTGTCTGGTGTAAGTTGGTGGTCTAGTTTCATTTTTTTGCATATATCTGACCAAATTTCTCAGCACCATTTATTGAAGAGACTGTCTTGACTCCATTGTATGTTCTTGCCTTCTTTGTTAAATATTAATTGAGCATAATGTCTTGGGTCAATTCCTGGGTTTTCTATTCTGTTCCATTGGTCTATAAGTCTGTACTTGTGCCAGTATCAGGTAGTTTTGAGAACCATGGCTTAATAATATAGCTTGATATCTGTTATTATGATCCCTCCCACTTTGTTCTTCTTTCTCAGGATTGCTGTGGCTATTCAGGGTCTTTGTTTATTCCAAGTGAATTTTTGGAGAGTTTGTTCTAGATCTTTGATATATGCCATTGGTATTTTAATGGGGATTGCATTGAATCTGTAGATTGCTTTGGGTGGTATGGACATTTTAATGATGTTGATTCTACCAATCCATGAAAATGGTATGTTTTTCCATTTATTTATGTAGTCCTCTATCTCTTTTTTCAATGCCCTATAGTTTTCTGAGTATAGATCTTTTGCATCCTTAGTTAAGTTTATTCCTAGATATCACAATTTTTTTGGTACAATGGTAAATGGGATTGTTTTCTTTTCATTTCTCTTTCTGTGAGTTCATTATTGGTCTATAAAAAGGCCATAGATTTCTGGGTATTAATTTTGTATCCTGCTACATTGCCAAATTAATTTATTATGTCTAGTAGTTTTTTGATGGATCTTTGGGATTTTCTATGTATAGTATCATGTCATCTGCAAATAAGGACAGTTTTACTTCTTCTTTTTCAATTTGGATGCCTTTTACTTCTTGTTGTCTGATTGCTATGGCTAGCACTACCCGTACTGTATCTAATATGAGTGATGCAAGTGGGCATCCCTGACTTCTTCCTGTTCTTAGGGGAAATTAGTTTAGTTTTTGCCCATTAAGTATAATGTTGACTGTAGATTTGTCAAATAAGGTTTTTATTATGTTGAGATATGATCCCTCTATTCCCACTTTGCTGAGAGTTTTTATCAAGAAAGGGTGTTGGCTTTTGTCAAATGCTCTTTCTGCATCAATTGATATGATTATGTGATATTTGTTTCTCAAATTACATGGTTATTTGTTTATGTGGTATACCACATTTTTTTATTTGCAGATATTATGCCATCCTTGCATCCCCAGAATAAATCCCCTTTGGTCATGGTGTATGATTTTTCTCATGTAATACTGAATCTGATTTGCTACAATTTTGTTGAAAATTTTAGCATCTATGTTCATCAAGGATATCGGCCTATAGTTCTCTTTTTTTTTGGTAGTGTCTTTATCTGGTTTGGGGATTAGGGTAATGCTGGATTCATAGAAAGAGCTTGGAAGTGTGCCTTTCTCTTCAATTTTTTGGAATAGTCTGAGGAGGATAGATTTTAGTTCTTCCTTGAATGCTTGGTAGAACTCTCTTGTAAAGCCATACAGATGAGATCTTAAAGTCCTCTACTATGACTGTATTGCTGTCAATCTCTCCCTTGATATCCTCTAGAAGTTTTTTTTTTTAATGTATTTGGGTGCTCCTGTATTGGTTGCATATATGTTTACCAGAGTTATATCTTCTGGTTGAATTGCTTCCTTTAGTGCTATGAAGTGGCCTTTCTTATCTCTTGTTATGGCTTTCACTTTTAGGTCTATTTATCAGATAGAAGTATTGCTACCCCAGCTTTCTTTTTTTCATTTCCATTCACTGGAGAAACCTTTTTCCATCCCTTCACCATCAGTCTGTGTGAGCCCTTTCTTCTCAGGTGAGTTTCCTGTATACAGCAGATATATGGGTCATGTTTTCTTATCCACCCTCTGTCTTTTGATTGGGGCATTTAATCCATTTAGAATTAAAGTGTGGGTTTTTTTCGTGTTTATTTTTATTTTTATTTTTATTATTTAATAAATATTTATTGTTCAGATTATTGCAATTGTTCCTCTTTTTTTCACCCCATAGCTCCCCTCCACCTGGCTCCCATCCCACCCCTCTTCCCTTACCTCTCCCTCATTGTCCTCATTCATAGGTGTTTGATTTTTGTCCAGACTCTCCCTGCACCCCACTCATTTATTTCCCCTGAAAATTATCAGTCTACTCCCATTCTATGCCCCTAATTCTATTATATTCACCAGTTTATTGTATTCCTCAGATTTTCAGTTCACTTGATTTTTAGATTCACTTGTTGATAAATATGTATTTGTTGTTCATAATTTTTACCTTTACCGTTTTCTTCTTCTTCCTCTTCTTAAAGAGTACCTTGCAGCATTTCATATAATACTGGTTTTGTGTTGATGAACTCCTTCATTTTTTTTATCTGTGAAGCTCTTTATCTGCCCTTCAATTTTGAATGACAGCTTTGCTGGGTAGAGTAATCTTGGTTGTAGGTTCTTGCTGTTCATCACTTTGAATATTTCTTGCCACTCCCATCTGGCCTGCATAGTTTCTGTTGAGAAATCAGCTGACAATTGAATGTGTGCTCTGTTGTAGGTAATTAACTGTTTTTCTCTTGCTGTTTTTAATATTCTCTCTTTGCCTTTTGCTCTTGGCATTTTAATTATGATGTGCTTTGGTGTGGCCCTCTTTGGATTCCTTTTATTTGGGGTTCTGTGCACTTTCTGGACTTGTAAGTCTATTTCTTTCACTAGGTGGGGGAAGTTTTCTGTCATGATTTCTTCAAATAGGTTTTGGATGCGGAGAAAAAGGAACCCCTGTGCACTGTTGGTGAGAATGCAGACTGGTGCAGCCACTATGGAGAACAGTAGAAGTTTCCTCAAAAAACTAAAAATCGAACTCACATTTGACCCAGCAATCCCACTCTTAGGAATATATCCTAAGAAATTAGAAACACCAATCAGAAAGGATTTATGCACCCCTATATTCATAGCAGCACAATTTACAATAGCTACAATTTGGAAACAGCATAGGTGCCCCTCAGCTGATGAGTAGATCAGAGAACTATGGTACATCTACACAATGGAATTCTATGCTGCCATTAAAAAGAAGGAATTCTTACCATTTGCAGCAACCTGGATGGAACTGGAGAGCCTTATGCTAAGTGAAATAAGCCAGTCAGTGAAGGAGAAACACCACATGATCTCACTCATTTTTGGATAATAAAGAACATTATAAACAGATGAACAAAAGGATAGATACAGAGGCAGTAAAGCATCAAACAGACTGTCAAATTACTGCAGGAAGATTAAGGAGAGATGGAGTAGATAAGAGATCAATCAAAGGACTTTTATGCATGCATATAAGCATAACCAATGAACACAAGACACTGGGGGGTTAGGGTATGCCTGGGAGGAGGAGGGGGCAATAGGTAGATATGTATATATGTAACACAATTTTAAAAAAATAATCAGCCAAGACTGGTTTGGCTCAGTGGATAGAACGTTGGCTTGCGGACTGAAAGGTCCCAGGTTTGATTCTGGTTGGGGGCATGTACCTTGCTTGCAGGCACATCTCCAGTGCAGGGCGTGCAGGAGGTGGCTGATCGATGTCTCTCTCATTGATGTTTCTGACTTTCTATCCCTCTCCCTTCCTCTCTGTAAAAAATCAGTAAAATATATATTTTTTAAAAATCAAATAGGTTTTCAGTATCTTGCTCTCTCTCTTCTTCTGGCACCCCCATAATTCTGATGTTGGTATGCTTCAAATTGTCCCAGAGGCTCCTTACACTATCTTCACACTTCTGGATTCCTTTTTCTTTTTGCTTTTCCAGTTGAGTGTTTTCTGCTGCTTTGTATTTCAAATCTTTGACTTGATTCTTGTGTTCCTCTAGTCTGCTGTTAGGTTTCTATATAATATTTTTTATTTCAGTCAGTGTATGTTTAATTTCTAGTTGATCCTTTTTAATCTCCTCTTGGGTCTTGCTAAATTTATCCATTTTTTCTAGGAAATTCTTAAAAACCTTATACCCATGGTTTTGAACCCTATATCCAGTCATTTGCTTTCCTCCATTTCTTTCATTTGTGATCTGTTCTTTTGTCTCCACAAATTTCACTGGTTCCCTTAGTTGGTAGAGTAGCTTTGTGTGCTAGGTGTCCTATATGGCCCAGTAGTTCCGCCTCCCCAGTTACCTGAGGTGGATACTCTTGGTGCACCCTGTGTGGACTGTGTGGACAGTCTTGTTGTAGTTAATTCTTAATTGTTGTAGGTATCACTGGGGGAATTGACCTCCAAGCCAAATGGTTGTGAAGATCAGCTGTGTCTGCGCCTGCAGAATTTCTGTGCTGCGCTTGGATATGGTGGAGTCTCAGGGCTCAGCAGATAGCCTTACCCTCCTGTTAGCCCTGCCCTACAAGGCAGCCCCTGGGTCTTAGTGCCTCTGGGTAATTGCTGCAGCCCTCTCTGTATGCATGCACCTGTGCCTCCAGACCTCTGTCTTTCATGCGCTTGAACCTCCAGACCTCTGCCTTTCCGGCTCCCCTGAGTTTCTGTGAACTGCCTGAAACTGGGGTTCAGTGCAGTCGGACCTGGATTTCAATGCATTGGGAGGTTCTGTTTTCCTCCCACTAGAGAAAGCCAGTGGCACAATCAGCAGTCAGCACTCTGTGTGCGCATTTTTGTGCTCCCCCAGACCTATGTCTTTCATGGCTCCCCTAAGTTTCCATGCACTCCATCCTTTTCACAATAGTCCAGACTCCCCTGTATGAGTCTCACCCAGAACTGGGGTTCAGTGCAGTCAAGAGGGTTTTCCCTCTCCCTCCCACTAGAGGAAGCCAGCCAAACCCGCCCCGCCCATCCTCTCCACCGCATGTCTCCATACCTCAGCTTTTTGCAGCTCCTCTGCGTCTTCGTGAGTCCCTCTCTTTACTTCTAGTTGTAGAATTTCACTCAGCCAACTTTCCTGTGATTCTGGATAGTGTCTCTTCTGTCTTTGAGTTGTAATTTTGAAATTGTTGGGTGAGGCAGCAGTTTAGTTGTTCACTTATGCCGCCATCTTGATTTCTTCTGGGTTAATATTTGTACCCAACAAGTTGATAATATTGGTGAGAAGGAGCAGAGGCAAGAGTCAAATTTGGTTAGCTTCCTGGTTCAGGGAACCAAATGTTGCAGAAGACCAAAGAAATATCAAGCATGTTTCCTAGAGAAAAGGAGGAATCCCATTAATTAACACTAGTGGACTCTGGGAATCATTTCCAAATCAGAGTCTAAAGTTATTTTTGATAGGCACTTGTTTGTCATTATTTTTATTCTTTATGCCTGTGTTCCTTCTTCTCTTCCTATTTCTTCTTTAAACAATAGTCCCTTTAGCATTTCAAGCATTGTTGGTTTGGTGGTGATAAACTCCCTTAGTTCTTTTTTGTCTGTGATACTCATGATTTTACTCTTAATCTTGATTGATAGCCTTGCTGGGTACAGTATTCTTGGATTCAGAGTCTTGCTTTGCATGACTTTGTATATTTCATTCCATTCCCTTCTGGCATATTGTGTTTCTGTTGAGAAAAAGTCGCTAGTCTGATTGGAGATCCTTTGTAGGTAACTTTCTGTCTCTCCCTTGCAGTCTTTAAGATTCTTACTTTGTCAGTGGTATTTGCCAATGTAATTATAATGTGTCTTAGTGTTGGTCTTTTGGGTTTTATCTTATTTGAGAATCTATGAGCTTGTTGAACTTCTGTGAGTTTTTTCTTCCTGATATCAGGGAAATTTTCTTTCAATATTTCTTCAAACAGGTTTTTTAATTCCTTGCTCAGTTTCCTCTTCTTCTGGCACCCCTATTATGAGGATGTTATTTTGTTTCATGTTGTCCCAAAGTTCCCTTAGGCCAGCGGTTCTCAACCTGTGGGTTGCGACCCCTTTGGGGGTCGAACGACCCTTTCACAGGGGTCGCCTAAGACTATTGGAAAACACCTATTTCCCATGGTCTTAGGAACCAACATACCGCTCCTCGGTGTAGCAAAATGTAGCAATGTAGTTTACTGTTGTCATATGAAAACTGTTACCCATGCTACACCACAATTCAAGACAAAATTTCATTTATTTGTAATTAGAAATAAATATTTCACAATATGCAATTACATATTATTTTTGTGATTAATCACTATACTTTAATTATGTTCAATTTGTAACAATGAAAATACATCCAGCATATCAGATATTTACATTACAATTCATAACAGTAGCAAAATTACAGTTATGAAGTAGCAATGAAAATTATTTTATGGTTGAGGGTCACCACAACATGAGGAATTCTATTAAAGGGTCACGGCACTAGGAAGATTGAGAACCACTGCCTTGGGCTCTCCTCCTGCTTTCTAATTTTTTTTTTTTCTAGATGCTGCTGTGTGGGAATTTTTTCTACCTTGTCTTCTAGCTCACAGATGTGGTCATCTGCTGCTTCTAGTCTACTGTTAATACTTTCTACTGAGTTATTTATTGCAGCAATTTCATTATTTTTTTATTTCTTCCTGATTCCTCTTCATTTCCTCTTGGTTCTTACACATATTGTTTAATTTGTCTTCCAATCTTTTTTCATCGGCCTCGTGACCATTGCTCTGAATTCTCTCTCTGACATATTGCTTGCCTCTATTTCATTTACTTTCTTTTCTGGTGATGTCTCCTTTTCTTTCCTATGTAGGTTGTTTCTTTGTCTCCCCATGGTCGCTCCTCTCAGGGTGTCTGTTTATGTAGCTTTCTCTCTCCTGCATTGACTTAAAGGCACAAAATACAACACAAAAAGACACAACACACAAGGCACCAAATACAAGTGTATTCACAATACTAATAACCCCAAATAATGGTGACCACCAGAGAAGATAATTAGGGGATAGAAAAGAGTGCAAAAATGATATTGAGAAAAAGAAAAATGTAAGAGAGAAAGAAAGAGAAGAAAAAAGAAGGGGGGAGAGGAAATATATGTATTTGGGAAGAAAACTCCAACAAAAGAACAACCAATCCAAAAATTAAAACAAGATATACCCAAAAAACCATCCAGATGAATCTGAGGTGGCAGAGCTTTCTCTAGGTGATATCTGACTTTTCCATCCATGGATTGCCACTCACCAGCTCTGTTTAATTCAGCAACTGGATTGGTATTTTTTGATTCAGCTGTTACTTGTATCTTCTCTGTGAGAAGGTGCAGGGTCTATCCATTTATTTGACACTGCTATATCTCTCCCTGAACAGACATTTTAGACACCCACAGTCAGGGAGGCTGGAGTTTCAGTATTTGTGGCTTCACTGCTGGGCAGCTATTCCTTGGCAATTGTGGTTGTAGGATCCCAGGAAGTATCCAAGGTCTACCCAGCTGAAGTTAAGTCTGGGCTTCTGATCACAGCTGGTCTCCCCTTCAAGGTGGTGTGGTCTCTATTGCAGGGACAGCCGCTCCAAGAGAGATATCAGCATCAGTAGAGGTTGCCAGGCCAGGGGAGCCCAGTCCACCAGTCCCCAACAGTTCTATGGAATATAGCTGTCCCTTTCTCACAAATACAGACACTCCCCGCATATCCACGCATTCTCTCCTTTTGTTCTCGTACTCACATACTGTCTTGCAGCCCGGCATCCCATTGGCAGCCATCTTCTTAAAAAAAAAAAATCTGTAATACTTTTTTAAACTTGTGTATATCCACTAAGAGTTAAAGCCTATCTACATATATAAATGCCCAACAACTAGAACGGCAGAACAACCAGAATGACCGGTGGCCATGATGTGCACTGCAGCAGCCAGCCAACCTGATCTGGGCCCTAATCGGCCCCTCATCCCCAGTAGGCCCAGCTCCAAATCAGTTCCCAATACCGTGATTGGGGATGGGGCCAGCTGGCTAACCACCCGTGGCCCTGTCCCACCACTGACCTGACCCAATGGGCCCCCATTGGGGCAAGCCAGCCAGACCCCACCCATGCACTAATTCATGCACTGGGCTTCTAGTTTCACTATAATGTGTCAAGTTCTCCAGGTATGTAAGAAAAAAAGGTCAAAGTTAGAAATTTATCCCTTAGTCTTTATCCAGATTGGTACAACTATGAAGCAAATTAATATGGTGATTAATAATCTCCCTCCCTAAAGAAAAGGTAAATTTTAATCTATTTGTGAATAATATGAAGTATTTTATGTAAATGTACTATACAAATTCATGGTATTAATATTTTAAGTGAATGCCCTTAGAGCAGTGTTTCTCAGCCTGTGGGTCGTGACCCATTTGGGGGTTGAATGACCCTTTGACAGGGGTCGCCTAAGACCATCAGAAAACACAGATATTTACATTATGATTCATTAACAGTAGCAAAATTACAGTTATGAAATAACAACAAAAATAATTTTATGGGTGCGGGTCACCACAACATGAGGGAAGGTATCAAAGGGCCGCAGCATTAGGAAGGTTGAGAACCACTACCTTAGAGAATATACAATAGACAACTTTCAAGAGATACATAAAACTACTATATCATTTTCTCTCCAGCCTCCATCCCATCTGCCACAAATTACTTATTCTCCCCCTCCCCCAACTTTACCTGGCTAGTTTACATGTGACAAAAGCTTTATCCAGGAACCTTTTTGCTCTCTATATTTTTATAATAAATAATTGCTGCCACTCTATAAAGATAGAGTATGTATTACATTGAAAAACATGTTTTTTAAGAAGACTGTGCTAAGAAATTGCCTACTCTTTGACACATTCTTTCTATCATAAATTATTCTAGTATGTTTTGTTTTTTAAATGGAATAATTATCAAAATATCTTCAATTTTATGTATTTTAAGTGCATCATAATTTTTTAATTTGGAAGAATACTTATATCTACATTATGTATTCTTACATTGCTTTAATCTTTTTTATTTTAATGTCTTTATTTTCAGATTATTACAATTGTTACTCTTTTTCCCCCATAGCTCCCCTCCATACAGTTCCCACCCCACCCTCTGCCCTTACCTCCCCATTGTCCTCATCCATAGGTGTACAATTTTGCCCAGTCTCTTCCTGCACCCCCACCACCACTTTCCCTCCAAGAATTGTCAGTCTACTCTTTTTCTATGCCCCTGATTCTATTATATACACCAGTTTATTGTATTCATCAGATTTTTTTATTCACTTGATTTGTAGATTCACTTGTTGATGGATATGTATTTGTTGTTCATAATTTTTATCTTTACCTTTTTCTTCTTCTTCCTCTTCTTAAAAAATATCTTTCAGCATTTCATATAATACTGGTTTGGTGGTGATGAACTCCTTTAGCTTTTTCTTATCTGTGAAGCTCTTTATCTGACCTTCAATTCTGAATGATAGCTTTGCTGGGTAGAGTAATCTTGGTTATAGGTTCTTGCTGTACATCACTTGGAATATTTCTAGCCACTCCCATCTGGCCTGCATCGTTTCTGTTGAGAAATCAGCTGAGAGTTGTATGGGTGCTCTCTTGTAGGTAACTAACTGCTTTTCTCTTGCTGCTTTTAATATTCCCTCTTTGTCTTTTGCTCTTGGCATTTTAATTATGATGTGTCTTGGTGTGGTCCTCTTTGGATTCCTTTTGTTTGGGGTTCTGTGCGCTTCCTAGACTTGTAAGTCTATTTCTTTCACCAGGTGGGGTTAGTTTTCAGTCATTATTTCTTCAAATAGGTTTTCAGTATCTTGCTCTCTCTCTTCTTCTGTTACCCCCATAATACTGATGTTGGTATGCATGAAGTTGTCCCAGAGGCTCCTTACACTATCTTCAAATTTTGGGATTCTTTTTTCTTTTTGCTTTTCCAGGTGAGTGTTTTTTGCTTCTTTGTATTTCAAATCTTTGACTTGATTCTTGTGATCTTCTAGTCTGCTGTTAGATCTCTGTATAATATTTTTTATTTCAGTCAATGTATGTTGGTTCCTTTTCATATCTTTGAGGGTCTTGCTAAATTTATTGGCCTTCTCTAAAAAATTCTTAAAGAACCCTATAACCATGGTTTTGAATTCTATATCTAGTCATTTGCTTTCCTCCATTTCTTTCATTTGTGATCTGTTTCTTTGTCTCTGTATTTTGGCTACTTCCCTGAGTTAATAAGAGTAGTTTTGTGTGGTAGATGTCCTATAGGGACCAGTGGCTCAGCCTCTCCAGTTTCCTGAGGTGGACATTCTTGGTGCATCCCTTTGTAGGCTATGTGCACATTTTTGTTGTAGTTAAGCCTTGATTGTTATTGATATCACTGGGAGGAATTGACCTCCAAGCCATTTGGCTGTGTGGATCAGCTGTGTCTATGCTAGGAGAACTTTTGTGCTGGAGACACCCTTATGAGACAAGACTTGAAAAAGCCTTTGTGCTCAGCTTGGATGGGGGGAGTCTCAGGGTGGAGCAAACAGCATTGGTTTCCCATCAGTCCTGCCCTAGTAGACCCTTGTGTCTCAGTGTCCTGTGGTAATCACTGCAAGCACCTCTGAGATAAAGTCACCCTTGAGTTCTACCCACTTCTCAACAGTCCAGTTTCTCCCCGAGTGAGTCTGGGTCCCCAGAGTCTCACCCGGGATGGGAGTTCAGTGCAGTCAGGAGCTGTTGTCTTCCTCCCACTTGAGAAAGTAAGCCAGGCACTCAGTTTCCAGTCCTCTCCATATGCACATCTCATTACCTCTGTCTCCTGCAGCTCCTCTGAGTCTCAGTGTGCTTTTCTCTTTCCTTCAAGTTGTAGAATTTCCACTCAGCCTGCCTTCTTGTGGTTCTGAATGATGTCCATTTTGTCTTTTAGTTGTATTTTTTATTTTATTTTATTTTATTAATTTTTATTAATTTTTTATACATATCTCCCCATTGCCCCCCCTCCCAACCAGGCGTACCCCGACCCCCCAGTGTCTGTGATCATTGGTTATGTTTATAAGCATGCATACAAGTCCTTTGATTGATCACTTATTTACCTCACCTAACTTTAATCTTTCTGCTATAATTTCACAGTCTGTTTGATGCTTTATGATTTTTGTCCTCCTGAGAATTATCAGTCTACTCCCTTTCTGTGCTCCTGATTCTATTATATTCACCAGTTTATTCTGTTGATCAGATTTTTAATTCACTTAATTTTTAGATTCACTTGTTGACAGATGTGTATTTGTTGTTCATAATTTTTTGTCTTTTACATTTTTCTTCTTCCTCTTCTAAAAGGGTACCTTTCAGCATTTCATATAATACTGGTTTGGAGTTGATGAACTCCTTTAGCTTTTTCTTCTCTGTGAAGGTCTTTATCTGCCCTTCAATTCTGAATGATAGCTTTGCTGGATAGATTATTCTTGGTTGTAGGTTCTTGTTGTTCATCACGTTGAATATTTCTTGCCACTCCCGTCTGGCCTGCATCGTTTCTGTTGAGAAATCAGCTGACAGTCGTATGGGTGCTCCCTTGTAGGTGATAAACTGTTTTTCTCTTGCTGCTTTTAATATTCTCTCTTTCTCTTTTGCTCTTGGCATTTTAATTATGATGTGTCTTGGTGTAGTCCTCTTTGGGTTCCTTTTCTTTGGGGTTCTGTGTGCTTCCTCGACTTGTAAGTCTATTTCTTTTACCAGATGTGGGAAGTTTTCAGTCATTATTTCTTTAAATAGGTTTTCAGTATCTTGCTCTCTCTCTTCCTCTGGCACCCCCACAATTCTGATGTTGGTATGCTTGAAGCTGTCCCAGAGGCTCCTTACATTATCTTCACATTTTTGGATTCTTTTCTCTTCTTGCTTTTCCAGTTGAATGTTTTCTGCTTCTTTATATTTCAAATTTTTGACTTGATCCTTGCCTTTCTCTAGTTTGCTGTTAGTACTCTGCATAATAGTTTTTATTTCAGTCTGTGTATTTATCATCTCCTCTTGGGTCTCACTAAATTTATCCATCTTTTCTAGCATATTCTTGAAAAACCTTATAAGCGTGGTTTTGAACTCTATATCCATTCGTTTTTTTTTCCTCCATTTCTTTTGCTTGTAATCCCTTCCCTTGTCTCGGCATTTTCACTGTGCCGGGGAAACTTCTGTGCTGGAATCAGCCGCAGAAGCCTCAGTTGAGCTTGGGAGGGGTGGAGTCTGAGGGCTTAAGGGACCGCCTTGCCTTCCAGTCGGCCCCGCCCTCCACGGCCTCTGAGTCTCACGTGACTGGGTAATGGCTGGAGCAGTCCTTGTGCGCACGCGCACCCGCAGCGCCTTTAACTGCTGCCTTTCCGGCTCCCCTGTGAACGAGGACCACACGAGTCTAGGTCCCCAGGGTTTCGCCCAAAACAGGGGCTCAGTTGACTCAGAAGTGGCACAGTTCGGAGGGTCTGTCTCCCGCCCACTCGCGAAAGCCAGCGGCACACTCAGCAATCGGTCCTCCGCGTGGTGCCGTGCGCGACCAGACCTCCGATCCTTTGCAACTCCCCTAAATTTCCGTGCACTTCTCCCTTTTCACAGTCCAAACTCCCCCCGTATGAGTTTCGGCTGGATCTGGGGTTTAGTGTCGTAAGATAAGGGGTTCAATGCCGTTGGGAGTCTCCGTTTCCCTCCTGCCAGAGAAAGCCAGCCAGGTACTCCGGCACCCGCTCTCCACGCGCGCGTCTCCGTACCTCAGCTTTTTGCAGCTCCTCTGGGTCTCCGTGAGCCCCTCTCTTTCCCTCTAGTTGTAGAACTTCCACTCAGCCAGCTTTCCTGTGGTTCTGGATGATGTCTGTTCTGTCTTTTAGTTGTATTTTTTAAATTGTTGTGCGAGGCAGCAGTTTAGGTGTTACCTATGCCGCCATCTTGATTTCTCCTTTACGTTATGTATTTTTTTTATTTTATGTCTATTTATATGCAGTGGGTAAAGTTATTAATTCCTTTACCTTTACCAGAGAATAAATTCTGCCTCCTTTGTATTCATATACTATATATGCTTTATAAGCAAGTTAATGTTTGTTTTCTGTTCAGAAGTTAAATATTATATTTTAGTTATTTGACATTAACTGTTGGTAAGTCAAAGTAAACCTAGAGGACTAAACAGTATTATAGTTTAATTTTTAAAATATATTTACTGTTTAATAGACAGTGGGAAGATTTTTTTCCTAAGAAAATATTTATCTTATTTTTTGTGATTGTTGGGTTCTTTCTGGTTAATTGGTGTATACTGATTCATGCCATACAGCTCATACCATTGACTTTCAGAGATACCCAGGGGCAACAATATGGGTTCATTATTATAAACCCATCTTTTACTGCTAGAAGCCATGAGTTGGATTTCTAGTAGTAAAGGATGGAACTCATAGCTTACTAATAATTGTTGGATCATTACCTCCATCATCATGTGTTAAAAAAGAAAAACCACAGTAAATCATAATTACACTATGAACCCTCACTAGGAAAAGCGTTACAATGCAATATTTCTGAAATGTAGTTGGGGTGAATTTGGTGAAACAGCCTGGTAAGAAGAGGGAGATTTCCAAATACAAGAGTGGGAATACAGAAATTAAAATGAAGGATAAAAAGAAGGTCCTAGCTGGTCTGGCTCAGTGGATAGAGCATCAACCCACAGACTGAAAGGTACCAGGTTTGATTCTGGTCAAGGTTTGATTCTGGCTCAGTTGTAGGCTTGATCGTTGGCCCTAGTTGGGACCCCTGCAAGAGGCAACCAATCCATGTGTCTCTCTCACATTGATGTTTGTCTCTCCCCACTCCCTTCCACTCTCTCTAAAAATCAATGGAAAAATATTATTGGATATAGATTAACAAAACAAACAAAAAAAGGTGGGAAAGAGTAGCAAAGAGAACATGAGTTTAAGTGAAATGAAATAAGTGGAAGTAGTTTTTAGGAATTTAATAGATAAGTATAACACAGAAAGTCACTTGTACTTGAAATTGTATTGTTGCACAGTCATTGTTATTTTCTACAATACTGCCAATTGCTTTAAACAACTCTGCTAACAAGGTAACTGAAGAAAAAGAATTTTAGCCTTTGAGTAGTTGTTCTGATTAGTTCTCTATAACATAATGAAGACCCACATTTTACCATTTAGTTGCATACTGGAACAAACACATTGTTAAATTGTATGTAGTTCTTATTTAATTTTTAAAAGAAATTTATGTTTATATGGCCACAAAATTAAATTTTAACTTAGGTAAGAACAAACTTCAGTGAAAAAAAATAGTTATATAATACCTTATAGGAAAAAAACAGAAAGTCTTAATTTTTGAATAGGCTTAACTATTCAAACTTTTTAAGGTGCAAGGAAAAAACAATATCTTTCATAAGAATTTGTTTACTTATTTATTTCCACTCATGATTTTAATAGATTTCCATTAATTCATTGCATAACACTTCTTGTTCAATGATAGCATTTCATTACAGTGAGAGTGCATATTGAATAACCAGATAATGACCTAACACAGTGATGATTCCTATTGATTTGTATCTGCTATACGGAAAAATAAAAACATGTTCTTCTGTATTTGTTATTGAAAGAAGAGGTTTTACAAATACCATCTTTGCTTTTATTTATCATAGAAGTATTCATTAGCTTTCCCATACTTTATAAACTATAACACTTTCTGAACCACTGTATAATAGAATCCTTAAAATACTGAAAAGTACAAACAAATGGTGTTAACTTAAGTATTGACAATGGCATAAATTAAAAACTGGACAAAGCTTCTATCTACATGCAAGTCACATTTTTTTTGTGACTCTAAAATCAATTACAATTATTGAAAATCCTCAATGAAAACACAAGCCAAATAAAATACTCTGAATAGTCACCAATGACTACCTCTTTTTTGTAAGTATTTATTAATTAGAATTATTCATAATATAATAATTGACTTGGTGGCTTTCCTCCACACACTACTTTTTCAATCTTTCCTTTTAAGTTCTGAATCTAGATTTGCCTGATTACTGATTTAATGATAACTAATAACAAATTTTTCACACCCAGAATTGTTGCAAAGCTTAATACAAACATTTCACACAGCACAGGTCTATTACTTGTTCCAGACTAAATAAGTACATTTCTGTGTGTGTGTGTGTGTGTGTGTGTGTGTGTGCGCGTGTGTGTGTGTGTGTGTGTGTGTGTGTGTACATGCATATGCCCAAGTGTTTTTTAATTACAAAGTCAGATAGAGGATAGGACCATTCTGAATGTATATTCTATATCTATATATATAAAAGCCTAAGCAACCGTTATGACTGAATGACCGGACTGACCAGTCTATCAGTTGCTATGATTCACACTCACCACCAGAGGGCAGATGCTCCGACAGGTAGGTTAGCTTGCTGTTGGGGTCTGGCTGATCGGGACTGAGTGAGATGGGCTGGATACACTCGGGAGCCCTCCTGTGGTCCCTCCCTTGCTGGCCAACCTTCTGCATCCCTCCCCAGTCTTGATTGTGCACCAGTGGGGTCCCTTGGCCTGGCTTGTGCCCTCCTGCAATCTGGGACCCCTCGGGGAATGTTGGAGAGCTGGTTTCAGCCCAATCCTGCAGGCCAGGGTAAGGGACCCCACTGTTGCATGAATTCATCTGGGTCTCTAGTTATTTAATAATCCTCAGTCATTTTATTATCTTTTGCAATATAAAAGACCCTTAAGCAATACTAAGTATCATGAGACCAGGTTCTGTATTTCTTTTAAGTCTTACTAAGGTGTTCTGCTCTTTTTTTTTTTTTAATCCTCATCCAAGGATATGTTTTTCTATTGATTTTTTTTTTTACAGAGAGTAGAAAGGATGAAGAGAGGGAGGGAGAAACAGAGGGGGGAGAGAGAGAGAGAGACAAAGAGAAAGAGAGAGAGAGGAGAGGGAAAGGAAAACATCCATGTGAGAGAGACACATTAATTGGTTGCCTCCCACATGCACTCTGATCAGGGAGGCCGGGGATCGAACTTGCAACCCAAATATACATGCCCTTGACCAAGAATTGAACCTGAGACCTTTCGGTATATGGGCCAATGTTCTAACTAGTGAGCAACACTGGCCAGTGCTGCTTTCTTATTTTTTTATCTCCATAAATCACATTTAGTTAAGTGCTTATTGGATATTTTCTAAGTGCAACCTAAAATGTAAAGTAATAATGAAGAAAATTAAGGCTTAACTCCTGCTGGCCTTCCATTGATTTCCCCATGGTAGCGGAGCTGAAGGTAGCCAGTCTATTTCCTTTCCCTGGGACTGAGATGTGAAGGGCACAGTTTATCCTCTCAGGTCTCTGGGTACAACAGATGCACAATAACAATAATAGAGATTTATACGTCCTCTTGAATTGCCATGTCTAGGTTCCTTTCTGCTTATATTTTAGAGCATTCTTTTTACTCATATGTGTACATTTCAAACTGAACATTACAAAACAATACTATTATAAATACTTGATCACTATTCCAATATATTGATTTTATTTTGAATTCAAGTTAACCTCTTAGCTAACATTCTTTAATGCCTACTGTGTACAAATGTTTTGTTAAATATTGATCCTGAATGTCATATCCTTGGACATTCTTTCAGTAGTAATACATGTTATTTATTGAAAATCCTGTAAGTATCAGATCTAGACACCGTGGTTTAATTGTTTGTCTCAGGCCTATTGCTGATTCTTTAATAACAAAAGAGTTTAGATAAGAAATGTTTTTAAATCATACATTTTTGTATCAGTCAAGATCCTTACTATAAATAACATAATTCTCTCTGGTCAGTTTAACCATAAAAGAGATACATTAAAAGGTAGTGATTAGGTAACAGACTCCTGCAGGACCAGGGAGTCAGCCCTGAAGTGACCTAGTCAATAACATGATGCAAGCATATTCTAGGAGACCCTTTACCAAAACACCGCTTCCACTGGCAGCCAGCACTTATGATGTTGCATCAATCTACACACCTCTGTCATCTCCAAAGAACCTAAGGTCTCCACCAACAAATCAAGTTCTCCAAGACTAGTTACATCCTCAGATTGCTTGCTTCCAGTTTCAAATCACACTCTGAATTTGATTGCTGGGGCCTAAGGTACTTGTCTTGCTGTAAGACAGTCTGAAAATGATCGTTTTCTGGTTCTACCTTACAAAGATTGGGGTCACATTGTAGAAAATAAACAAAGGTAAGGAAAGTGTTCAAAACCTTGTAGTAGGCACAGGTGAGCAATGTCCACAGAAAACAGTGAACTAGATTAACTTTTCTCTTAAATCTTCGTTGCATCACTTAAAATTTATAGAATCATATACAGGCCATTGTCTTTCTCTGGGAAATGTATCCCAATTTTTGCTTTCAGTGAGAATGCAATGTATTTTCTTTGTGAATCACTTTTACCTCATGTTAGCTCCTCTAGCTACTATTCATGCTTGAACTGGAAGAGAAGAGTGCATCTTGTAAAGCATGGTTTCTCACCCGCAGCTCTATTGACATTATGGAAAATTCTTTATTGAAGGAGTGGTCTTGTGCATTATAGAGTGTTTAGCAGCATCTCTGTTTTCTACCCACTAGATGCCAGTAGTGTGCGTGCTTGCACACACACGGAGACACACCCATGATGATAATCCACATTGTCTTCAGACATTGACAGATGTTCCCTGGATTCCAAAAGCATTGCCAGTTGAGAGCCCCTGAGATGAAACTATGTCTTTGCTTAGTGGACAACTTATGCAAATAAACAGAGGCTGTCTTTGACTCTTTCTCTGTGCTTTTTATAATAATGGCCATTATATGTCTCTTGCTGCTTCTCCTAAAATCTTTTCATCAAAATGTGTAATATAAATCTAAACAGGAGGTTGAGAAGTTGTCTCTTCTGTGTAGGCCTCCAGGAATTCCTTGCTTCCTACAATACCTTTTTCTTTGTCTTCTGCAAAAAGGTATTATAAAATGTAAATATTCTATATCCTTTCCCTTCTTTAAGGATAGTATTAACAGTAGGTACCTATAGGAAGAAAGGAAGCAAAAGGAAAATTAGTTCAGACTTTGAATTAAACTTTGTCAAAAAATTGGTGAATTGAGTTAGTACATACTTAAGATTATCATTTTGTCATCACATTAAATTTACTTGTAAAGATGTTCCCACAATGCAGAAATTAGTTATTATGTTATAGTCAAGATTTGGTATTGAGCTGGGTAGCCGTCTTTTAAAAACTTTTCCTTTAGTATTTCAGAGCATATGCAAGGAACTAGAGATAAGCCACATAAATTGCCTTCTTTTTTAAATGCATTTTGCAGTATTCATATATATACTCCTTAAAAGTGATAGTTTATGTGAGTAAAATTATTTTATATATTAATCTTTAACTATTCTAAGCAAAGACAAAATATTAAAAAATCAGTTTAATGACATTTGTTTTTTTGATAAATTTCAAAGTTGACCTGAATCATATTACTACTTTTTTAAATTAACCTCCAAATTTGCTACCCTGTTTTAAGAGGTTAGAAGCATGCCTTTCCAATATTGAAGACTAACATCTAATTTTCTTACTTTAAGCATTTTTTTTACTGCTTAGTAAGTTATAGCTTTGCAAGTATGAGGGCATGATTAAATTTCTTTCTGTATGGTTTTTAGGTAGAATAAATAATTCATATTTTTATCAAGGTAGTTTCCGTTTTTATACTATGTCATAAATACCTCACCAGCTGTGTTAGAAAGAACATTTTTTCCTTACCTGAAATGCTTAACATTTTTCCATTATTAAAAAAAGAGAAATAGTTATCTTATTCTGTCTTGAAATAACTCACTAATTCTAATCATTGCATTTTGGCTCGCTTTATCTTTTTCTGTTGTTGGTGTTAACTTCACCAAAGGGTTTTTTCCCATTGCTTTTCAGAGAGAGTAGAAGGGAAAGGGAGGGAGAGAGAGAAACATCGATATGAGAGAGACACATCAATTAGTTGCCCCCTGCATGCTCCCTGCCCAGGGGTTAGGGAGGAACCTGCAACTTAAGTATGTGTCCTTGACTGGGTTCTCCATAATCCCTTTAGTGTGTGGGCCAACACTCTAACCACTGAGCACACCAGCCAGGGCTCTAGCTTTATCTTAATGTATCCTAATAGTGTCCTTTATCCCAATTAAAATTGACTTAAATTTGATATAACTTATGTTTATTTTATTAATACACATAGGAAAAATATTTACAAATGTGTGATTAGGTAGTTACAAGCATATAATTGTTAACTACCCATTGACTTATTTGGAAAGCAATAAAATTTTTGTAGCTTCCATCTTTGCACTTTTAATATTAGTGAGATTTAAATTTTACCTATTATTGTACTTAGTGAAAAGTATTTTGATAGATTGAGGTATATCATATAAAATAATACAGATAAACATAAGAAATTGGTATTTATACTTTATTACTAAGTGTTTAAATATTTAATTGATGAGGAAACATGATGTAATACAGACTTGCTAAAATCTGTAGTACTATATTAAAATTTTTTTAGAAATCAGAACATTATTATCAAAAATGTTATTATTTCAAAAATACTCAAATAGAACAGAGATGGAATAAGTAGAAAACCAGTATAAAGACATCCATTTCTGATAGTATAGCAGATTACTCTTAAGGGCTGTCCTAATACCAAAAGTACCAAATATTGCACAAAACTTAATGTTGTTTCATTGCTAGGTTCCACAGGTAAGAGTAAAATCTTAACAAATCTTGGTTTGAAACTAGAGCATCAGTAATAAACATACAAAACAAGTGGAGTTGACTTAGTTGCAAATGAAAATAATAGCATTTAATGTAGAAAGAAAGCTATAGGCCAAGAGCAAGATGGAGAAGCTAGAAGAAATAATTCTCACTTAAGATTCCCAGATGAGTTATTTTTCTCCTGTTTTGTTTACAGATTATGTCAACTTCATAATCAAAATCCAGCAAACACAGAAGGAAATACGCCAATATGAGTGAGAGTTAGTAGAAATGACAAATTAAAATTTAGACCCGCCAACAGCTACAGATATTGAATTGGCTGATATAAAATGTATAAAAGCACATCTGTAATTTTTTTTAACTAGTGTGGCAGAATTGAACTTATGAAATTGGAAAATATAATTTTTGAAATAAAAAAGTAATATTTGATAGTAATAGATGTATTAGTATCCAGGCAGGAAAGTAGAAATTTTACTAATTTTTTTAAACAGAGGCAGTTTAATACAGTACAAGGAATTGGTTACATGGGTTATTAGAGAGTATCCAAAGAGCAAATAGAGGATAACTGTCCTCGCAAAATAAAAAGAGAAAGGAGTAGTATGCAGAACTCAGAAGCTGCTAGCATTCCTGGTTCGAGCCGGTAAGCATAATGGTAAATCCACTGAAATGCTCTTGCAGTTACTGTTGGATTCACTAGAATATAGTGTCACCTCAGCCACAGCTAGAATAACCAAAAAGTTTCTGTCTCTTCCCAAACTTCTGGGTCCTGGAATCACCTTATTCCTACTGCTTAAAAAGCAATTATTTCCCTGTAATCTTCTGTAGGTGCCTCTTGTTGGAAAACTTTAATAGGAGACTTCTTAGGAGAACCAGGATTTATAAACTCCTCACCTCATTTAATACAAAGCAGTGTATAGAAGAGTGGGAATGAAGTATTTAAGAGTAAACACTACCTGAATAATTTATTCTCAGCAAGCCATCTTTTGTAACATATGGACTTCGATATTATGATAAAATCACTATGTAGGAAAATATTTGTTTTCAACTTCATGGGTGTTTCCTAATAAAAATATCTCTTGCTAACTAAAGATTGTGTAATGACAAAATCAGGAGGTTTCCTTAATATCTATAGTATCTCAAACACTAGATCACTTCATCATTTTCATGGTAGAGGGAGCTCCAAAATGTTTCTGTGGTATTTTTTTCTTTTAATTTATTGTTGAAAGTATTACAGATGTCCCCTTTTCCCAACTCCTCCCCCCATTGATCCCCTCTACTCCTTACCCCAAGCCTTCATCACACTATTGTTTGTATCCATAGTTTATGCATATATGCATGTAAGTTCTTTGTTTAATCCTTCCTTCTGAGATTCTTCAGTCTATTCCATGTTTTCTAGCTCTGTATCTATTTGTTCACCAGGTTTTTGTTTATTAGATTCCACATATGACTGAGATCATGTGATGCTTGTCTTTCTCTGAATGGCTTATTTCACTTAGCATAACACTCTTTAGGTCCCCATTCTGTCTCAAAGGGTAAGAGATCCTTTTTTACAGCTGCATAGTATCCCATTTTGTAACTGTACCATATCTGTGACCTGAACCAATATAAGTAACATCAAATGAGAAAGTCACACTTAATGTAAAGGCAAGAGTTGTATAATTTGCATATTGGACAATCAGCAAACAGAAATTTTAGAGAAAAGAGAGCATAAACAGGATAAAACAATGATCAAACATTGTGTACTTCATTTTCTTCAAAATTTATTGAAGTTTGGAATACACAAAATGGCTAATTCAAATATTTTATTCTCCCTCTTTCTCTCTGAAAAGGAGATCAGTGACTGAATTGTGGCACAGTGGGAAGATATCAGCAACAAGAGGTGATACATATATGAAATTTGTAATCAATAGGAAACTATGAAATCCCATGATTGTATGTTCCTATGAATTGATAATATTGTTTAGGTCATGTCCCTATAAGAGGACTGAGGTAATGTCATGTGTGTTAAAGGTCAAGATGACATCAAGTAATAGACATACACAATTTATAATGAGTTTGTGCTCATATATGCCTACATGTGATACATGTGATATATGTTATGTATATAGTTTCTGTACTGTATACACATACATGGTATATTTAGAATTTATGGTATTATATAAATGACATCTGTAATACTTTCAACAATAGAGATAATTATTTAAAAAAATAAATAGACAAGCAGTTGGTAGAGTAGGTTATATACCAGTTTGGGCTCAGCTAAAGAGAAAATTGATGGATTGAAAGAGATGTTTTAAAATGATAGAATACAGCAAAGAAAAGTAAATACATGAAAAAAAATGTAGAGATTTCCAGGCTCAATTATAAAATTCTAAGACTAATCAAAGACTCGCAACAGAGAAAAAAAGAGTAGATGAAGGATCTTACCTAACATGTAAATTGACCATACCTCCGCTATGCCCACAGCCAGTCAGAGTGAATATGCAAATTAGAAGGCCAAAGATGGTGGCTGCCCAGCTGCTCCAGGTGCCAGGCAGGGCAGGACACCTGCTATGAGAGGGAGAGTGGGGGTTAAGGGAGCAGAGTGCCGCTGTGAAGACAAGACTACAGACTCTGGCTGGAGTCTGCAGCAGAGATGAAGAAGGCAGACTCTGGCCAGAGTGAAGGCTTGGATCCTGGGTACCGGAGGAAAACTGGTGCTGGAAGCCAAGGGAAGGAAGGCCTATTGCATGAATCTCTTCGTGCAACAGGCCTCTAGTAGATAATAAAGAACAAGTAACTGATCATTTTTCCATAATGGTGAAGGAGAGTGGTCTGCAGATAGCAGAAGTACAATAAATAAAAAAGAGGAATAAAAAGAAATTCAGACCTTGAAATTGTGTGGTAAAACTGCAGAACATCAAAGATAAGGAAAAATACTAAAAACAGCCTGAGACAGGGGCACAGGGGTGGGAAACAATAAAATGAACAGCAGACTTTTTAATAACTACATGGAAACTAGAAATCAATGGAATATTTTTTAAATGTTTAGAGAATATACGTATCAACCTAAAATGAGGTGCCTAGCAAAACTTCCTTGCAAGTCAAACATATAAAAAAAAAATCAAAAACAGAGAGTTTACCAATAGAGATAAACTAAAGGAAATTCTAAAAGAAAATGATTAAGAAAAATAAATCAGTAAAATAACAGTATAATAGGAAAATAATTCCAAAAGAAAACATGACATGCTAGAAGCAATAATGAATGGAAAATTTGCAAAAGAGAGTAAACCAAATAAAATCTATATAAAAAAAAAGATTACTGCCCTATTCAGTTTTGCTCAGTGGTTAGAGCATTAGCCCACAGACTGAAGAATCCCAGATTCAATTCCAGGCAAGGGCACGTACCTAAGATATAATAAAATATTAAAATTTTATATAATTAAAGGAGGAAATTGATCAATTCAATATCATAATAAATGTTAATATACATTTTTTGTATAGAACTGTATATCAAAAATTAGAGAATATGCTTTCTTCTCAAGTGATTAACCATTTGTAAAAGTGGGTCACATTTTACCACAAAGTGTCGATAAATTTCAGTGAATTGTCTTGGAGATCCTATCCTCTGATATATAAATAAAAGTCAACAGCAAAAAGATAAATTCTTAAATGATTGTACATTTTGATATTTTATTAAAAGACTTTTGACTAAATCATGAACCAAAAGGAAATACAGATTTCTCTGCTCTCTGAAAGGAGATCATTTTCACAAAAACTTTCCTATGCTGAAAAAGTGCAAAGCAAGGCGTATCCCTGCTTTGGAAAAGCTTACATTTTTGCCAATTCACTTTTACAGAAGATCTGTTAGTGCCTGTATTTGCTAGCTGAGAGAAATCTGAAGAGGATTTTCACTTTTAGAAAAGAAAGCCATTACTATATCAATGTAGGTCTTTCATAAAAGTGAAGTGGCATAACACGAACCTGCAGAAAGTGGGGAGTACCTGTACTTTTAACTGGACAAAAACTAAATATATCAAATTTATATGATATATAATCTTATATTAGAAAGGAAGGGAGACTAAACTATAATAACCTAGACTTTCAAATTAATGAGTTACTATATGATCAACAGACTTAAAAAGAGAAAAGAAAAGAAAAAGTAAGAATTAGATAGCAGGGACCAGAAATTAATGAAATGGAAAACCTCCATTTAGCAGGTGGGATCAACAGAGCCTGAAATTGGTTCTTTTGAAAGACCTATAAAATAGTCCTCTAGAAGTTTAATCTGTTAAAAATTAAAAAGAAAAGGCAGAAATAATGTTATCAGTAAAAAGGGGGAGAGTACATACCTATAAATCAGTAAACATTTAAAAGATAAAAAGATACTATGAGAAATTTTATACCAATAAATTACAAAAACTTAGATTAAATGAACAAACTCTTAAGAATATACCTTATCAGAAGTGACTCATAAGAAGAGTAACCATTAAAGAATTAAATATTCAGTTAAACTTTCTCATTTTAAAAATAAGTACTAGTATTGCATGGCTAAAACTGACCTCTGACCTTTTAAATAAAAATCATCTCTAATCTGCACACTCTTCCAGAGAATAGAAAAAGACAAAACATCCACAAACTCGGCAAAATCATCTATATCAAAACTCCAATATCCAAACCACAAAATAAAACCTTAACATCCAAACCAGACAGACAGCAAGAGAAACTACAAATACAACTCACTCTCCCTCATAAATGTTAATATCAAATCCTAAACAAAACATTAACAAACTGAACACAACACTGTATCTTTTTACATTTATTACAACAATGTGTTGTTTTTTTAAATACATCATGACAAAGGAAAGCATCAAAGGAATACAAGTATAATTTAACATTAAGGGAAAATCTATGCATGTCATTTAGCACATTTACAGATTAAAGGAGAAAAGGCATGAACAGCTCAACAGATTTTTTTTTATTTAATTGACTCACTAATTGGAGGGAGAAGTTAAGTTCCTGGGAAAATTGGAAAAGAAGGGATGATTCCCTAACTTATTACAACAATGAGGGTTTTTTTTTTTTAAATACATCATGACAAAGGCATGATCAGCTCAACAGATTTTTTTTTTAATTTAATTGACTCACTAATTGGAGGGAGGAGTTCAGTTCTTAGGAAAATTGGAAAAGAAGGGATGATTCCCTAACTTAAAGGATATTTATCAAGCACATGCATTGATGTCATTTTTCCAATGAAATACTGGAGGTATTTTCTTCGAAATTGGAACAAGACCATTTAATATTGCATTGGAGGTCAGAGTCCCCACAGCAATAACAAAGAAGAAATATCAAGTATAGCTGTTCCTCTGTATCCATGGGCTCCACATTCCCACATTCAACCAACCACAGATTGAAAATATTTAGGGGGAAATATTACTTTGTAGCTGCTGTCTACAGGCATACCTCAGAGATATTGAGAGTTTCTTTCCAGACCACCACAGTTAAGTGAATATTACAATAAAAACAAATCATATTGCTTTTTGCTGGTGGAGGGTCCTGCCTTCAATTTGTGAAAAAATACAACATCTGTGACACACAATGAAGTAAAGCGCAGTAAAACAAGTTGTGCCTGTACTATGTAGTGCGGCCTATGATGGTTGTGTCTATATGTAACATGCACAAACTTTCTTGTGTTATTATTCCCTAAACAAATACAGGATAACAACTGTTTACATAGCATTTACAGTGTGTTGAGTGTTTTATATAATTTAAGTAATTTAAGGTATACAGGAGGATTAGGTAGGTTTTATGCAAGTACTACGCCAGGACTTGAGCATCCTAGACTTTGGTATCCACAGGGGTTCCTCCCACCCCCAGACTTCCAATCCAGGAGACAACTGTATAAGCATTTGAAAGGAAAAATAAAACTGCCTTCATTTATGTAGATGATAAGATTGTCTGCATGGGAAACAAACTAACTTACAGGTAAACTATTAGACAGATATGGGAGTTTAGCAAGGTGACTATAAAATCAGTATACAAAAATAAGTTGCATACAAACATAAGCAAAATGTCAGTTTTTTCCAAATTGATTCATAGAGCGGGTCCCTCCAGCAAGTGGGGTCCCCTGGCCTGTGGGGATCGGGTCAAAACCGACTCTCCTATATCTCCCTAGGCGTCATAGAGTGCAAGAGGGCACTCGGCAAAGTTGCTTTCTTACAGGGTGTGGAACTCAAACGCAAGTGTTCAGTAAACCAGATTCAGGGCCGAAAGTGCCCCAGGAACAACATAACGCATGGCAGAAGGTGGAAGGAATCACGTGGCCCCTCGAGGAATCAGGCTCCCTCCTCTCTGGTTCTGGGATATGTCACCGAGGACTGCTGCTGCCTAGTTACCTCAGGTCGGCGGCTCCTGCACTGAGCGTCTGCCCACTATGGTCAGTGTGCATCATAGGTACCGGCCGGTCAACAGTTGGACGGTCGGACAGTCACTTACCATTTTTTATATATAGGGTAAGGAACAAATGCAAAACTCAGCTACATGATATATATTTATTATATACCTGATATAATTATATTGCAGTTCTTGGGCTGCCATAACAAGCTACCACAGACTAGCTAGCTTAAACAATAGATGTTTCTTTTCTCGTGGTTCTAGGGGCTAAAAGTTCAAGGTCAAGCTACTGTTAGATTGAGTTTATTGTGATGCTTCTGTCCTTGGCTTGCAGATAGCTGCCTTCTTGCTATGTCCTCACCTGACTTCTTCTAGGACCTCCCACCCCTGTTGTCTCTTCCTCTTCTTATAAAGACACCAGCCTATTGGATTACGACCCTATCTTTAAGACCTCTTTTAACCTTAATTATCTTCTTAAAGGCCCTATCTCTAAATATTGGGGGGTTAAGGCTTCAACATACGAATTTTAGGAAAATTCAATTCCATCCAGACCAATTTTTAATTGAAACATTTAAGTAGAACATGCATCTTACACATTTTGGTGTTCAGAAGTTCTTGATATTAGCCTCTTTGGAAATGTTTTCATATTTCTCTAGAAAAATGATTTGCATAATCGCAAATCACTCTATATCAGTCTGCAAAGAATGAGTTTCCAGCCAGCAAATTGAAACTCCCAGGACTCTAATAAACCTAATAATGGAAGAGACCAAAGAAGAAAACATTCAGAGGTTTCTGAATATTTTATTTAATCTTGGATAGTCTCAACTTATATTTCAAATTGTTTTTTATCTTCCATTAAGAGGTTAGAGAAATGTTCATTATTTTTTAGATCTTTCAGAAAACATTGTTAAAGATCTTTACTTAATAGAAAATAACCCATACCTAAAAATAATTTTATCACCTGAGTGTATATTTTAGCATACAAACAAAATAATTCACCAGTTTAATTTGCAGCCCAGCTGTATTTTTTGCATGTTCTTGCTTTGCTTAAACTGAATGACTGAGTGACTTCTTACTTCTCTGCATTGAATATGAGAAAAATCCTAGCAGACATCCAGATGACTTAATGTAATTTAAATCTCTTTTTCCTGCCTGAAAGTAATTTTTGACTCTAGAATGCTTTTCTTTTGACATCATATATTTTATAAGAAATGTACTTTGGGGGGTCACTTAAAACAAAGAATAGGTTTCTTATCAGCAGACAGCATTCCGGTCTGATATGCTCATCTGCCTGATTTTAGAAAGGATATAAGTAAGAATGAATAGAAGCTTCCATATATATTTACAATAGTCATATTTCTTCAATTATTCTGCATCTAGTCAAAAGTTAATAGCCTGAAAGTTAATAGGTATATTGATAAAGTTGTCAGATAAAAGCAAGTATATTTTTTGCAAATCATGGTTCTGAAAACAGTTAAGCTAATACTCATTTTTCTTAGGTTTTGCATTTGTTCCTCAAGGGATATAGATATACAACATGTATTCTATAAAATAACATTTCTGTTGACCTTTATATGTATTCATTTGTTGTTCTGTTCTCTTTGACTTGTGTTGAATTATTGAAAAACAAATGGAACATTTAATAATTTTTTGTTATAGCTTCCCTCAGTCTGGCATACTATATTATGTAAATTACTGTTTTACTTTTTTCTCACAAAGTAGAAATTACTTCATTGCTTTTTTTCTGAATATGAGTAGTGCTACTTATTGCAAAGGTCTGTGTTTCTGGTAATATAGATATAGTTCATATTAGAATGGGTTTTCTGGAAGACCTGATATCACATTTCATTATTACCATGGCTATTTCTATAATAAGAGCACTGTACACAATTCACATTAACATAGCATGAATCCAAATTCCAAATATTTGTTATGGGAGTTTGATTAATTTTTAACAAAATCAATCCAGGAACTGCCAACTGTTCTATTTCTTTTTTATATTGTAGACCAATGCTTTTTCAATATGTTGTATCTAGATGTCCACTTCTATCAAAACTATCTGCAGGCACTTGTTAAAAATCCCAGTGCCTGAATGCTACTCCCTGGCTTCCCAGTCAGATTACCAGCTTGCATATCTGCATGTTAGTGAGCAACACTGCTAATTCTTAGGCACGTTCAGGAACCCCGATGTACACCATAGCCTGAGCAGTGAAAGAGCTTTGTGCCCTGCCTCTCTAGGTGTGGCCCATCCTCCAAATTACTGCTTCATTGTGTTACAATCCTTTTATACCTTGGTTTAAATCAAACAGCAACTTGAAAACCAAGGAGAGCCAGCCTCAGCTTGGGCTCTGTGCTGGATGGCCTGTGTTCGTCTGTCAGGCCTGGAAAATAGACAGCATTTGTGAAGTCTATTCTACTCTTCGTTACTTGAGTTTAGTAAATATTACCTCTTGATTTATTTTAAGAAATATTTTAGTCCAATATTTACTTAGGGGATATTGGTTACAATGGAAGATTCACTTTCATTCTTTCATTCAATGTCATTGCAAATCTGAACACTTTAAAACTAAGTTAAAAAAAAAAACACAAAAACACTGCCCTTTGACCTCTTAAATATAACCTGTAATTCTTCACTAGGAGTTATAATGTATTTTAGCTCTGTGTTACTGAGATTTAGGTAGTTCCAGAAACATTATAGACCAAAGACCTTTCAAGATTCAGGATCAAGCCTAAACCAGCAGTCAGATATCCCTTTCGCAATCTGGGACCACTGGCTCCTAACCGCTCACCTGCCTGCCTGCCTGATAATCCCTAACTGCCTCTGCCTGCCTGCTTGCCTGATTGTCTCTAACCTCTCTGCCTGCCTGCCTGATCCCCCACTAACTGCCCTCCCCTGTTGGCCTGATCTTGCCCCCAACTACCCTCCCCTGTCAGCCTGGTTGCTGCCAGCTGCCCTCCTCTGCTGGCCTGATCTTGCACCCAATGGCCCTCCCCTGCCAGCTTGATCTCACCCCTAACTGCCCTCCCCTGCTGGCCTGATTTCACCCCCAACTTCCTGCCCCTGCCGACCAATTTAGTTCTGATTAGTCGGTTTCCATGCCAGTCAGCATCAAGAGCTCCATCTCCTAGGCAGCCATTGGCTCCTCACAATTGACCCAGATTTGGTTCTGATTGGTCGGTTTCTATGCCAGTCAGGGTCTCTGGTCCTGATTAGAGTGGCGGGGCTGATCAGCAGCCCTTGCAGAGGCTCAGAGAGAAATAGAGGCACGCCTGCTGGCGAAGCCTGGAGAGAGAGAGTCAAGTGCTGATCAACAGCTGTCACAGAGGCTGCAGATCAGACCCTGCCTCTCTCTTCGGGCCTCTCTCTGGGCCTGATCCACAGCCCCCTAGGCAGTCAGTGCTGGGTCACCGCGCACACCTTGGCAACCCAGCACTGACTGCAGGACTGACTTATGTGTTCGATCGAGCCTTTGGTTGATCAGACTCTGGGTTTTTATATATTAGGATATGTTTTGTTATATACAGAGTAAGGGAGCTACAGATAAAGGCCTGCAGCTCTCACTCCTGTGAGAGTTTCTGGATAAAGGAGAAAGATGACCCACAAATACTAGAGAATTGAGAAGCATGGTAGTCCTGTGGAAAATTATTCCTATCTAATCTTTTAAATTTATTTTCACCTAATCTGTACAGTTTAGAATGTTTTCTTCAACCCCTATAATACTAATATAGCAAAATAAATTAACTCCAGAGTCAAAAGTTTGACACTAAGGAAAGTAAGCAGTATATCACCCAGACATCTCTGTGCCCCTAACTAGTTAAAATAACAAAACAGAAAAGTCACAAGGTCTGTGATTGGCATCTCCCTTTTCCAAAGACATCTTATCCTTTTGTCATCTTCACAGATTAGGTGGGGGCAGATCTTGATGCCATCTGAGAAACATATAGTGCACTCCCAAAATAAAAACAATAAACTGCTGATTTCATTGGTTCTTTACATTATAACCCAGAGCTTCTAAGCATTCTCCCTTTTGTCTTTTTTCAGTTTTCCCTGATGTCTGCTTATTAATCTTTTCAAACAGTCAGTCTTTTCAATTGGCTGTTCTTTCTTGTTAATTTTATTCTGGTTATTGTTGATATATCTGTACTAGAGACCCAGTGCACAAAATTCACGCACAGCGGGGAGTGGTAGATGTCCCTCAGCCCAGCGTGAACCCCTCTCCAGACTGGGACACCCCTCTAACAGTCCAGCACTGCTGGCTCCCAATTGCTTATCTGCCTGCTTTCCTGATTGCCCTAATTGCTTTTGCCTGCCAGCCTGATCACCCCCTAACCACTCCCCTGCCAGTCTGATTGGTGCCTAACTGCTCCCCTGCCAGCCTGATTGCCCCTAACTGCCCTTCCCTGCAGGCCTGTCCCCCCCCCCAAGTGCTCTCCCCTCCTAGTCTGATCACCCACAACTGCCCTCTCTTGCTGGCCATCTTGTGGTGACCATCTTATGTCCACATGGGGGCAGCTATCTTTGACCACATGGGGGGCAGCCATTTTGTGTGTTGGAGTGATGGCCAACTTGCATATTACTTACTTATTAGATAGGATATCACCTGCCTTGATACTTACTATTATTATTTCTTTCTTGTTTGTTCGGGCATACTTACTCTGTGGCTTTTATCCAACTTTTTTAGTTGGACACTTTACTCATTTAACTTTAACCTTCTTTCTTGATAAATGTATTTGATGAACTTCTTTCCAACTCCTGCATCAACACCCACCTTACTTTTTTTCCTAAGGTCACTGAGGATTATATTTTCCTTTCCTGTTCAAGACCAACCCTTTTCACTTTGACGTTTTCTTTTTTGTCTCTTTTTATCTCCTCCATGTCTTTGCTTTTAGTTCTTCTGTTAGTGTTGGAGTTTGAAATGTGAGGAACAGAAATACATTCATGTTAATAGAAAATGGGAGTTAGTGTAAAAATACTAGTGGGCTATCAGGCAGTTCACTCTCTTTTTCCCTTCCTCCCTTCTTTAGAGGGACATGGTCTTTCATGAAATCTCTGCCTCTCCTGCCTGCCTCCACACATCTCTGTCCTTTCTCTAAAAGCTAGCTTCTTCAAGCTCTACCTTATAGATGCTTTTATTAGCTACTCAAGGTTTTTATTTTATCTAACTTCAATTATAATATGACTCATGACTGCTGTACTAGTCTTTCTTTTTAGATTACTATTCTTTCATCTGAATTTCCACTGCTAGCCAGCCAATTATTTCCATGTTTTATAGTTTATACTCCTAATAAAGAGAATCCAGTAGGCTTGACTCATCTTATTATAATAGGTAGTCATTAACCAATCCATATGGCCAACATTACTGAATCACCTGTATTGAGGGCTGAAGAATTACACCATGAAGTGTGCACTGGTGGCCAGGTACTATGAGCAAGACATTTTCCATTAGGAACATATATATTGGTAGAATAGGCTCTAGTCATCTCTAATTGTCCTCTCATTCTTATTTATTCAATTTTACTTCATTAGTCCTTTTTCCTCATACTTTTTAACTTTTATTGTCACTCTTTAAAAAAATTATTTTTGATCCTGTTTTTATCAGGCTATCATGAATTCAATTCTCCTTTTCATCTCATTTATTATAACCAAAAGAATAATGTCTGCCATATTCACATCCCTATCTTTCATTTACTCTCTTCCCACTGAAATTTGGCTTAATATTTTATTATATCGCTGTAATTGATCTCACTAAGGGTACCAGTAACCTTCTAATTGTTATATCCAGTGGAAAATTATTAGTCCTTGTCTTACTGCCCTTTGTTCAACATTTGACATTAATAGCAACTTTCTTATACAAATATTCTACTCCCTTGGGTTTTTATGGATCTCTAGTTTTATGGTGCTGCTTTTAGCCTGTTGTTCTTTTTCTTTTTGTGGGCTTTCTGTAAGGCCCCCACTTGAAATGTTGATACTCCTGATTCCATATATTACACTACTCCTATTACTCTGTATTCTCTCGACTCTTATAGTCTCAACTATCACATATAAACTATTGATTCCCAAACTCCCCATTTTCAGTCTAGACTTCCCCACAGAACTTCAGAGTCATAAACCCATGTATAATTATTGGGCATCTCCAGGTCAACATATAATCAAGTAGACCACATAATAAGTTGGTCAAGCATTAGTAACCATTGCTAAATAGTTTGCCTGAATATCAGTCCTTTTCCATTTCATGTATTTTTCATAAGCCAAATTTCAGTGGAATGAGAGTTAATGAGAGATAAGAATGTGAATATGGCAAACATTACTCAACTGAACTTATCGTCCCTGCTTCCAAATTTGTTCCTCTTGTATTTCTGTTTCATTTAATGGTATAACCATTTACCATTGAGGCAAAGTAGAAGCATGAAAGTCTAAATAGTTCAGGGTTGGAAACATATGACAAGCTTTCTACCATTCCTCCATCCTATACTTATTATAGACATATAGGACTCATGATCACTCATTCTGACATTGCCTCATCCCGATCTCATAGTAGGCTTATGCCTTTCTTGGTTGTCTGTTCTAATGATGATGAATGACATCACAGAATCTTGTTCTACATACTGTTTCAAGCAACCAGTATCAATCAATTAGGATTGTCTACCTGCTTATTTTTAACCCTGTTCATTGTGCAATCACCCCTAGGAGTACATCAAAGCTTTCTTGCCCTCTGTCTCTGGTTGGGTTTTCTGGGAGGCAATTATAAAAGATCAGAAAGTGGGAGGACAGTGATATTAGAACTATTATAGCAGTTACCAAAGGACACAACTCCTGTGAACACCCTCCTCGATTCCAGAAACTACTCTTTCCTGATTTAGGGGTGATAATGGATCCCCAGTGTTGCCTGAGATCACATTCTACCCCTTGTCAGGTCCCCTAAATCTTACCCACATCTTTGTAGGCAAAGTGTTCCACAAATTACCCAATTTGATTATATTATCTTGTTTTCTGCCAGGACCATGACTAGTGTAGCATGTGAATTATAATGTATATGACATCCCTTTCCTAAACTCCTTTTATAATTTTCAAGTCCCACAATTACAAAGACTTGGTTATTTCAAATCTCAAATATTATGCAATTATATCCCTTCTCTCTACTCTCACTCTTAAAACCCTAGTTCAGGCCCTCGATATCTCTCTATGAAATAAAAATATATGAAATGCACCGAAACCAGTTTGGCTCAGTGAATAGCGCATCGGCCTACTGACTGAAAGGTCCCAGGTTTGATTCTGGAAGGGTATATACCTGGGTTGTGGGCATATCCCCAGTAGTCGGCGTGCAGGAGGTAGCTGATCGATTTCTCTTTCTCATCCATGTTTCTAACTCTCTATCCCTCTCTATAAAAAAATCAAAATATATTAAATATATATATATATATATTGATTTTTTATGGAAAAAGACTAATATTCAGGCAAATTATTTAGCAATGGTTACCAATACCTGACAAACTTATTATGTGGCCTACTTGATTATATTTGGCTTTATTATTCTCTGGTTCACTCACAAGTATGTATGCTGTGGCCCCTATACTTCTGTCTTCTAATTCTCACATTTTAAAATATCGTTAATATTTGGGTAGATTTTGTTTTATTTGTAAATATAGAAAGTGTCTATCTAATGAAATCTTAGATGTAACTCTAATGCATAAAATAAAATAAAATGGGTTCTAGTTAAGTTTAGCACCTAAGATACAATCAGTAAATAATTGCTTGGCATTCTTACCAGCTCTTAGTAAATATTTATCTTCTTTTTATTTTCTCTAGCTTTATCTCTATTACCATTATGGCCCTTTGCCAAATTAACACATATACTAATTAATAGCCATCATACTCTAATAAATATACTATATTGTACAAACAGAAAGTTTGTTCTACCCACATTTACCAATATAATCTGAAACTGCTTTTAATAAGAACCTAGTTCGTGTTCTATATGGGAAGGATGATTTTTTTCCAAGAAAGATTCTTGTTTGAAAAGATTTAGAAATTCTATCTATCATGAAGATCTGTTTACTCTCATTTTTCTATGATTTAAAGAAATTAGATGAATGAAATATGAAGTTTATCAGAATTCCTCATTCTAAAATGGGCTGAATATCACTTTCTGATAAGTATGATCCTGTTAGCCCTTCTACCAACTGTATTGTATGGTACAACTTACTAAACTTGAGGTAGCCCCAAAATGTCTTTTTATTATTACATTATGTACAATAAATTACCTCTCTTACATTTTTTCATTTAACTTTATTTTTAAGGTGATTTTTTTTAAAAGCCCTTAAAAAATATTTGGATTTTAATTATATTCTGTAACCATCAACCATTCTTCTAACTCATTGTATCTTCATCATGGTTAATGGGAAATATTTATTTGGATAGAATTGCCTAAAATGCCTTTGGATCTGCCAACAGAGAACTCTCCCTAATAGGAGATTGACCTTGGACAGTGAGTCACTAATCTGTAAATAGTCAGTCAATAATAAATATATACAACTTTTGAAATGTCATCTAACACTTGTTTTACCATCTGGTCCACAAGATTTCTAATGACTTTGCCAAATACTTTCTTAAAATCAAATTATCTAGATCTAGGGCATTTTTCAGATCTGTCAAGCAAGAAATACTTTCAGGAAATGATTGAGGTTAGTCTGACATGACTTATTCTTGGTAAAGCTAAACCAGCTCATAGTTACCATTGGTTTTTCTTTCTCAACACATGGAAGACTGTTTATTAATTTCTTCAGAAATCATGCAAGACTTAACATGGTTTAAATCCAGACTGATTTATAATTTCAGTTCTCCACATTCTTTTCTTTTTTAAAAAAATTAGAAACAATTTTATTACCTAGCATTTCAACATCTCTTCTAGTCTCTTATTTCTTCAAAAATTACCATCATCATCCAGTCAATTCATCTCCAAGTTCTCTCATTTCAGGCACTTGTGTAGGTCAGCATGCAGGTAAAGGATATGTTACTCTTTCTTCACTTGTTGGAGCTTGTGAATTATTCTTTAAAAAAAATTATTTTGAAATAATTTTTGACTTATAGAAGAAATGTAAAAAACATTTTTTGGATAGCCTCTCCTAATGTTATCATCTTACATAGCCATAATCCAGTTATCACAAATGGGAAATTAATATTGGTACAATACTGTTAACTAAACTCTATAGGCTTTATTCTCATTTTACCAGTTTTTCTATTAATGCTCTTTTTCTTTTTAAGTGCAACCCAGGATCCCACATTATATTTAGTTTTCATATATCCTTGGTCTCCACCAATTAGTTCCTTAGTCTCTCCTTATCTCTCATGATCTTGCCAGGGGATAGCAGTCAGGCATTTCCTTGAATATCTTTCAATGTGAGTTTATCTGATGTTTTGTCCCGATTAGATAGAGATTATGCATTTGGGGGACAAATATTTCTAAGTGATGTATCTTTCTTAGTGCATTAAAGTTGATGGCACGTGATGTTGATACATTTTATTTCTGGGAATGTTAATTTTGATCCCTTGTTGTAGGGGATATCTGTCAGGTTCCTCCTTTTAAAGTTACTTTCCCCTTTTGTAATTAATATTTAGAAGGGGATACTGTGATACCAGGCATATATCTTCTTTCTTCTTAAACTTTCGCTTACTATTTTTTGTTATTCATTAATGGATCATGTCTGCCACAATTAGTACTCTGTGTTCTAATAGTGATTTTTATTCTCCTCCCTCCTCCTGCACTTTTTATTGGAATTCTGTGAGGAAAAGTTATCCTTTTTTGATTTACTTATTTGTAATGGTTTTATTGAGATATAGTTGACATATAGTAAGCAACATATAATTAAGTAGTACAATTAGATGTTTTAGCACATGAGAAACCATCATCACAATCAAGATACTGAACATATCCAAAACCACCAAAGGTTTTCTTATATTTATTTTTTATCCTTACCTCCCTTTTCTCCCCACCTCCTTCCCATCTCCCCCCAAGCATGAACTAATCTGCTTTCTATCACTATAGATTAATTTGCATTTTCTAGAATTTTATATAAATGGAATAATACAATGTATACTCTTTTTTCATTTGGCTTCTTTCACTCGGGATAATTATTTTGAGATTTATTCTTGCTATTACATAAGTCAGTAGTTGTTTTTTCCCCCTGAGTCACATTTCACTATACTGATATAGCACAAATAATTTATTCATAATTGATGAATGGTTGGGTTGTTTTAAGTTTTGACTATCATAAATTCCTCTTCTACCTTTCTTTTGATTAGTGTTAAGATTTATCTTTGTCCATACTTTTATTTTTGACTTATTGTGTTATTGTATTTAAAGTTTATTTTTTTGTAGGCAGCATAGAATTGGGCTTTGCTTTTTTATATGCAGTGTGACAAACTCAGCTTTTTAATCGGGGTGTTTAAGCTATTTATGTTTAATATGATTATTAATATAGTTCGATTTATCCATCATTTTGCTATCTGTATCATGTTTCTCCTTTTTATCTGTCCCATCTGTATTTTGGTATATTTTTCCTCTACATATATTGTTTTGATAATTCCATTTTTATATTCTTTAATAGCCCTTTTAGCTATAACTTTTTTGTTTTATTATTTTAGTGGTGGTTTGGGGGGTGTTAGTATGCATCTTTAACTTCCACCACTTAGCTTCAAGTGATATTATTTCATTTCACTTGTAATATTACAACCTTAGAATTAATGTACTTCCATTTCTCACCCTTTGGCTTTTGTGATATTGTCATATATTTTACTTTTTCATGTGTTATAAACCCTGTACTGCATTTTTTTTTAATTTAAATTGTTGGCTATATTCAAAGAAATGTAATATAAAAATATTTTATATATTTAGCCATATAGTTACTATTTCTGGTGCTCTTCATTTCTTTCTTAGGTCCAAATTTCAACCTGGTATTAATTTGCTTCTTCCTGGAGGACTTTGTTTAATATTATTTGTAGTGCAAATCTGCTAGTGATAAAAATTCTTTAAGTTTTTGGGCATCAAAAAAATTCTTTATATCACTTTAACTTTTTAAAGATATTTGTGCTCTATGTAGAACTCTAGGTTGACAGGTTTGGGAGGCTTTTTTAATACTTTAAAAATAAGAGCCCACAGTCTTCTCACATTAATTGTTTTCATTGAGGATTCTTATAATTATCCCTAACTTTGTTATTCTATACTTGACATGTTTTATTTTGTTGTTTTGTTGTTGTTTTTTTGGCTGCTTTTAAGGTCTTTTTTAAAATCTCTGGTTTTAACTAATTTGATTATATATCTTCAAGTACATTTTCTTCATGTGTTTTGTGCTTGAGAGTTATTTTGCTCTTGAATCTCCAGGTTTATAGTTTTCATCAAATATGAGAAAATGTCAGCCACTATTTCTTAAAAAAAAAAAGTCTTCACTCTTTTCTTTTCTCATTACATTTATGGTAGGTAACTTGAATTATCCCACAGATCACTAATACTCTGTTCCTTTTATTTTTCAGCCTCTTTTCTTTTTGTTTCATTTTAGATAGTTTATTGCTATTTCTTCAACTTCACTAGTCTTTTCTTCTGAATGTTTAATCTGTTGTTAATCTAACCCAGTGTACTTTTTATCTCAGAAATTACCATTTCCACTCTAGAAATTAAATTTGGGTCAGTATTCCTATCTTTCACAGCACTGTAAGTCTTTGAGCATATAGAATACAATTATAATAATTGTATCAATATTCTTATCTGCTAATTCTTTTTTTAATATATTTTATTGATTTTTTACAGAGAGGAAGGAAGAGGGATAGAGAGTTAGAAACATTGATGAGAGAGAGACATCGATCAGCTGCCTCCTGCACACTCCCTACTGGAGATGTGCCCGCCACCAAGGTACGTGCCCTTGACGGGAATCGAACCTGGGACCCTTCAGTCCACAGGCCGATGCTCCATCCACTGAGCCACACCGGTCTTGGCATTATCTGCTAATTCTAAAATCTATCTATCTGGATCAGTTTCAATTAATTTTTAATTAAATTGTTATTGAGTTAATTGTAGATTCACATGCACTTGTAAGAAATAATACAAAGAAATCTCATGTACCTTTTAGCCAGTATTCCCCAAAGATATCATATTATAAAACTAACAAAATATCATATCCAGAATATATTGATACAAAGCACTGATTTTTTTCAGGTTTCTCCAATATTACTTGTACTCTTTTGTGTGTGAGTAGTTCTCTACTATCCTATCCCATGAGTAGGTTTATGTATCTACCACCACAAGAATTTCTCATGCTGCCCCTTTATATCCATACCCACATCTATCTTGTTTCTATACTACCACATCCCTAACCCCTTTGATAACCAATATACTTCATTTCTAAAATTTTGTCATTTCAAAAATGTTAAATGGAATCATATAGAATGTAACCTTTGGGGATTAACTCTTTCCACTGAGCATAATTCCCTAGAGATTCATCCAAGATTGATTGATTTTTTCTCCTTGCTTTGTATTTTATTTTCATGCCTCTTTCCATATCTGATAATTTTTTAAATTTTTGTTTTCATTGATTTTGGAGAGAGAGGAAGGGAGAGGGAGAGAGAAAGAGATAAAAACATCAATGAAAGAAAAACATCAACTGCCTCCTCACTAGGGATGGAGCCTGCAATTTGGGCATGTTCCCTGACCGGGAATGAAACCTGTGACCTCCTAGTGCACAGGGTGATGCTCAACTAACTGAGCCACAGAGCCAGCTGACAATTTTTATTTCATGCTAGACATTGTAAGTATTTTCTTGTTAGATTCTGAGTATTGTGTGTGTCTTTGTCTGGTTTTCAGCTTTACTCTGGAATGCAGTTAAATGACTTGGAAATAAGAATTTGATCCTTTCAGTGTCTTACTTTTAAAACTCATTAGTTGGTACCAGAACAGTGTTTAGTCTAAGTCTATATATTCTTCACTTCTGAGTACTATTCCCTATACCTCATGAGTTACGAATTTTTCTGAGCCCAGTTTAAGTGCCAAGTGCCATTTGTACTTTCAGGGAATTCTTTTTTCAGCCTTGGGTTTCCTCAGATGTGTACACTAATCAGTACCCTACTGGATTCTCTGTAGAACTCTGAATTTTTCTGTCAGCAGCTCTGTTTTCTCCAGCACGTCATCCTGAAGCTCTTACTGCCTTGGGCTCCCCTGACTCTTTAGACGTGTCTCCTCAACTTAGAGAGTCTGATGTGCTCCAGCTGGGTTTATCCTCTTTGCACACAGACTGGAAAGTCCCTCAAGGCATAAACTAGAGCAGTTCTAGGGTACAGCTCCGTTATTTCCTGTTTCTGAGGATTCACTGTCTTTTATTGCCTGGTATCTAGTTACTCCAAAATCATTGTTTCATATATCGTGCCTGATTTGGTTTGTTGTTGTTGTTGTTTTGAGTAAGAAAGTAAATCTGACCCCTGATATTCCATCTTGATTGGAAGCCAAAGTCCTCTATGATTCATTCTTAATCAAATTTATGATAAGGCTTATTCTCTTTGATCAAGAAAATAGAAACAAAATTGAAATTTAATTTTCTTTTAATTTCATTTTATTATTACAGTGTTTTTCCAAGTAAAGGTCTTTTCCTTAATCTTCTTGCTCCAATCATAACTTTGAAAAATGCCTTTTATGGCTCTAGAGTTTTTCATTTTGGACTTGATAAACTTTTTGACTTTTATTTCACATGCTTTGGTATTTTTTTCTTTCCCTTCTTTTTTTTCTACTTTTCTTCCTTCTTTCTAGTCAATAAATATTTATTGAAGGCCTATAATGTGCCAGATGCTGGGGATAATGCCATGGGGATAATGCCATGAAAATGACAAAGATCTTGCTCTGTGGCTTAAATTCTGGTGATGGGAGAAAGACAATAAACAAATAAATGTTATTTTAGTTGGAAACATATGCTATGAAGAAAATAAACAAGATGACATTTTGATGTGATATTTGACTTCAAATATTAAAAGAATTTTAAAAGAGGGAATAGCCATTGCAAAAGCCCAACATTAGGAATAAGCTTGACATGTTCAAGGAATAGAAAAAAAAAATGATGTGACTGGAGAGTCATTTATCAAAAAGAGTCATACAGCCTGGGTGGATCAGTAGTGGTTGAAAGTCGACCTATGAACCAGGAAATCATGGTTCAATTCCCAATCAGGGCACATGCCCAGGTTTCAGGCTCGATCCCCAGTAGGGGGCATGCAGGAGGCATTCTATCAATTATTTTCATCATTGATGTTTCTATCTCTCCCTCTCCCTTTCTGAAATCGATAAAAATATATTTTTTAATTTTTTAAAAGAAAAGAGTAGTACAAAATGTGGTCATGGAAGTATTCAAATGTCAGGCCAATTAAGGTCTTGAAGTCTGACTCATGCATTTATATGACTTTCCTTTTACTTTTAAAACATATTTCTTTTTTAATTTTATTTTAATATTTGAAGTATTACAAATAGTAGTACATATTATCTCCTTTTTTCCCATTGACCTTCCCCCAATCTCCCCTAACCCTTGGCACATGCCCTCATCCTACCCACCCCACCCCCAGTATCTTATGTCCATTAGTTGTGCTTATATGCATGCATACAAGTCCTTTGATTGATTTCCTCCCACCCTGCAACTCCCCAGCCTTCCTGCTATAATTTGACTGTCTGTTCAGTGCTTTAGTGCCTTTGAATCTCTTTTTATTCATCAGGTTATAATGTTCTTTATTTTCCATAAATGAGTGAGATCATGTGGTATTTTTCTTTCATTGCCTGGTTTATTTCACTTAGCATAATGCTCTCCAGTTCCATCCATGCTGCTGCAAATAGTAAGAATTCCTTCTTTTTATAGCAGCAGAGTATTCTATTATGTAGATGTACCATTGTTTTCTAACCCACTCATCTACTGATGGGCATTTAGGCTGTTGTCAAATCTTAACTATGGTAAATTGTGCTGCTGTGAACATAGGGGTGCATATATCCTTTCTGATTGGTGTTTCTAGTTTCTTGGGATATATTGCTAGAAGTGGGATCACTGGATCAAATGGGAGTTCCATTTTTAACTTTTTGAGGAAACTTCATACTGTCTTCCAGAGTGGCAGCACCAGTCTGCATTCCCACCAGCAATGCATGAGGGTTCCTTTTTCTCCAAATCCTCGCCAGCACTTGTCATTTGTTGATTTGTTGATGACAGCCATTCTGACAGGGGTGAGATGGTACTGCATTTTCATTTTGATTTGCATCTTTCGGATAATTAGTGACTTTGAGCATGTTTTCATATGTCTCTTGGCCTTCCTTTTATCTTCTTTTGAAAAGTATCTATTTAGGTCCATTGTTCATTTTTTTATTGGATCATTTATCTTCCTTTTGTTGTATCAGTTCCCTGTAAATGTTGGAGAGTAAATCTTTATCAGTGATAACGTTGGCAAATATGTTCTCCCATACAGTGGCCTTTCTTGTTGTTTTGTTGATGGTTTCTTTTGCTGTGCAAAAGCTTTTTATTTTGATGTATTCTCATTTGTTTATTTTCTCTTTAGTTTCCATTGCCCTAGGAGCAGTATCGTTGAAGAAATTGCTTTGGTATATGTCTGATATTTCTCTGCCTGAGGATTTCTCTAGTATTTTTATGGTTTCCCATCTTATGTTTAAGTCCTTTATCCATTTTTAGTTTATTTTTGTGTATGGTGCAAGTTGGTGGTCTAGTTTCATATTTTTGCATATATCTGTTCAATTTTCCCAACACCATTTATTGAAAAGACTGACTTTATTGAATGACTCTATTATATGTTCATGCCTCCTTTGTCAAATATTAATTGAGCATAGTGGTTTGAGTCCATTTCTGGGTTCTCTATTCAATCCATTGGTCTATATGTCTGTTCTTGTGCCAGTACCAGGCTGTTTTGAGAACAGTGGCTTTGTAATACAGCTTGAAATCTGGTATTGAGATCCCACCTACTTTGTTCTTCTTTCTCAGGATTACTGCAGCTATTCAGGGTCTTATTTTATTCCAGACTAGAGGTCAGGTGCATAAAATTCATGCACGAGGGGGGTGTCCCTCAGTCCAGCCTGCATCCTCTCCAATCTGGGACCCCTCGAGGGATATCTGACCACCCTCCCCTGCTGGCCTGATTGCCCACAACCTCCTTCCCCTATTGGCCATCTTGTGGTGGCCATCTTGTGTCTACATGGGGGCAGACATTTTGTGTGTTGGAGTGATAGTCAATTTGCATATTACTCTTTTATTAGATAGGATAGAAGCCTAGTGCACAGGTTGGGGCCAGCTGGTATGCCCTGAAGGGTGTCCCATAACAGGGTGAGTGTTCCCTTAGGGTGTGGGCATTCTGGGTGAGGGGCCTGTGGTGGTTTTCAGGCTGGCCACACACCTCGGCAATCCAAGTGGAGGCCCTGGTATCTGAGATTTATTTATCTTCTATAATTGAAACTTTGTATCCTTGAATGGGGGCCAAGGCAGGCCAGGGCAGGCAGGAAGCTTGGCTTCCTCCATCGCCCAAGGCAACAGAAGCCTCGTCCTCTCTCCAGCTCGGTGGCTGCTGCCATTTTTTGTTGGGATTTATTTATCTTCTATAATTGAAACTTTATAGCCTTCAGCAGAGGCCAGGGCCAGCCCACAGTGGGCAGGAAGCTTGGCTTCCTCCATCACTGGGGGCAACCCAAACCTCCTGCTTGCTCCAGCTCCATGGCAGCTGCAATATTTCTTGGGTTAATCTGCATACTTGCTCCTGATTGGCTAGTGGGCATGGCTTGTGAATATAGCTGAGGTACAGTCCATTTGCATGTTTCTCTTATTGGATAAGATGAATTTTTGGAGAGTTCTTTCTAGGTTTATGAAATATGCCATTGGTATTTTAATGGAGAGTGCTTTGAATCTATAGATTGCTTTGGGTAGTATAGACATTTTAATGATGTTGATTCTCCCAACCAAAGAGCATGGTATGCTCTTGCATCTGTTTGTGTCTTTCTCTATCTCTTTTTTCAGTGTCCTGTAGTTTTCTGCGTATAAGTCTTTTACCTCCTTAGTTAAGTTTATTCCTATGTATCTTAATTTTTGTTGGTGTGATTGTAAATGTGATTGCTTTTTAAATCTTTCTGTAAGTTCACTATTGATGTATAGAAATGCCATAGATTTGTAGATTGCACTGAAGGCCTGTTGCCTAGGCTACAGACAGAGGACTTGGTTCTTATTTGCGTCTAGGGGAAAGTCCCTGGACCGCGGGCAGAGAGTGCCACGTTCGTACGCATGTACACCTACCCCCCTTCTCGTTGTCAATCCGCCAAGAAATGCCATAGATTTGTTGGCATTAATTTTGTATCCTGCTACATTGCCGAATTCAGTTGTTAAGTCTACTAATTTTTTGATGGAGTCTTTATGGTTTTTTATGTACAATAACATGTCATCTGCAAATAAGGACAGCTTCACTTCTTCTTTTCCAGTTTGGATGCCTTTTATTTCTTCTTCTTATCTAATTGCAATGGCTAATATTTCCAGTACTATGTTGAATGGGAGTGGTGAGAATGACATCCTGTCTTGTTCCTATTCTTTTTTTTAAATCTCTTCATTGATTATGGTATTACATATGTGTCCTTTTTTCCCTATTACCCCCCATTCATGCCCTTACCCCCCTATTGTCTGTGTCCATTGATTAGGTTTATAGGTATGCATATAAGTCCTTTGGTTATCTCACCCTCTTACCCCCACCCTCCTTTAGCTTCCCTGAGGCTTGACATTCTGACCTATGTTTCTGTCTCTGGATCTGTTTTTGTTCTTAGGGGGAAATGGTTTTAGTTTTTGCCCATTGAGTATGATATTGGCAGTGGGTTTGTCATATAAGGCTTTTATTATTTTGAGGTATGATCCTTCTATTCCAATCTTGCTAAGAGTTTTTATTAAGAAAGGGTGTTGGATTTTGTCAAATACTTTTTCTGCATCAATTGATATGGCTATGGGTTTTTATCTCTCAATTTGTTTATATGATGTATCACGTTTATTGATTTGAGATATTATACCATACTTGCATCCCTGGGATAAATTCTACTTGGTCATAGTATATGATCTTTCTGATGTACTGCTGGATCCCATTTGCTATAATTTTGTTAAGGATTTTGACATCTATGTTCATGATGGATATTGGCCTGTAATTCTCTTTCATTGTGTTGTCTTTATTTGGTTTTGGTTAAACATACTTCTTATATCAGAGTCTTTTAGGAGCATCCCTGTGCAATTGCTTGAGCTTCCACAGATACCTGTCTGGGTTCTCCATCTTTGGGCTTACACTGGATATGTGTGGTCATGATCAAAGTGTGCCTTTATATTTTTATTTATTTATTCAAATCTGTTTTTAAAGATTTTTTATTGACTGAGAATCATTGATCAGTTGCCTTCTACATGCCCCTACAAGAGATGGAGCCAGAAACCTGGGCATGTGCCCTGACTGGGAATCAAACTAGCAACCTTTTAGTGTATGGGACAATGCACAAACAACTGAGCCAACTGGCCAGGGCTGTAGAGTCCTTTTATTAAAAAAGAATGTAGTTTCAAACCTTTTGCTTTCCTTATAACAAATGCTGACAATGAAATTTTAGTTATCTTTGAATACTTTTAAATATGTATATTTCCAGTGTGCACTTTCTGAGCTATTATTATCTCTAAAATACCATGACCCATTTCTTTAATTATGCTAATTATGACTATCATTATTAGTTGGAGTTAAATACAAAGAAGTAGTTTAGAAGACAGTTGTGAATAGGCATCCAAAATTTTGTCAGACTATCAGCTTTTGTCATAAAGACTTCTCTCTATCAGATTGCTTCTCCCAATCCGTCTTTAACACAGCAAAAAAAAAAAAAAAAAAGGTGGGGGGTGAAATACCTCCCTAAAGTGCAATTAAGGTCTTGTCACTCCTGTGCTTATATTCTTTTGATAACTCCCCTGGCAATTAAAATAAAAACATGATTAAAAATAATAAGACCTGACACAATTCCTTCCCTGCCTGTTTCTCTAACCTCATCTCATGCCACTCCTTCTTACCTCATTATACTCCAGTATCATCATCCCTCAATTTCCAGAACACACCCAGCTCCTGTCCAGTGCTGGAATTTTGCACATGCTGTTTCTTTGCCTAGAATACCCTTTCTCATGCTAGTTTCTTTTTCATCCTTCACGTCTCACTTCAATTTTTTCTATGTCATCTATGTAAACGAGATCTTTTCTACCCCTCCCCCTTGTTCTCTTTCTCTGCCCTTGTTTATTTCTTTTATAACAGTTAACGTAATCTATAGTTATTTTATTTATGTATTTGCTTAGTGGGTTTTGGTCTGCCTCCATCACTATAATATAAACCTCCCAATTTCAGTATCCCCAGTGCCCAGAATTGCCTGATAAAAAGTAGGATTTACTAAAGGATTTAAATAATTTCATTGAGTTTAAAGCTAGTTCATATATTTTTTAATGAATGAATGAATGAATATAGAGGCCTAACTTGGAGAAATTGTGTGTTTGGTTCCATACCATTGCAATTAAACAAATATTGCCATGAATGTTTTGGTTCCCCAGTGCATAGAAAAGTTATGTTTATACTCTACTATGATCTATTAACTGTACAATATTATTATGTCTACAAAACTCTGTATACATCTTAATTTAAAAATATTTATTACAAAAATGCTAACCATCATCTGAGCCTTCAGTGAGTCATAACCTGTTTGCTTGTGAATGGTCTTGTCTCTTTAATGACTTCTGAATGGTCAAGGTGATGGTTGTTGAAGGTTGGAGTGACTGTGGCAATTTCTTAAAATAACACAGCAATGCAGGTTGCCATATCAGTGGGCTCTTCCTTTCACTGGAACACTTAGAGGCCATTGTAGGGTTATTAATTGGCCAATTTCAATCATATGGCTCAGGGAATAGGGAGATCTGAGGAGAAGAAAGAGGGGGAAACAAATGGTTGGTATAGCAATCAGAATGCATTTAACACTTACTCATTAAGATTGCTGTCTTATATTGGTAGGGCTTATGGAGTCCAAAAATAATTATAACAGTAACTTCAAAGACCTGGTCATGGATCACCATAACAGATTATAATAATAAAAGCATAATATGCTAATTAGACTGGACAGCTGAACAACTTTCCAGACGTCATTCCAGATGTCCTTGCAGTTGACCTTCTGAACGAAGCTGCAGTAGTAGAGGCTGAGGCAGAAGTGGTTGGGGCAATCAGGCAGTCAGGCAAGTGGTTAGGGGCGATCAGGCAGGTAGGCAGGCAGCGGTTAGGAGCCAGCAGTCCTGGATTGAGAGAGGGATGTCTAACTGCCAGTTTAGACCTGATCCCCGGGATTGTGCCTAAACCCGCAGTCAGACATCTCCTGAGGGATCCCAGATTGTGAGGCAGTGCAGGCTGGGCTAAGGAGCCTTCCCCCCTCCATGCAAGAATTTCATGAACCAGGACTCTAGTCTATAATAATAAAAGTATAATGTACTACTTAGACTGGATGAAGTTGGGGCTGCAGGGGGAGCCCGAGTCCCTGGTATCAGAGGGAAGCCGGTGCCAACAGCAAGGGGAAGGAAGGCCTACTCTTGCATGAATTTCATGCATCAGGCCTCTAGTATAATAATAATGAAAAAGTTTGAAATATTACAAAAATTACCAAATGTGACACAGAGACACTAAGTGAGCAAACGCTGTTGGAAAAATGAGGCTAACAGGCTTGCTTAACACAGGGTAGCCACAAACCTTACATTTTTTTAAAAATGCAGTATCTATAAAATGCAATAAATTGCAGTACAAGAAACCTGGGCATTCTTGTATTAGAAAAAAAACTATAAAATTTAGGATAAAAGTTCTTTTAAGAAAGATATTCTTTAGTACTGCGAGGAAAAGAACATATAGGTATTTTTCTAACTTTATTTATTTTTCCATCATCATTTATCTCCTCCATTACCCTCTTCTACCTCCACTCACCTCCCTCTCTTCCACCCCACATCACCACAGTTGTCTATGTCCATGAGTTCTCTCTCACTCTATCTCCCTCTCTCTGTTTTTTTGTTTTGTTTTGTTTTGTTTTGTTTTGTTTTGTTTTGTTTGTTAATCCTCACCTGAGGATATTTTTTCCCATTGATTTTTTAGAGAGAGTAGAATGGAGGGAAAGGGGAAAGAGAAATATCCCTGTGAGGGAGACACATTGACTGGTTGCCTCCCGCACATGCCCTAACTGAACCAGGGATCAAACGTGCAACTCAGGTACTTGTCCTTGACCAAAATCAAACCTGCAACCCTCCTGTGCTTAGATCCACACTCTAACCACTGAGATCCTTGGCTAGGGCTCTTTTTTTTTTTTATTTTTGCTCAATCCCTCCATCCACCCATCCCAACACACTCCACTCTCCTTTACCAGAGCTGTTTGCCTGCTTTGTATCTAAGAATCTGTACTTTGCTTGTTAGTTAAGCTTATTAATTAAATTACACATGAATGAAATCAAATGATACATGTCTTTCTCTGACTGTCTTATTTCATTTAGCATAATTTTTCCATATCTATCCATGCTATTGTAAAGGGTATAAAATCTGAAGTAATGATTGAGCATGACCCAGTTACTCTTGTATATCTTTTGCTGAACAAGTGAAAAAGATTAACATCAACATTACCATATCAAAATATACATTTTCTGCTAAATATAATTTCATTTTTAATTATTTATGACAAGTCTTTTTGTATTTTGTAAGATTAATGAAGACTTGAAAATATGAAATTTCCCAGTGTGTCTGATATTTTATGCAATTTTTATAATTATACAACTTGTACATATGAAATAGATTGAGGCTGCCAGGAAATCTTTTTGACAAATAGAATGAATATAGTAGTGCGCTATTTGATAATGCCTGGTACAAATAGGTGTTGAAAATACAAAATAATATGGGGTGTTGTCTATTTATCATTCAGCAATAATCACATAATACTGTTAAGTCACAGCACTTATATTACAATATCCTGGCTTATTTTTTCCCAAATAATATTGTGAATTGAAGGGCTCATGCCAAAAATATAAAATTACTGGAATTGTACAGTGAAGTGTTCATGCTTGAAATGTTAGAATTACCATTGCAGTCACATGTTTGGATTTATTCTTTGTTTATAACTAGAAAGAAGTGACCTCATAGTCTAAATTTGAAATTTATTTGAAGTTTCTGGATTATTTTCTTTTATAAATTTGGTCAAATTTTTATTTGTTTTTTATATTTTTAATGTAAAAATTCACACTAATGTTTTATAGTTGCCTACTGTGTTTATTAGGTAGTTTTTACGTAAACATCTGTTTTCTGATTATAATTTGCATGTCTTCCTGACAAAAAGAATAAATCAATAGCTAGCGAAACTGCTTAACCACAAGCTAGAATTAATATATGCCCTAAAAGTTAGGTAACCTATTTCAAAGACTTGGACTCTGTAGGTCAGTAGAGATTGGTTGGTCTGAATCATCACTCTCCATATTGAAAACTACAAAGATAAATACATTAAAATATATCTCAATTGATATTTAAAAACAAAAGACTAAAATAAAGAGTAAACTCTTCAGAGTCTTCTCTCGTAAAAGGTGCTCCAGCACAGAAGTTCTCGCAGCATAGACACAGCTGATCCTCACAGCCAATTAGCCTGAAGGTCAATTCCTCCCAGGGGTACCAACAACAATCAAGTCTTAACTACGACAAGACTGTGCACACAGCCCACAAAGGAGGCACCAAGAGTGTCCACCTCAGGTAACTGGGGAAGCTGAACCACTGGCCCCTCTAGGACACCTACCACACAAAGCCACTCTATCAACTCAGAGAAACAGCCAAAATGTCGAGACAAACAAACAGATCACAAATGGAAGAAATGGATGAAAGCAAATGACTGGATATAGAGTTCAAAACCACAGTTATAAGATTTTTCAATAATTTTCTAGAAAAGCCCAATAAATTTAGTGAGACCCTTGAGGATATGAAAAAAGACCAACTAGAAATTAAGCATACACTGACTGAAATAAAAAATATTATCCAGAGATCTAACAGTAGATTAGAAGATCACAAGAATCAAGTTAAAGATTTGAAATACAAAGAAGCAGAAAACACTCAACTGGAAAAGCAAAAAGAAAAAAGAATCCAAAAATATGAAGATAGTATAAGGAGCTTCTGGGACAGCCTCAAGCATACCAACATCAGTATTATGGGGGTAACAAGAAGAGAGAGAGCAAGATACTGAAAACCTATTTGAAGAAATAATGACAGAAAACTTCCCCCACCTGGTTAAAGAAATAAACTTACAAGTCCAAGAAGCCCCCAGAACCCCAAACAAAAGGAATACAAAGAGGACCATACCAAAGAAATATCATAATTAAAATGCCAAGAGCAAAAGACAAAGAGAGAATATTAAAGGCAGCCAGAGAAAAACAGTTAGTTACCTACAAGGGAGCACCCATATAATTGTCAGCTGATTTCTCAACAGAAACTATGCAGGCCAGTGGCAAGAAATATTCAAAGTGATGAATAGCGAGAACCTACAACCAAGATTACTCTACCCAGCAAAGCTATCATTCAGAATTGAAGGTCAGATAAATAGCTTCACAGGTAAGAAAAAGCTAAAGGAATTCATCACCGTCAAACCAGTATTATATGAAATGCTGAAAGGTATTCTTTAAGAAGAGGAAGAAGAAAAAAAAGGTAAAGATAAGAAGTATGAACAACAAATATATATCTATCAACAAGTGAATCTAAAAATCAAGTGAATAAAAAAATCTGATGAACAGAATAAACTGGTGAATCAGGCATAAAAAGGGAGTGGACTGACAGTTCTTGAGGGGTAGGAGTATTGGGGGGTGCGGGAAGATACTGGACAAAAATCAAACACCTATAGATGAGGACAGTGTGGGGTAGGGGTAAGGGCAGAGGGTTGGGTGGGAACTGGGTGGAGGGGAGCTATGGGGGGAATAAGGAACAATTGTAATAATTTGAACAATAAAGATTTATTACATTTAAAAAAAGGAAAAAAAGAGTAAAGTCTTCAAATGTCAGCTATAGTTAAAACTAAAAATGTTTTATCTTCTCATCCAGCACCTTTGCTTCTGTATCAGGTTACCATGGCAATATTTTCATTAACATTGGAATGACTTGCCCAGAGATAGAAATGCTTGTCACATATTACTTCCTAATGTTCCTAAAGCATCTTAAGCCAACTTTAGGTTTTAACCTCCCAGTTCAGTTATTCCAGGTTCCCAAGAGTTACTGCCATGCTGACTGTTCTGGAAACTGAAGTGTAACATATTGATGTGGTCAAAGTTTGCATCAGGTCACTGTTATATTTTCATTCTTGAAGCTCCCAAAAATGTGTCAAGCATTTTAGATCATCAAGGAATAAGGAATTATAAGCTGAAGAATTCCCAGGACATTACATAAAAAAAACGAAGACACAAAATAGTTCTATAAAGGCTTATATTTAGTGTTCTGGGCCTTTTTTAAAATAAAATATTAAAATCTATGTTGCCCTGGCTCAGTAACTCAGTTGATTGGAGTGTTGTTCCATACATCAAAAGATTGTGGGTTCTATCCCCCAATCTGGATTCATACAGGAGGCAACAGATCAGTATTGCTCTCGCTCTCCCTTCCTCTCTCTGAATAAATCAGTAAACATATCCTTGGGTGAGGATTTAAAAACTCTATGTTAATGAGCATAGAAAAACAGTATTTAACTGAAGTAACTGAACACCATTATGTTCTGTGTTAAAAATGATTCCCGAGTTGGGGCTTTAAAGTAAATATTCAGCTTGTGTGGATTGCCAAATATAAATATAATCATATTCTTTCTAATAACACAATTGCTTCATGCCACTTAGGTGGTTTCCTAACGTATTGCACAGGTTTTGAGGGGACATTGCATGTATTACTTGTTTTTGAACACCTAAATGTATAGTAGGTACTCAATTCGTGTTGGCTTGAACTAACATGTAATTTTAGTCTCTGAAGATTAAAATACTTAACTTTCTCTGACTGGCTCATTTCCCTCAGCATAATACTCTCCAGGTCCATCCATGCTATTGCAAATGGTAAGAGTTCTTGCTTTTTTATTGCCATATAGTATTCCATTGTGTAAATGTAGCATAATTTTATTATCCACTCATCTGCTAATAGGTACTTAGATTGTTTCCAAATCTTAGCTATTGTAAATTGTGCTACTATGAAGATAGGGATGCATATATTCTTTCTGATGAGTGTTTCTGGTTTCTTAGGACATATTTCTAAAAGTGGATTTCCTGGGTGTAATGTGAGTTTCACTTTTAATTTTTTGAGGAAAATTCATACTGTTTTCCACTTGTGCTGCACCAATCTGCATTCCCACCAGCAGTAAACTAGGGTTCTCTTTTGTCCACAACCTCGCCAACACTTGTCGTTTATTGATTTCTTGTTGGTAGCCATTATGACAGGTCTGAGGTGTCATTGTCATTTTGATTTGCATCTCTTGGATGATTCATGACTTTGAACATTTTTCATATTTCTCTTGGTTTTCTGTAGAGAAGTGTCTTTTTAGGTCCTTTGTTCATTTTTTAAGTTGCATTGTTTGTTGCCACAACTTCGCAGTGGGGTTCAGGATCTGAAGGAGGGGCTGATGCACAAATGAAAATACTATACAAGTAATATGAATTTAGAGGATATTGAGGGCCAGATGGAGGAACCTCTTTTTTTTTTAATCTTTATTTTTCAGAGTATTACAATTGTTCCTCTTTTCTCCCTCCATATCTCCCCTCCACCTGGCTCCCACCCCGTCCTCTGCCCTCACCCCCCATTGTCCTCATCCATAGGTGTATGATTTTTGTCCAGTCCCTCCCTGCACACCCCCTCACCTTTTTCCCCCTGAGAATTATCATTCCAATCCATTTCTATGTCCCTAATTCTATTATATTCACCAGTTTGTTCTATTCATCAGATTTTCAATTCACTTGATTTTTAGATTCACTTGTTGATAGATATGTATTTGTTCTTCATAATTTTTATATTTACCTTCTTCTTCTTCCTCCTGTTCTCCTTCTTCTTTCTTCTCCTCCTCCTCCTCCTCCTCCTCCTCCTCCTCCTCCTCCTCCTCCTCCTCTTCCTCCTCCTCCTCCTCTTCCTCCTCCTTCTTCTTCTTCAATAATACCTTTTAGCATTTCAAATAATACTAGTTTGGTGTTGATGAACTCCTTTAGTTTTTTCTTATCTGTGAAGCTCTTTCATGTCCTTTTTAAATTGCTGTCAGGCATCTAAGGAAGTAGTTTGTAGTAGGTTCCTTTTTGTGCTATCAGTTTTTTTATGGGTCCCCTTCTCAATCACTGTCCTCTGTCACATGACAGCAATGATATTAATATTGCCCAAACCAACTTAGCTATTTTTAAAAGTTGCCATTTTTAATAGCTTTTCTAGTATTGAGAGTTATCTGAATGTTATAAAGCCAATACGAAGTACAGAAATTTGTTTATGATGGTTTGCAATTGCAGCTATTACCCATGTCCCTTGATTTCATATTTTTATTTGTCAATTGCTTATTGTTTTTGTTAATGGATTTTGATAAGTAATATTATAATTCAGTCTTTATAAAATGAGTTATTACTAACAAATCTATTTTTCTGTTGTATATAATGGAGATTCTATTTCAAGTTTATTAGACAAGAGATCTGCAATTAAATAATATGAAAACCACTGATCTGGCCCAATCCATTAATTTTACAAATTGAAAATTAAAGATCAGTTTAACTGTCTTGCTCAGTTATACAGCTAGAAAATTGCAGTTGCCAAACTTCCTGATACTTAGTTCACTGTTCTCTCTATTATTTGTTACCTCATCTCTTAGTTCCTATGGTATACTTAGTTTATGTCATTCATTTAGCATTTAATGACATGGTTTGTATACATCATTTATTTATTCAACAAGAAATTTTCTGGGTGCCAGGTACTCTTGTAGGCAGTAGATACCATCTCTGAATCTAAAAATTTTGCTGAAAATAAAATAAGAAATTTGATTCTATTTAATTTTGATTGAATAAACACACCTGCAATTAGCCATATGTATCCCTGAGTGATTTTAATATATTACTAAAAAGAGCTTTTCTATTTATGGTTATGTTTTAGGGGAGTAGGAACATTCTTTAGTATTTTGAAAGGTGAGAAAAACAAATAATTCAACTTAAAACACTCTGCATACCATGAGTCTATTAATGTGTTTGGCAACCACAAGCACAAAGATAGATGAAATAAGGAATGTGTGTGGTAGATGCTGTTACCTTTATGTAAATAGCACTGTAGAATGAGAGAGGAATGAACAAGCAACTATAAGTAGGGGGCTAGAGGGAGCTCACGGAGAAGCTGGCCCTGGGGATTAGTTAAGGGCCGGTAAGTTGCTTTAAGAAAGTGGAAGGAATTCTTCAAAGCCCAGGAAACAACACATGCATAGATATAGAGGTGTGAGTGGTTCTAGCAGTTCCAAGAAAGTTTAACTCAGTGAGTTACTAACTAGGGTGTCTTAAGAGAAGTGGTGAATGAACATTTGTACGCACATTAGACGATTAAAGAATGAAAGTAAGGAACTGTCTAAACTTCTTATTCTGTACCTTACGTATTCCTCGTGCCTCTGAATGTTAAGGTCTTTGAGAACACTGATGTATTTGACCTTTCCAACCTCATGGTGATGTGTGCAGTGGTGAGCATGGCCAGGGCTCAAGGTGTTCCCTTCATTCACTCACAAATATTTTTGGCTGTGTAAGGCTCTGTACTCTGTGCTGTTAGAAATAAAAGCTTGTGATACAAAACAAAATAGATTTTTGTTTGTTATGATGACTAATAAGTCCATGTACTCACAGAGTTTATATTTTTGTCAGAAGAGACAGGCAATAATAAACAGTAAAATAACTATACTAATAATAGAGGAATATGCAAATTGTCCAGAATGCCATCACAGTAATGACCAAACAGCAGGCTTGCAGGCTGTGTGGGTGACAAAGCTGGCAGGGGGGTTAATGAGGGACGACCAAATGACTGAAGAGCTGGGGAGACCAGGCTGGTGGGGGAGAGGGAGGTAATAAGGGACAACCAGGCTGAAACTGGGGCATTGGGGGCAACCAGGCCAGCAGGAGGGAAGGCAGTTGGGGGTGATCAGACTGGCAGTCAGAGGCAGTTAGGGGTGATCAGGCTGGCAGAGGGGGGCAGTTAGGGGCGATCAAGCAGGAAGACAACTGAGCAGTTAGGAGCCAGTGGTCCTGGATTGTGAGAGGGATCCCTGGGATCAATCCTAAACCTACAGTCAAGCATCCCCTGAGAGGTCCAGGATTAGAGAGGGTTACAGCTGGGCTGAGGGGACCCTCTCCATGCGTGAATTTCATGCACCAGGCCTCTAGTGTAATATGTTAATGATACATACTAAGGAAAAATAATAAAACAGAAAAGGACTATATAAATTATCAGAGGGGAAAGAGATGCCTCAGTTTCTTTAACTCTAGAAAAGAAAAAATAACAATACTTCTACAGTTGCAACAGGGCTAGATGAGTTAATGACTGTATAAAGTGTTTGTTCATCACAGTTTCCAAAAGATGGTCAGATAAATGTCAGCTACTATTATTCACATACTTGGTTAAAATAACTTTAATACAATAATCATCTTATTTTCATCACTTATGAACTTCTTTTATTAAGGGATGTACCTCCAAACAGTTATGAACTACTCTATAAGCTAAGACTCCTCATCCATATCTTGTTCCTTCTAGCTTCTGCTTTCAATGAATTTACTTTTAATATTTGTTATTGAAATGAATCATTGTTCTTTATAACATTCTAGAAAACAATATTTGATTATCCAGATGTCAGGCGATCATTCTGTTTCAGGCATTAGGCCCATATCCAGATCTGTCTGTGGAAAATATTCATTAATGCTTCATGACTTATCACATCTCAAGGTTAAAAGTTCTGACAAAGCCTACCTTTAGGCTTGCTTACCAGCTAAAAATGAGGACAATATTGGAGTTGTTATTACCAGACAGAATGTAAAGTTTTCAACATTAATGTTTTGGAGTTAAGACCATTTGCATGGATTAGGTAAAAGTTTCAGGTCTCTTACTCACTTTTCTTTTCCTTTCTAACCTCTGCGCATCCTTACATGTATGCTGACTCCACCTGCCCCCCTTTATCTGATTCCCAAAATCCAGGTAATGTTGTAATTTGCCTGACTGCCCAACCTGCACCTCCCAGGCAGTAAGCTCCTTACGATGTGATTGTGTTCTCTGTATGTCTGGGTCCCTACTATCCATTCAGTGCCTCACATGTAGTTGCCCAATAAATACTTAAAACATTAAATATAATGCTTGAAGTGCTTTTAGTATATCATGATTATAGAAACATAATTATTTAATCATGGCCCCATATCCCTTAGTTGCTACTTTGTCTCTTCTGAAGAATGGCAATGCTCAAACATGCTGTTACACTAGTTCTCCACATTCCCATGAACTCCTTTGGCCTAAGATTAAAAAGAGAAAGTGGGCTGGTTATCAGGATAAACCTCAAAAGTAGAGGAACACCCTGTAGAGTAACTATGGTCTGGGATGTGGTACTTACTCTTCCAATTTAAAAAATTGTTTTTGTCTTTACTCTCAAGTGTGATGGGGTTCTAGGGTCTGACACAGGCCATCTACTATACCAATGATATTTACAAGAAATTAATTTACAAGCAAGATGACCTGTTTATTTGTGTGTTTGTTTTCACTGAATGAAGTACATATTCATGGTATCCAAGTCACTAACTTAATGATATCAAAGCATCTAGGAAATCCAATAAATATTCAAAAGGTTGTTCAATGACCTTAGAAACAGAACAAGATGAGTTAGACTGTCACAAGGATTATTTTAACCAGACTGAGGAGGAGCTTGTCAGCCACTCCCTGATGGCTGAACAGAGTAAGGGGTAGCAAGGTCTCAAGCACACTTTTGAAAGCCCTTACCAATTTTTTATTTGCTAAAAGAAAATAATTTTAAAAGTCAGAAATTAAAACAGTAACATGTTCTAACATGTTCTAACTCTTAACAATGGTGATGTGCAATTTGGTTCCTTAATTTTTTGATCCCAAGATGAGTTCCTAAGTTAATGATAATATGGTGTCGCTGATGATGGTGCTAAGAAAGGAGGAAAAATAGAGGATTGAAGTTGGACAACAGTTTCTGTCCCTTCTACTTCCCTAATTCAAGAATCATTACTGTCCCAACTCGGTTTCATTAAGAAAGTTAAAGTGTGCTTGTGGTTTTAGCTGGCTTTCTCCAACACTACTAGTAATGCCTGATGATCCACTAGTTCATCCTTACCCTTGTGAAGAAACTATGACATGAAGGTTAAGTGGACATTAAAAATAATAATAATAAGTTATACCTCTTGTCAAGGGCTAAAGTGAGTCTTTTAATCCTTACCTCAAGGTCCTTTCTGTTCCAGAGATTGGAAACCCAAGTGCCTACAGAGGCCAGTCTGATGGGAATGAAGCAGGAAGCCACAGCAGTGACCTGGAGAGCCAACTTCTTTCTGAAGGAGCAGCTGCTGCTCTGGTCCAGATAATTGTTGCAAGGCAGGAATGTTAACCTAGTGATGCCACTTTGTCCAGTTTATCAGGTAAAGAAGGAAATGCAGGTTTTCATGTAAAATTTTTAAAATTTAAATATTTTCAACTAATTTTCCGTAATAATAATAATAATTACAAGCCAAATACTTCTGCAGATGGGATTTGTCCCAGAATCCTCCTATTTGTAGCTTAGTCCTATATTTTGCTTACCTATTTGTTGAATTGAAGACCTTATTTTCTATAGCTTTTGCTTTTCTTCAGCATGTGCTCTAAACATACTGTGCTTGGTTCTGTGATATTAAAACTCCTTTCCTCTCCAACCTGAGTAGTTTGTGCATACATTATCTTTGGCTGCTATGTTTCCTTTGCCACTCAGCATTCCAGTGAGCAGTGGATGCTAAATGGAGTCTCCTTGAAACACATTGTTATGACACCACTAAACATCTGCAGGTTTACTGCTCACTCATTTTGGTACTGACGGGTAAGCGACATAAACACAGTAAAAGATCATTTATTTCACGGGGCTTAGAGATTGTTTGCTTTGGACTCCTCTTTCCAGAATCCACACATAAATGATCTTCCTCCTCTTACTTCTTGAGAACCTGATTTATCAGACAATTATTAGACTTCAGTTATCTTTTACATTTGATTATGTTTGCTAGAGACATTGATTGGGCCTAAATGTTCCTAGATATTTATACACATTTAGAGACAATATATTTGAGTGGGTTTCTTCAATGGCTAAGGAATCTTCTTTTCACTTCAGGAGTAAACTGATTTTCAAGGTCATGGGTGGGTTTGCAGGGTGGGGGGATACTATTAGTTTATATAGAACTATTAACTCTAAAGTAGGAACTTGACATCCACTCCCAGATAAATAAAAAATGCTAGACATTTTTATACTAAGAGTATATAAATATTAGTTGTTTCATTATATTTTGCAACCTCACATCGCCGTAATTCATAATTGTTTCATTCCTCATACAATTTGGGGGAAAAATAATATTGATGTACATCATTTTTCAGTAGTGATTTAACCTACTCATATTGAGCTTCACCTTGGGTAACCAAAATACCAGTAATGCATGATTAAGATGTAAAAAGTAACCCTAAAACCCACTTAGTGTACTCTTAAATAGATTATGTAAATACAGGCAAGTATTTCTTCTAAATATTCCCTATGAGAAATTTCACTGTACTGTAGAAAAGCAAAAATAGCAAATTATGCTGGTGACTAAAATATACATATAAATTTTAAACTATTTTCCCTCAAACTTATGAGTTTATCAGTTAATTTATACTTTAAAATTATTCTCTAAATATTTTTTAAGGATATGTATTTTGGAGCTGGTGATTGTTCACTTTTTAGCTTTTAAGAAGGTAAAATGAATAGGAAGCATTTTGTACATATGCATACACATCCTCACTTTTCACTTCCTTATATTGTTAAAAATAAAAGGAGAGGCTTTAACTTGAAATTAACTGTCTCAATTGTTTTGTTTGTGTGTTTTTGTGGGTTTTTTTTTTTTTGCAGTCATGTAGAATGTCAATGGCAAAGAGAACGCTCAATTATAAGTAGTAATATGGGTGAATTACTGGATATTATATGCGAGAACCCAAGTTAGATTTGAAAAGCCAAATTATTGCTAGGGCAACCTGGAAGGCCTCTCTGAGAAAGTGACATTTAAACTGAGACACATAGGTGTTGATTTAGCAGAGTCAGGATAGGAGACAGCAGTCTAAGCAGAAAAGATGAGTGACACCCTGGGGCATTTTAGAACCAATCAAAGGGATAGTCCTAATTTTTTTCTCTAGCATTTAGGTTTTTCAGGTTCATGTATATTCTTTCTGGCTCTCCATATCTTTTTTCTCTACTTGGCTAAAACAGAAAGAGCAGTGATAGCGTAATATGAGATGCAAAGCCTGCAATTGTTTCATAAAAGTTTCCCTAATGCTTTTAAGGATCTGAAAGATATTAATTAGCTGGTCTATAGATACAACATTTAATTTTTTGGAAATAATATTTTTTCCAATTATAGAGCCAATACATCTTTGTTATAGAAAATGGTGAAACTACAGAAAAACAATGAAAATATAGAAATGTTCCTATTACCCATAAACCACTGCTGGAAGGGTAATGCTGTTCTATTCCTAGATCTACATATAGAATAGCATTTTGGTAAATGAAAGTTTCTAATTATAAATGCAACTTTGTAATATTTTTTCAGCTGACAATATCATGGACCTTTCCTATGCTATTAAATTTTCTATAACATGATTTTAATAGCTAAGTATAAATAACTAGAGGCCCAGTGCATGCAAATTCACTGGAGGGGGGGAGGGGTCCCTCAGCCCCACCTGCCTCCTCTTACAGTCCTGAAGCCCTCAGAGGCTGGAGGCAACCCAACAATCAGGGGAAGGTGACGCCCCCATCACACCTCTGCTCCTACCACTGCTGGTAGCGCCAGCCTCGCTGGCCCTGGTTACCTAAGCCTTGGGCAGCTTCTATCCAAGGCTTGCCTGTGCCTCAGGGGCAGTCCTGGGTGGCGGGACAGCTGCCATCCTAGGCTTGCCTGTGCCTCGGGCTGGCCCTAGGTGGCTAGGGGATTGAGGGTACAGGGGGACTCCAGAGGCAGGCGCACAGAGCGGCCAGGCCTGGCTGGGGGTGGGCCCGGCCTTCCTGCACACTGCCACCCCAGCAGGGCTGAGGGGAGTGGGCGCCTTCATCTTGTGGCTGTGGGCACCGCCATCTTTGAGGGTGGGGCAGTCAATTAGCATATTTCCTCCTTATTGGCCATGGGTGCTGCCATCTTTGTGACAGCATGAGGCTCAATTAGCATATTCCCTCTTTATTAGATAGGATAATATTTTGGATATTTGTGATGAGGTAGGCACTGATTTAAGATTTTTATTGCATCCTCAAGTCAATTCTATCCTATTTAATAAAGAGGAAATATGCTAAGTGATCTTCACACCATCGTAAAGATGGGGGCACCCATAGCCAATAAGGAGGGATTATGCTAATTGACTGCCCTGTCCTCAAAGATGACAGTGCCCACAGCCAATAACAAGGGAATATGCTAATTGACTGCCATGCCCTCAGGGATGGTGGCACCCAAAGCCACAAGATGGCTCTTCGCAGTCCTCTCAGCCCCCTAGCCACCCAGGGCCAGCCCAAGGCACATGCAAGCTCAGATGGCAGCTGCACAACCACCCAGAACCTCCCGAGGCTCAGGTAACCAGGGCCTGCCGAGGCTCGTACTGCCAGCAGTGGTAGCAGCAGAGGTGTGATGGGACGTCACCTTCCCCTGATCACCAGGTCGCCTCCCACCTCTGAGGCCTCCCAGACTGTGAGAGGGGGCAGGCCAAGCTGAGGAACACCCCTCTAGTGCCTCTTTAGTAAGGCTATAGTCTTATTCTATAGGGGAAGAAATTTTAAAGCTTACCCAGAGTCACAAGCTAATAAAGGGTAGGGCTACATAGCTTCTCAATACTGTAATTCATGTAAATAAAACCCTATTTTAGATGTTCAGTTTGTTTCCAGTATAGTTTCTGGCTATTTGATTCTGTGGATTGGCAGTCTAGGCTAGACTTAGCTCAGCCAATTTATCCCTCTTCCACATGGTGTTGGCTGGGCTCACATACACATCTGAGGCTTCAGCTGGACTGGATGACCACCTGGTGTGTGGTCCCCAAGGTGACTATCAGGTTGTTCATGTAACAGTGGCATTACAAGAAGCTGGAGTGGAAGATGCAAGGCCTTTTGAAGTTTAGTCTCAACTTCAATAGTATCACATCCATCCTATTCTATTGGTCAAAGCAAATCAATAGACCAGCCCAGATTCAAGGTGTAAAGTAATAAATCCTACTTACTTTTGGAAGGAGCTACAAAATATTTGTAGTCAATGCAATGTACTACACTCAGCATTTAGTTTTCTAAAGGTTAGAACATGTAAGTTGCTGAACTTTGGTAGCAAGTAATGACCTGATATAAATAATCCTCTTGACCATAGATGGCCATAGGCCAGCATGCTTGTTACTTTGATACTGAGGACTGGCCTAACTATCTGACTTTCCTAAACTCTCTAACCTTCAGGGTTTCTGAAAAAATGTACCCTTCCTACACAAGTGTGATCACTCTGTACTGAAAGGGCAAGAGGATGTGGAACTAGAGAGCTTCAGTAATCAGGGCAGAGAAGATGTGTGTAAGGAATCCTAATACATCTGCATAAAGCAAACATAAGTGTGCTGGGGGTCATTTGGAGTGAGTAAGGAGAGCCTGGCAGAGATTAGGTCTCTCACAAAGGATATATATATACGAGAGGTGTGTTTTGGAAGAGGTGGCTGTACAGTGAAGGTAAGAACCAAATGGAAATAATAACCAGAGTGAAAATGGGGCTGATCTACTGGAAGGTTTTTTAAAAACGAAAAGAAGATCTAACTGCAAGATAAGTGTGCTCATAAGTAGAAATGCATAGCTGGAATAAACAAGTAGAAGGTGAAATGGATGGTAAGGTTGGATGGAGGGATCTGGCTAAATGCTAAGAAGGAGCCATTTGAATAATTGATATACAGGTGAAAGGTAATTGAAAAGGGGAAATGTCATTTAGGGTTACTGTAATGAGCATCATTCAACTAATAATGATGGAAAGATGATGAGTATACCAGTATACATTTATTACCCAATCAAATGATAATTATGTTGTGGCCACTCAGACATTACTCTCCAAAATGCTAATGCTAATGTTATTTTAAATCCAATCACATCTTTGATGTATGCGCATGTTTTGGCATTTAAGTATAGGTTTTATGTGCTCCTTGTTTGAAATTAGAGAATATGAAGTATTTATTCTTGTAAATGTAGGAACGTAGTGGACTTCTTATTTAAGTATTTCATGAGCTAAATTTATAATTATAATATTATAAAGTATAATGATGATTTATATTTATAAAACATTAAATATTATCTGATTTACATTTTAATAGAATTTATTCAGATCACATGACTCAAAAATCAATTCATGATTCTTACCATTGTTTGTCTTCCATTATTCAAAAGAATTTATTATATTAGATGTTATTTAGAAACACTTAAGAATCTGCTTATCATGATGTCATATTCTCTGATATTTAGTCTTCATGGTGTTTTGGGTATAACTTAAAATTAACATCAACACTGCATAGTGAGTTTATTCTTAGTTTGACAAGAATGTCAGCTTTGAGAAAAAGGTCTATTGCACTAATTAAAATCATGCTTAATTTTTATATTGTTGCATTCATTTATTTTAGTGCCTCCTTTATTAATTCAAGTGTGTTATATATAGTCCACTTAATAAATAAAACTGATGCATAAAGTTTGCATATTAATTTTCTTAGAAGCTCTATTATATTTTTTCTACACTCAGAAATTATTAAATCGTTAGGGACAAATCTAGAACAAAATTCATGTGTATATTTTTTCAAAATACATACTTACTGGCTTCTTTTAAAAACCTCTTTTTCATTTTAGACATGTGGTTTTAAAACTTTATAAGCCTACATGGTAGGAATCAGAGTAGAAAATTATGTTGACTAATTAGAATATGCATGATCTTCAGGATGTCTTTAAGGCCAGGTACTACAGCTAGAACTGGGAATATAAGAAGTCCTAGGGAGAAAGATTCCTGCCCTTAGGGAGTTTTGCATTCCTTTGGGGAGAGATAGTCAATAAACAAACCAATAAATGATAAGAAAAAAATCAGGAGGAGTCAGTGTGAGGAAGTATCTAGGGTTTACAGAATAATCTCTGTAAAGAGGTGATATCTAATTAGAATTCTTCATGGTCAGAAAAAGCCAAGGTAAAGAAATCAAGTCATTAAAATTCAGTTCACCAAAAGCCAATTCTCATAAACTAATTTGCATGTTGAAAGGAAACAAGAAAATAAAAACAATGGTATAATTGTGACATATATTCACCTTAGAACACACACACACACACACACACACACACACACACACACACCACTTTTTAAATTTCATTATTATTACTACTAAAACTGTTTGTGAAGTCAATTTAAATTATTGCATCAGTATAAGATCTTTCCTTTTTCCAGAATATTAATGAGATGGAGGTACTTTTCATATCACAATAATGTTTCTGTTTAACTTGTATCTGTTGGGCTTAAACAAGCCATATTAACATGGTGGGTCATAATGGAATCTTTAGGAGAGGTGAAAGGAAAATGTTGTTATGTTGCTTTTTATGTTAAATTTATAAAAATTAGAAAAGAAGAGAAACTATGTTTTTATATTCAAACTACAAAAATAAAACTTGACTAAATCGTGAATGGTGGGTTTATATGGAAGATAACTTACCAAATCTTGGAGGCACAAAGAATAGTTTTTAATATTTAGCAAAAGAAGGCATGTATGGGTGTCAAAAGTGTGAGAAATATGGCCTGGAGTGCTTTCCTAAAATTACCCTCCTGGTACATTCAGAAATTTATGAAGGGCCCTAAAATCATTCTTATTTTAATAAATAATTCTAAATGAATTATCAAAATGAATTATCATAGATTTATGCACAGGAATATTTATATCAGATTTATTTGTAATTGTGAGAATTTAGGAGAAAAATCTATATAATTAAATAATTATATACAATTATCCAAGAAAATTCTATCTAGCATTTAAAAGCCATATTTTAGAAAAATATTTAATGCCATAATAAAATGCTCAGGACAAAGTGGTAATTACTCAATGTTGAAAACAAAAAGACACATTTATACATAGAAGAAAAAAATGGAATCAGTGCAACTACTTTGGAGAGTAATTTGGCAATGCCTGTGAAGTTGAAAATTTGCAGACCCTCCAACTGAACATTAATATGATTGATATACCCATAGATAAGTAGTTGTATAATCGTATGATAAAATGCTACTTAGATGTTAAATATTAATGAATTGGATCAATGTATCTGCAAGAGAGATAGATTGATATATCTCAATAGAGGTAGCTCTCAAAATAATGTTGAATTTTATGCAGCAAGTTGCCAAATGATATATGTAATAATATTTACATAAAAATTTAAAATACATATAACAATGCCAAATATTGTCTGTGTGTGTGTATACCATCAGAACCATGATGGTAGTGGCCTTTGGGGTGGGAAGAGAGAGGAATGAGGTTAAAAAGGGAATTAGGGTAGGGGTAAGGGATAGTATTTGGCTTCACTTGTAATGTTTTCTAAGTCATTAATTTAAAAAAAATAAGCATAACTGACAAAATACATTATGAATTTGAAATAGTAGTTCAAGTTTATTATATTAATCTTTCTTATGTGTGCTTTTAAGATTTTCTAAAAACAATGATTAAAAGAAGTTACATATATATTTGCAGTGGTTACTATTCAGCAGAAAGATTACAGTTCTATTTTATTTTCATTTTCAAATTTCTCTGCATTTTCCAAATTCACAAAATGAATGCTGAGAAAATTAGAGCCACTTAAAAATAAATAAATAACGGGGTTTCTAAGGCTCTTACACTTGAGCTGCCTCTAGAAGGCTGAAGAATGGGCAAAAATAGGATGATTCTGCCACAGACAAAAGAAAGTAGAGTACTGGCTACCTAAAGGTGTGGAGATGTAAAACCAGCCATATGTTGGGAAGGGGAAAGAGAGGGTGTTATTCTAAGCCACTGGTCTCAAACTTAGGCATGCATCAGAATTACAGAGAGGGCTCTTTAAAAAACAGGTTGTCCCCCAGCATTTATAACTCAGTAACTGGGGCCAGGCCTATGAATTTGCATTTCTAGCAAGTTCCCAGATGTTATTGACATAATGATGCTTGTCTCGGGACCAGGCCTTGAGAACTTCTGGTGTATACAAAACCCAGCCATTAGATATTTGTATTTTTTAATTGCTGAAATATGAGGGAGTCATTTGGCAGGAATCACTCCAATGTTATTATCTGGCAGATCACAAATTACTTAATGGAGCCAGCCAGCAGTCTCAGGAAGTTGGAGTCACATGCTAGAGCAGGCAGATAAACAAAAAGTCATCAAGTGGTTAGAAAACTAAAAAGTGAGAAAATGAGAGTGATCTCTAACAGACACCATTGAAGAAATTTCTTTAGAAGAAAGGCAAGGTAATAAATGATCATGAAAGGGGACTGTAAAAAAAGAAAAAAATTTCAGTCATCAGGCTCTATTGCTGTTGGACAAAACTGGGAGTCCATGATGACACAGATTTTACCTCCCATTAACATTTTCCACCACCTGAGGACTCCTTGAGGAAGAAGGACTGACCCTTTCTTGCTCTCTCCATCCTTTCTCATCCTTCCTCCATCCCACCTTCCTTCCTATTTGTTCTGCCACACCAAACAGCACTGGAGTGCCAAGCATTACGCTGGCCTCTGGATAAAGTAGTGTCTTACCATCTTTGAACTACAGGACATCTAGTAGCATAGTATCTAGTACCTAATAGCTGCTCACTAACTGTTGAATAAAACATGAGTAAACACATACATGATCAGAAGGGGTCTTGGTTAAAGGTGCGGTGAATGTAAGACAGAAATAGAATGCAATGCCTGCAAGTAGGAAGCATAGACACAGCAGGTGGGCCCAACAATGCAAATCACCGGCTGAGACACCATCAGGAATGTTACTATTGGCACTTGTCTTGATGCCCACATTGTCCCCAACAGACTTTTGCTACTCTTCCCACTCACTGCCTTGCCAATGTTTCCCACACAAATACCCCTGATTCCCAACTTTTAACTAAATGAGGTGTATCTCATTACAACACCTTTAATCTGTCTCAGTCCTGAGGCTGCAAATAAGGCATGTGCCTGACTACCTGCAAGACATTCTCCTACTTCCCTAAGGAAGAGATCAAAAACAGGTTTAGATGGAACTTAAAAATATAGACTTTTAGGAATATAGATTAAGTAATTGTGTGTCTATTTACACTGTTTAATCTGTTGATGGTTATGCATGTATATTAAACATTAGTGGCCCAGTGCACAAAATTCGTGTACATTAAAAGGGGATTAATTAAAGGAAATATTTTAATATTGTTATTTGCTCTTTCCCTAGAATAGAAGTGTCAGAGATGAAAGAAAATTAGTAAAATATATATTAAAATCATCCTCCTATCAGTCTGGGGCACACCACGGGACCCAGAGTCAAGTCCCCACCTACCCACATGTGCCCCAAAATTGCACGAGGCCCAGCACTAAGATGGGGGTTAGGAGGTACACCTTGAGGTCCCCTGTCAAGCCCCACCAGACAGAGGTTGTGGCCTCAGGTCTCCTGGCCCGACACCAGGACGGGAGGCACAGCCTGAGGTCCCCCATCAAGCCCCTCTGGGCGAGGGGCACAACATGAGGTTCCCTGGCCCAGCACGAGGCAGGGGGTGCACCTTGAGGTCTCCCATCAAGCTTCACGGGGCAGGGGGGCACGGCCTGAGGTCCCTGATGATTGCTTATTAAGGCTTGTTACAGGAACCCAGCCTTTGTTGTGGGTGCAGCCATCTTGGGTTACAGAAACCCCCACCTCTGCTGTGGGTGCTGCCATCTTTGTGGCAGAGTGATGGTCAATTTGCATAGTCCCTTTTTATTATATAGAATAGTCTCTAAAATACTAACTTTTAATATTCATTATGAGAGAGAGGGAGGAAAGAAGAGAGAAAAAAAAAACATTGGTATGAAAGGGAAACATTGATTAGCCACCTCCTTCACACATCCCGACTTGGGATCAAACTCACAACCTGAGTATATGCCTGACCGGGAATTGAACCCACCACCTTCTGGTACACAGGACAATGCTCCAACCAACCAAGCCACACCAACCAGGGCGAAAATATTGACTTTTTAATTTAATTTTTTTGTAACAGTTTTAGTACTTCCATGTGAATCTTAAGTCATTTAACATAGCTTTCCAGAGTATATCACCTGGCCTCCATTAAGTGGTTTGAGATATAACACTTTTTGAATCTGTGGGTGATGCTGTCCCTGGAAATTTTTATCACAGACCACAATTCCCTCTCAGATAATATGAGAACATTTTTTTAATTCACTTTTTAGTATAGTTTTGTGGGTTTCACAATGTAATCATACACTATATATTAAATTGATTATAAAAAGTCTTGTTTACTACAACAAATAAACCAGCAATTGTGACATACAATTTTTGCAAGGATTACATACTAAATCTTTTTTTAAATGTATTTATCATCTTCCGTAGAAGTTGCTTTATAGTTATGACTTACAGGCTCCCTTCTAAAACAGAAACGTTTTGTTCTTTAGGCCAATATGATGATTAAAAAAGTAAATCATAAGGATATATAAAGTGATCAATTGTGATTAGATTAACATATAATTTTCCAGTTGTCAAGTCATAAGAGGTTTTGAGAGAGATATTTTTATTGTGAGTTAAAGAAGGAGTGTGTGTGTGTGTGTGTGTGTGTGTGTGTGTGTGTCTGTATAATGCCATAATTATGGGTCGGCCTCTAATAATTAGAAAGTTTCATGTGGTGAAGAGCAAGCAAATTAGTTTAAGTGGATCATTAGAGGAAGAAAACAAGTTGAATTTGTTTGAGTTTTTGATGGCAGGGGGCATCAAAGTGGTTTGATATACTTAGCAGTTTATTCTATTTATAAAAGTGTACAAGTTCTTATTCTTGCAACATTTAATATACAGTTAATATATTTGTATATGTTTCAGGCTTCATTATTGGAATTTTGAAGACATGAAAACATCAGATGAATCAACCTGCAACATCTTGGATTCAGATTGGAAGATGAAGAGAAAGTTTAAAGAATGTGGCCTATAAAGGCGGGTAGTACCTAGAAATATTAACCAACACACATTGTAAAAATGAGACTGGTTTCTAAAGAGTAGAGATTATTTTAGTCCAACATCAAGGTTCAAGACAAAATATCGAACTAAAAACTTTATCCTCCTCCCCTCCCCAACTTCAGACAGGTACCCGCATTGATGAATATGGTTTTCCTTAGCCAGAAGCACTCCGTTTTACCCATGTAGACCATCCTTAGGGATTAAATATTGGTTATTTAATGTAGATTATAATGGGAAACTGATTTTTTCCACAATGGCAGATTTCAAGGACTTGGTTCCAAACTGAGCTGGAGCATGCCCATGCATTTTGTACAGTCTGGGAACAACTATGCTGCACTGGCCATTTTTGAAGGCCATCATGCCCTGTAATATAAGGATATCATCTTCTTGCTGATATCTTTGGAGAATCCCAAGCAGACACAGAAAATGAATGGAGGCAAGGAGTGTGACGGAGGGGACAAGGATGGAGGTCTTCCAGCTATACAAGTTCCTGTGGGTTGGCAGCGCCGTGTGGATCACAATGGAGTGCTTTATGTCAGGTGAGCCCTTATTACTTCCTATGTTACTTCCAAGTTGCAGTTCCAAAATTAAGGAAGTAGAGCATGTTTCTCTGAGGGAGCAAAATATTGTGACTGACAGCACCTCAAATAAATTTGAATAAATGATCTTTGTGCAGAAAATATTCAAGTCGTTTTTATTCTGTCCTATTTTGTGATGTAAATTGCCTTAGGTTACAAGAAAGAATTTTTACGCATTACTTGTGTTTATATAACATGTTGTTCTGCTTATCTCTGTAACAAGGATAAAGAAAAATGAAGATTTCTAAAAGAAACATAGGCATCATTACCACATTTACAAGGGAATGTAAATACTAGAAATAGACCCAAGGTCCCTCGACAATATTATTCTATCCTTCAGAGTGCTTCAGCTGGATTTTCTGAAGTAAGGTGGAATGTTTCTATTTATAGGCAGTTTTAATTAGTAGACTTCTTAATCCCCAATATTAGGTAAAAATAATTTTCCTATTTTTCCTGCTCTGTTTTTAATCTATATCCTTGCATCTACACTAATAAAAGAGAAAAATGCTAATTGACCATGCCTCTGCTATACCCACAGCCAATCAGGAGTGATATGCAAATTAAGTCAGCAAAGATGGTAGGTAAATTTACATGCACAGGCAGCGCAGGCAGCACCCTATGCTGCTGGCGGGATCCAAGCCGCAGATGGGGACCAGGCAGGCAGGTGGGAGCAATGTCCAGAGCTGCCTGCCCAGGTCCAAGCCACCCCACAATCACAGGGCAAAGAGGCCAAGCTGAGCCGCCTTCACCAATCATGGGTGAAGAGACCAGGCTGAGTGCCCTGTGATCACGGGGCAAAGAGACTGGGCCACTGGGCAATGGCAGGGAGAACAGGCCAGGCTGGGAAACCCCACAATCATGGGACCTACAGGCCAGGCAGAGCCTGGCCAAGCCATCCACGCAATCCCAGGTGAAGAAGCCACTCAGCTGACCAACCTGTGCTAGGGACCTGTTGGGGATGTGGTGCAGAGTCCAGGGCTACTAACCTGCAGCTATGGGAAGTCTCCCTCTCCCCAGAGTTAGGAGCACCAGCCCAGGTCTACCAGCAACCTGGTCCTGACTGCAGGAGTGAGTTCCTACAGGCTGGGGTTTGATCCCCTCACATTAGCAGTAGGAGACCAGTACCTTTGTTACTGCTGCATGTCTGGGTTTTAATTGGACAAATGAGTGGTGGTCCTCGTCGCCAGCTTAGCAAAATCTTTTAGGAGGAGAATTCTGTCTGGGTTTCCTCAAATTCCCTCAGCCCCTACTCATCCCTCTGTAAAGGCACAGAACAAGTAAGGCCCCTTAAAAAAAATTAGAGGTCTCCAGCAACAGTGGGCCTCTCTCATCACAGTCATTTGGACTGGATGGCATTTGATTATTTATCTAGGCACCATGACAGAGAAACACAAGCTCAAGTCATGATATCTGCCCTTAAAAAATTCAGTCTTATTAGAGCGAGTGATAAAAGTAATAACATCAAAATGTAAGGCAACAACACAGAGAGAAATAGAGGCAATTGCTAGGATGATTTTCCAATAATTAGTACAAAGAGTATGCACTGTGAATTATATTTTAAAAAAATGTGTGGAAGTAGCCGCTTCATGAGTATGGCATCCCTTCCTATTCTAAAGGAAGCTGAGTTCCACGTGAACTGTGTACTATGCTGTGATATCTGAGGCACAGGACAAGGGAGGCCCTAAGTGTACTATGCTTTGATATTTGAGTCATTCTTTATTGTTCAATGTAATTTACTTCTGTACGCCTCAGTTGTGTAATAGTTAAATTACTAAAATAATACATCTTGCTATAAAATATTACTAGAAGATCAAATGAACAGGTGACATTTATTGTTATTTTCTATAAATGAACCCAATCTCTGACATGCTAAAGTGATACGTATTATAGAAATATTCAGATAGAGAGACTAAGGCTTGATTACAAGTGAGGCTTACTATCACAACCCAAATTTATTGTTAAAAAAAAAGCAGGGAGCCAACTAGAAACTGAACCAAATATAAGCCCTTGCAGGGCAAATGTAAATTGGATAAGCTTTGCTATTACAAGAACAAGAAGAAAAATTTCAGATGCAAGAATGAAAACCACATTGCATCCACTTTAAGTAGCTGTTAAAGAAAAAGAATGGTATACTATGAAACTACTTAATACAGATTGTAAAGACATTTGTTCAAAGAGAATTTCCTAGAGTGGGTGACATTTCAGTTAATTTTTTTTAATGTGAAGAGGTTAGCTAGATAAAAAAAGTTACAAGAGTCCCGAATTGCAGAGGGTTCGGGCAGGGCTGAGGGAATACCCACTGCACACATGAATTTCTTGCACCAGGCCTCTAGTATTATAATAAAAAAGAAAAGGTCACAATGAAGGTAGCTTTTCATCTCTCACATAATAATCATAAAAATAAAATACAAATGCCTGCTCTATAGAATTTTTGGGGCAAGTACCTCTTATAGAACAAGTTGAATAGAATAGCTGAACTGTTGGTAAGAAGTTTCAGTCTGTTATTAAACTAGAGGCCCAATGCATGAAATTCGTGCAAGAGTAGGCCTTCCTTCCTCCAGTTGCCTGTGCAGCCTTCCCTCTGGCACGGGGGACCGGGCTTCCCTCATAGCCATAGAAGGTTGTCCAATCTAATTAGCATATTATACTGTTATTATTATAGATAATTGACACCTAAGTTCCTTAGTTAGCAGTTTCATAAGTATATGACAAGTTAGGATACCATAAAATCTCTCTTTGTTACATACTAAACAACTATTAGAAATAGAACTTTTTAAAAGTTATTAAGTCTCGGAGAATCCAAGATGGCGGCATAGGTAAACACCTACACTGCTGCCTTGGACAATTCAAAACTACAACTAAAAGACAGAATGGACATCATCCAGAACCACAGGAAAGCTGGCTGAGTGGAAATTCTACAACTAAAAGGAAAGAGAGGGGCTCACAGAGACCCAGAGGAGCTGTAAAAAGCTGAGGTACAGAGACGCGCGCGTGAATAGAGCAGGTAACAGCGAACCTGGCTGGCTTTCTCTGGTGGGAGGGAGACGAAGACTCTCAAAGGCATTGAACTCCATGTCCTATGACACTGAACCCCAGATTCAGCCAAAACTCATTCAGGGGGAGTTTGGACTGTGAAGGGGGAGAGGTGTACGGAGATTTAGGGGAGTCGCAAAAGATCAAGGGTCTGGTGGTGCGCACGGCGCTGTGCGCAGAGGAGCGACTGCTGATTGTGCCACTGGCTTTCGGAAGTGGGCGGGAGACAGACCCTCCCAGCTGTGCCACTTCTGACTCCACTGGGCCCCAGTTTCGAACAAAACACTGGGGACCCAGACTCGTGTGGTCCCAGAACACAGGAGAGTCTGAGGGGCAGCAGTCTAGAGACACTGCGAGAGTGCGTGCGTGCACACAGACAGTTCCAGCCATTACCCAGTCACATGAGACTCAGGGGCTGTGGAGGGCATGCTGATTGGAAGGCAAGGCGATCCCTTAAGCCCTGAGACTCCACCCATCCCAAGCTCAACAAAGAGGCTTTTGCAGTTTTTCAAGTCTGGTATCATAAGGCTGAATCCAACACAGAAGTTCTCCCAGCATAGTGAAAATGCTGAGATAGGGAAGGGATCACAAACAAAAGAAATGGAGGAAAACAAACGACTGGATATAGAGTTCAAAACCACGCTTATAAGGTTTTTCAAGAATATCCTAAAAAAGTTGGATAAAGTTAGCGAGTCCCAAGAGGAGATGAAAAAGGACCAATTAGAGATGCAAAAGATCCAACTAGAGATGTAAAAGGACCAACAAGAGATGATAAAGGACCAAATAGAAATTAAACAAACCCTGACTGAAATAAAAAATATACAGAGACCTAACAGCAGACTAGAGGAAGGCAAAAATCAAGTCAAAAATTTGAAATATAAAGAATCAGAAAACACTCAACTGGAAAAGCAAGAAGAGAAAAGAATCCAAAAATATGAAGATAATGTAAGGAGCCTCTGGGACAGCCTCAAGCATACCAGCATCAGAATTGTGAAGCTGCCAGAAGAAGAGAGAGAGCAAGATACTGAAAACCTACTTAAAGAAATAATGACTGAAAACTTCCCACATCTGGTAAAAGAAATAGACTTACAAGTCCAGGAAGCACACAGAACCCCTTATGAAACGAATCCAAAGAGGATTACACCAAGACACATCATAATTAAAATATCAAGAGCAAAAGACAAAGAGAGAATATTAAAAGCAGCAAGAGAAAAACAATTCATTACCTACAAGGGAGCACCCATACGACTGTCAGCTGATTTCTCAACAGAAACAATGCAGGCCAGACGTGAATGGCAAGAAATATTCAACGTGATGAAGAACAAGAACCTACAACCAAGAATACTCTATCCAGCAAAGTTATCATTCAGAATTGAAGGGCAGATAAAGAGCTTCACAGATAAGAAAAAGCTAAAGGAGTTCATCAACTCCAAACCAGTATTATATGAAATGCTGAAAGGTACTCTTTTAGAAGAGGAAGAAGAAAAAGGTAAAAGATAAAAAATTATGAACAACAAATACATATCTATCAACAAGTGAAGCTAAAAATTAAGGGAATTAAAAATTTGATCAACAGAATAAACTGGTGAATATAATAGAATCAGGAGCACAGAAAAGGAGTGGACTGATAATTCTCAGGGGAAAGGGGGGAGAGCTGTACAGAGAGTGACTGGACAAAAATCATACACCTATGGACTCATCAGTGAGGGGGAGGAGGAAAGAGTAAAGGGAAGGGTGGGAGCCGGGTGGAGGGGAGCTATGGAGGGGAAAAAAGAGAGGTAAATGTAATAATCTGAATAATAAAGATTTAATTAAAAAAATAAATACATAAAAGTTATTAAGTCTCATGATATTAATGCTGTTACTTTAAGTGAAGTTATTTGTATCTCTGCATCAACGGAATTCTCCATTTGTTCAAAGATGTATTTATATGAATGAGGTATTCACTGTTAAATAAACATAAATTATTTCATGCCATAACAACACAAAATTCAGTTCAGAGTGTCCTGTGTTTGTTTGATGTAAGATGTTTCTGGAGGTAAACTTAATTACCAATTGAAACTCTCTGGCTCAGTAGTTCTTTTGTTTCTGGGATGCTAATGATGTGCTCTATATTACGAGGAGTGAAGGAATAAGAAAGCAGGGGATGTGGAGCTTGTCCTGTTAAGACAGACACATGGGTCACTTTCTCAAATGTTCCTATTGCCGGTGCTGTTAAGAAACTGCCAGAAATACTTTGTTATTGATATAATATAGCAAGGGGGAAGGAAGGCCTACTCTTGCACGAATTTCATGCATTAGGCCTCTAGTTTAATAAAAGACTGAAACTTCTTGCCAACAGTTCAGTGTTATTGTTCATATTTATTATTGTTTTACTCTGTAAGAAGCAAATATGTATCCATCTTAGAGCAAATGAATCTAGGATCGTGAAGATGTAATTTTTTTTTTACTTCATTTTCATTCCTATAAGAGATCAATCAGCTGAGACCGGTTTGGCTTAGTGGATAGAGCGTCGGACTGGGGACTGGAGGGTCCCAGGTTTGATTCCGGTCAGGGGCATGTACCTTGCTTGTGGGAACATCTCCAGTGTGGGGCGTGCAGGAGGCGGCTGATCGATGTCTCTCTCTCATCGATATTTCTGACTTTCTATCCCTCTCCCTTCCTCTCTGTAAAAAATCAATAAAATATATTTTAAATAAATAAATAAATAAATAAAATAAAAGATCAATCAGCTTTTCAGATTGCTGAAAACTAAGTTAAACCAAGCTAAGTCATTGAATCTTCCAGTTACCTTGTTCATGATTTTCCAACTGTAGGTAGATTCTGTTAGTGTGAGTTAGTATGAGTTCTCCAAATCCAAGTCTGTGCACTAAGAATTATTTTGAAAACTAACTTTGCCAGGTAAGGTAAAACACCTTCTGATAAATTAAGCCAGTATGGGTTTGATTTGTTTGTAAGGAGTTAAATTACTACTTGAACACCATATAAGGGGCTACCCTCATATAGCTCCCTTCACAATGTGCAGTTTGCTTGTAATTTTTAGGTCTGTCTCCAGCTGCTCCTGCATTGAGGCTGCACATTAAATTTCCCACCTGCTTCCAATCTTCTAAGCGTTATCCATCCCATAAGACTTGTAGCTGTTTTTTTACGTTAATTATTACTCCGGAAAGTTAATTAAAGAGGTACAGCTGAAGAAAAGAGCCCAGCGACTGGGGACTGAGAGGTAGTGTTTCTGAAGTGTCTAGAGTGGAATATTCTAATAGAATTCAGGAACTCTTGTCTTCAGGTTTAATTTTACAATTAAATTCCTCTAGGATTCAGACTGTACACCTTCTTTAGCTGTAAAATGTTAGGCAATTTCTTGTCACAAAACTCATAAACTTTACATATGATAACTGTTTGGTGATTGTGTTTTATGTAAATTAGCAGACCTCCAAACCTCTGGTCATTACCGCTGTCATAGAACTCAAGTCGATAATATGGTAGTTATTTTTTTACAGATCATTTGGAAAACTCCATTAGCCTCAACAAATGAGTGAGTGTATTGACAAAGTTGAGGATTTTAATTGAGATTTTCTATATGCATAAGTCACTTACATGATTGCCCATAAATAAAACATGAATTGCATTTTAAAGTTAATTCATTTGTAGATACAAAACTGCTCCCTATGTTTTTGTAGAAGCAGAATAGTCTACCCCTAGTAGAGTAATCCTTTGCATTATTTCTGGTCAAATCCAAATTTGACCAGAAAGTGTAAGTGAAGGTTTTGGTAAACAGTCATAAATAAAAGACTATTCTTGAATGTAAAGTATGTAATAATTTTCAAGGTTGTAAAAATCAGTATTTTAGTAATAAAAGTCTTAAAATGTAAATTTTCCATTTTAAACTAATCCACACTATACTGGTAAAGGAAAATAAAGGAAAATTTAAAAATAAAATAAAAACCGAAAATAATAACCTTGAGAGAAGTACCCATTTACCAGCGAGAAGACCTGCAAGGCACCCGCTTCTGCCACCTAAAGTACTCTTTCCTCAAGCGTCCCCTCGTCCTTGGTCAGATCTGCTGGGCTCCTCTCTCCTTGTCAGTACCATTTGGCTCTTTAGTATAATTTGAGTTGGTCCACACAGGTCTATCTTCAAAGAAACACATGGACAAAGGAGGAAAAAAAGAAACCTATTTTTACATAGGGACGACTTGGTTCTGGACTCCAAGATTAAAGGAAAGAACTTGCTAGCTCCAACTTTTATACACTTAGTGACTTTCTGGTTTGACCTCCAATGTGCTCCTAAATTTCAGTTTTTCCTCAAACAGCTTCAAAACATCTTCTGGTTTAAAATGATGATTACTTTCATGTTGTTTTCTTGTTCCTTTCTTGCCTGCTCCTGTCCTCTTTCCTTAAGAATAGCATTTTCCCCCATCCTAGTCCACACTTAGTTTTCCAAATACTTTTATTTAATTTTCTAGGGAGATCTGTCTTTTTCTAAGAAATATTTTGGTTCAAAAGAAGGAGCAATAGTGCTAAGAAGTAGCAGCTAGCATAATATTGACAAAGAGAATGCTTTTCCCTAGTAGGAAAATATTATCCTGTGAAGGACAGTAAGACTATACATTATGCCTTTTTTCATATGATATGTGCAGTCAGAATTATTTCCTGATGCTTGTTTGAACTATTTTTACAGTCCCAGTGGGTCTTTGTTATCTTGCTTGGAGCAGGTTAAAACATACCTGCTTACAGACGGAACATGCAAGTGTGGCTTGGAATGTCCTCTTATTCTTCCCAAGGTAACCGTTTCATAACAGTTCTATCAGCAGTTTTCTATTTTCTAGGTGTTTCGTAGATTTGCTTTTCTCATTTGGCATTTAATTTTTATATTACTTCTCCAATCACATATGCATTTTAAAGTCTATCTAATTATTTATCTTTTGCATACATTTTGGAATACTTAACGACTATGGAAAGTAATTCAAATCCCAGAGTCATTTTCAAAGGTGACAAACCTATATTCATATTAAATATTTTATGAAAGCCTTTTTTGCACATTTTATTAGAGCTCTACCAAAGTTCACCATGTAATAGTGCAGTAGTTTTTCCCCTCCTGTAACTGCTCAATCTGCAATGTTATTTTTAGCACTGGTGTTGATAAATCTGCCACCATTGCTTCTGAAATCATGAAGCTGAACTGCACCTTCCTACTCAAAACGTGAAACTTTTACTCCTTTGAAAGTTAGAAAGTGAAGACTGTTTAAAATCATAAAATATTATTTATTATGGAAGCAGGTTCTTGTTCTCTGAGTGTCTATTATAGTGCTAATTTTAGAAATAAGATTAACAGACACCTCTTTTCTTTTTATTTGTGTCACCTTAACTTCATTCCAAAAAAAGAAAAAAGCATTTGAAATATCTCATAAACATGTATACAACAAATAAGATGATTTAATAGGAAAATGGATTTTAATAGGTGAAAAGGTAATATTAATATAGTAATAAAATAAAGCCAAAGGAAGAGTTAGCACATAGAAATGTCAGCCTTTGGAATTTTAAAATGAATTTCATCTATTTTTGTACTGTTCTAACATCAGGAAATATAACATCAGGGAACATAGATTCTATACCTTTGCATATATTTTTTTTTATCTTGGCTATTGTGAAATTAGGATAATTTTCATATTTACTGTGACACTAAAAGCCATGAGTTCAGCAGAAGTACTGTTAAGTTACATCAAATTGCTTTTCTTAAATAACTTGAGAAAGTTTTATTCATATTGATGGCCTAATCTATGTTAAGAAATGTTTTAACAAAGCAATTTTTTATGTTATGCTTTTACGACATGCTCTAAACCAAGGCCATTCTTTTTCCAGGTGTTTAATTTTGATCCTGGAGCTGCTGTGAAGCAGAGAACTGCAGAAGATGTTAAAGCCGATGAAGATGTCACAAAGCTATGCATACATAAAAGGAAAATCATCGCAGTGGCCACACTTCATAAAAGCATGGAAGCCCCACATCCTTCTCTGGTGCTTACCAGTCCCGGAGGAGGAACAAGTATGTAACATGGTGAAGGGTTTAGGAATCCCATCCACCCCGCCTCTCCCAGCAGAGTCATGGGAGATCACTTCGCCAAGCATTTTCCAAGTCCACTTTTCAAACATGCACAATGCTCTCAAAATTATGAATGTTTTATCATTTTGTAACAAGTAGCAAACTCATTTTGAAAAATCCCCCTGAAGTTGTTTCCCAAAGTATCCCATCCAAATCATCTAGTTAAACAATGAGACTAAAGACTGATTAGCACATGTACATGTTACAGGGTTATGGAGCTGGGCTAACAAAAGAGAAAGTGACACATTTTTAGGAATCAAAGGTAGGATTTTACTTAGGGCTATACTTGAATGTGTAGTATCAAGTCCTCAAATGCAACTAATAATATTTTCAAGAACTAGCAGTGTTATTTTTTTCTGTCATTTTATAGCTATTTATTGAGCACCTACTAGTAGATGTTACCTTTTTAGGAACTTTTTATACCTCCCCCAACAAACCTGTATGCATGAATGCATGCTTTCATATTTTTTTAATTTCAAAAATGCAGAAAAATTACATGAACAGTTTATTGAGTACCACATACCCTTCATCTACATTCACCAATTAACAATTTTGTTTTAGAAATTGTAGATGTCATAACAATTGACGGCTAAATAGTTCAACACACATGGAGATTATCCTTACAAACCAAAATCTAATTGTCACATTTAAGAAATTTAACACTGATAAAATATTATTATACAATATTATCTAAATTGTAGTCTATATTCAAATTTCTCCTATTGTCCTAATAATTTCTTTTGGATTTTTTTAATCCAGAATTTTAAATCCAGAATGCAATCAGAGATTGTGCATTGCAATTAGTTGTTCCATTTCTTTAATCTGCATCAGTTCCCCATCTTTAGTTCTTTCGTGGCAATGACATTGTTGAAGTGTCCAGGTCAGTGTTAATAGGATATTCTTCAATTTGGGTTTGCCTGATTGTTTCATCATCTATATTCAAGTTAAACAGTTTTTGCTAGGAATACTGCACAGATGATGTTATGTCCTCCTCAGGAGGCACATAATGTCAATTTATCCAATATTGATGACATTAAGTTTGATTGCTTGGGTATAGTTATATCCATCTGATCATTCCATTGTTAAGGCACTTTTTCCCTTTAAGATTAATATGTAATCTATGGAATCATGATTTGAGACTGGGAAACTTCTTTTTGTAAGGGCTAGAATATAAACTTCCTCTAAAATATTATAATCTACTTAACACTTGAATAGCATTTCAGAATAAAATGTGATTAAGTGCCAAAGTATTTGTTTATGAAGGATAAGTGATGTTCTACAGAGCTCTAAATACAGATGACAAGTGTCCCCAATAGTGATCAGAAGGCTTTACAGCAGAACTCAGATTTGAACCAACCTGGAAATTTGTAGGATTTAAAAATATGAGGGAAATAAGACAATTCTTGTCCAGAATGAGTAGAAGTGATATTGTGGAAGCTAATCTGACTTGAGGGGAAGATTGAGCCTGCATAGGTAAGTTGGGGCCAAATTATGGACTTACTTACAAAGAGGAGCAGTTGTGATATCGGACAGGTAAAGATTGACACTTAGCACTCATGTAAAGAGGGCACGGAGATAATTCAGCAGCTGTGACCAGAGATCTCCTTTCCAATAACCTCTAACCTTTAAGCTTGAACAGGGATGATCAAAAAAACATTGCTCCACTAAGGTATGTAAGGAAAAACAATATTATAAGGGATTTTTTTTCTTTTGATGAGCTATATTTTTTAAATTTAAAAAATATTGCCACAGTTTAAAGACATTTAATAGTAATAAATTGTTTAACATAAAGATAAGTATTTAACTGGAACAGGTATAAGAGGCATATCTCCATCCGCTCTTACAATGGTATACTTTATTTGATTAATTGCCTCTTTTATGAGCTTCAGACATAACATTATATCAGCTTACTAATTTTATGAAATTGATATCTAAACATTTATTTAAAGCTCAACCTTAAATGTTAAGAAGAATCGTATAGTAATTTTCACCTCTAACATACATAAACATACATTTAGTTTCTGCTTATTCTTTTGAAAGGTCTCCATAAAAGCCCTTCCTAGGTACCTAGCATTTATATTTGCCAACTCTTCTAATATTTTAGTTCCTAAGTGTATCATAACAGCGGCATGACTTTTGTTTGTTTATTTAGTATTTCTATTGTTTTAAAGATGGTTTCCCCAGGTATGGAAGAAATCCTTTTTAAACCACAGCTATTTCCAAATTCTGTTGTATATATTTTTTCTGTCTGTTGTACATTTAAAAATGCCAATGTCTGCATTTTTAATCACTTAACTGTAAATAATTATAGAAATAACTAAGAAAAGACACAAGTCTGTAGTTTTGTTCCCGAAGAGAACACAGCCAGTCCTGTAATAAGGCTAATACAGGTACCTGCGTTCCCACCATGAGTCACGCCTAGTACCCCAACTACTTTTCATATATTATTTTTATTGCAAACTTTGAAAATCTCTTTTTAACAAGACAGTAAGTTCAGTTGAGTTTATCTGCTATAGTTCTCTTATATCATTGGTTCCCAACTTTTCATATATTATATTCAGAAATTACACTATCCATAATCTTCACCAAGCTAGAAACAGAAAGCCCACATTTCCAAAGAAAAATATATGTTCACTGCATTCTCTTACTTCTTTTTTTAACTTTTATATTAGTGTTTTACATGTGTACCTATCTTCCCATTGCCCCCTCCCCCTGCATTCCCATGCATGCCCTAACCCCCCAGTGTCTTGTGTCCATTGCCCTTACTTCTTTAATAAATCTTTATCGTTCAGATTATTATAATTATTCCTATTTTTCCCCCTTAACTCCCCTCCACCCGGTTCCCACCCCACCTTCTTCCCTTACCCACCACCACTGTCCTCATCCATAGGTGTACGATTTTTGTCCAGTCTCTTCCCACACTCCCCACCCTCATGTTCCCCCAAGGATTGTCAGTCCACTCCCTTTTTATGTCTCTGACTCTATTATATTCACCAGTTTATTCTGTTCATCAGATTTTTTTATTCACTTGATTTTTTAGATTCTCTTGTTGATAGATTTGTATTTGTTGTTCATAATTTTTATCTTTACTTTTTTATTTTTCTTCCTCTTCTTAAAGAGTACCTTTCAGCATTTCATATAATACTGGTTTGGCAATGATATACTCCTTTAGTATTTTCTTATCTGTGAAGCTCTTTATCTGCTTTTCAATTCTGAATGATAGCTTTGCTGGATAGAGTGTTCTTGGTTGTAGGTTCTTGCTCTTCATCACATTGAATGTTTCTTGCCACTCCCATCTGGCCTGCATAGTTTCTGTTGAGAAATCAGCTGACAATCATATGGGTGCTTCCTTGTAGGTAACTGTTTTTCTCTTGCTGCTTTTAAAATTCTCTCTTTGTCTTTTGCTCTTGGCATTTTAATTATGATGTGTCTTGGTGTCGTCCTCTTTGGATTCCTTTTGTTTGGGGTTCTCTGTGCTTCCTGGACTTGTAACTATATTTATTTTACGAGGTGGAGGGCGTTTTCTGTCATTATTTCTTCAAATAGGTTTTCAGCATCTTGCTCTCTCTCTTCTTCTGGCATTCCCATAATTCTGATGTTAGTATGCTTGAAGTTGTCCCAGAGGCTCCTTATCCTATCTTCATATTTTTGGATTCTTTTTGCTTCTTTGTATTTCAAATCTTTGGCTTGATTCTTGTGATCCTCTAGTATATTATTTTTATTTCAGTCATTGTATGCTTAATTTCTAGTTGGTCCTTTTTTCATATCCTCGAGGGTCTCACTAAATTTATCAGCAGATCTTAGCAAATTCCTTATAGCCGTGGTATGTCCAGTAGTTTGCTTTCCTCCATTTCTTTCATTTGTGCCCTGTTTGTTTGTCTCCGCATTTTGGCTGCTTCCCTGAGTTGATAGAGTGGCTTTGTGTGCTAGGTGTCCTATAGGGCCCAGTGGCTCAGCCTCCCCAGTTACCTGAGGTGGAAACTCTTGGTGCATCCCTTTGTGGGCTGTGTGTACAATTTTGTAGTTAAGCCTTGATTGTTGTTGGTATCACTGGGAGGAATTGACCTCCAGGCCAATTGGCTGTGAGGAACAGCTGTGTCTATGATGGGAGAACTTCTGTGCTGGAGATACCCTTATGAGGCAAGACTTGCTTCAGTGGGGCTTTGGTGCTCACTGAGTCTGCCCTCTGAGTGTGTCCCTTATGGATCTGAGGAGTTGTAATCTGGATGGTCCTACTCTGACCCCTGGGTACACTGGCTCTTGGATCTCCAAGGAGGTGCAAATTTAGCCTCTGCCTGAGGCCACCCAGCAGAAGCTATAGAGAGATCTGCATATTTCTTTTCTTTGTTTGGGTTTTGGAGGTGCCCAGATGAGGCCCAGCTGTGAAGCAATGCAAGTTGCTGTGGGGCATTGGGCCTTCTTTTGGATGTTCTGGGTCTTTCTGACTCAGCTGCAGTTTGTTAGGTAAGTTTAGATTTCAAAGGACCAGGCCATTCATATGCAAAAGCCTCTGTGCATAGCTTGGATGGGGCAGAGTCTCAGGGCGGAGCAAACAGCAATGGCTTTCCATCAGCCCTGCCCTAAGAGGCCTCTGGGTCTCAGTGTGTCTTGGTAATCATTGCAAGCCCCCTGTGAGAGAAAGCTGCCCTCCAGCTCCACCCACTGCCAGACAATCTAATTTCTCACAGAATGAGTCTGGGTCCCAGAATTTCTCCTGGAACTAGAGTTCAGAGCAGTCGGGAGCTTGTTTCTCCCTCCAGCTTGAAAAAGGCAGCCGCGCTGAGACCAGTTTGGCTCAGTGGATAGAGCATCGGCTTGCGGACTGAAAGGTCCCAGGTTCGATTCCGGTTGGGGGCATGTACCTTGGTTGCAGGCACATCTCCACTGTGGGGTGTGCAGGAGGCGGCTGATCGATGTCTCTCTCTCATCGATGTTTCTGACTTTCTATCCCTCTCCCTTCCTCTCTGTAAACTATCAATAAAATATATTTTTAAAAAAAAGCCAGCCACGTACTCAGTTGCCAGCCCTCTCCACGTGTGCACCTCCATACCTCTGAATTTTACTTCTGAGACTCAGTTTGCTTTTCTCTTCCCTTCTAGACTTAGCCAGACTTCCTGTGGTCCTGGATGATGTCTGTTTTGTCTTTTAGTTATAGTTTTAAAGTTCTTATGTGAGGCAGCAAGTTCAGGTGTTTACTTATGCCACCATCTTGGCTTCTCCCCTGCATTCTCTTACTTCTTGAATGCACCCTACCTTGATTTCTGTGTACCCCAAATTAAGAACCACTGTCTTAAAATTAACTGATTTGATCTGTATATTACCTAGCAAATAGGAAAAATATATATTATCTTAGATGTACAAGTATCCATGTAAGTAAATATATTTCCGATTGCAAATGTTGCAAATGAATCCAGTTGTTCTTGCCAATATGTTTTAAGTCTCAGAATGGGGATGGCCAGCATATAGTATGAATGAGGCTACTCTCAACCCCTGTGCCTGTAATAGACACAATGACATTTTCTACCAAGCCCAACAAGGCTCAGCATCCTTTCCATCAAAGCACTCTAAGCAGCCACCACCAGTTGACGGGACTTGGCCAAGGAAATCAATTTTATTTGCCATCCCTGTTTTACAAGGTACAACTTTATAAAATAGTTAAATATCTTTAGGGGCTAAAAGAACTTAAGCCTAGAATTCTGACAAGATAACATGAAAGCTCTGTCCAGTGGGCCAGCTTGCTTTTGTTGCCTGTATTCTTTTGATCTCCAAAGGGACTGAAGGGACTCCAAAGGCCAGTGAGAAAGAGATGCATTCTGTAAAAGGGGAATCGCAATTAGAACCCAGCGCTAAAGACTTAGCAGTCTAAATATTGCACAGGAATTCTATCCTAATAAAGGAATTACAGTCCTTTACCTGAGCTGACTGACTAAAGTTTTCACAGTAATGACTGGTTAATGTCAAAGAAACAGCAGTGTTATAGACTTGATGGGACGTTAGGCATGATTGTAGTATCACTACATTTACCATTGTTATCACTCCCATTATAAAAGATTCTGAACTCCATTCACTTAATTTCCAAAAATTAAGACTCTTTTACTCTTACAGTGAAAATGTTGGGATAAAGAAGCATTTCTATAGCTGTCCTGATGAGGTTTTAGTAAGATAATAGAAACATTTATAGGGCAACAGATTTTTCTGGTAAAAATGGCAGTTCATTTAAATCGCCCAAGAAAATTTGCCACACAGATAATAATTTTCTATTGTAACTGTGCTCCTAAAAATTTCAAATTCAACAGTATAGTAACATTATCAATTCTTTGTGGGCTGTCAATCTTGATTTTACATATTCTAAATATTATTAGAATGGCTAATGTCAGTATGAACTGATTCAAATTTTCGTTCTTTCTCAACAGATAAGAGGCAAACAAACATAATGAGCAGTTAATTGAGGACCTTTGGCCAATTAAGGGAGAAGCAAGTGCACTTTTTAAATCAAAATTTAATATAGAGTGGAGAATTTCTAGTTGCATAGAGGCATGGCTTCTACTTGCAAATTTCTATTTCCAGCTGCCCTCCCTTCCTCATTTCCTCCCTCCTCATCCCCCACCCCCAAATACAAAAAAACTGAGACAACTTAACAGATTTTTCTTTTTCTTTCACATCAGATGCAACTCCAGTAGTACCTTCACGGGCAGCAACTCCAAGATCCATAAGAAATAAGTCTCATGAAGGAATTACAAATTCTGTAATGCCTGAATGTAAGAATCCTTTCAAGTTAATGATTGGATCATCAAATGCCATGGGAAGGCTCTATGTACAAGAACTGCCTGGAAGTCAGCCACAAGAACTCCACCCTGTCTACCCCCGGCAAAGATTGGGCAGCAGTGAACATGGACAGAAATCTCCATTCCGTGGCAGCCATGGAGGCCTGCCAAGCCCAGCATCGTCAGGATCCCAGATTTATGGAGATGGCTCAATCTCTCCAAGGACTGACCCACTTGGAAGCCCTGATGTTTTCACAAGAAATAATCCTGGTTTTCATGGAGCTCCCAATTCCAGCCCTATTCACCTGAATAGGACTCCTCTTTCTCCACCTTCAGTAATGCTACATGGTTCTCCTGTACAGTCATCCTGTGCAATGGCTGGAAGGACTAATATACCTCTCTCCCCAACCTTGACTACAAAGAGTCCAGTAATAAAAAAACCAATGTGTAATTTTTCAAATAATATGGAAATACCACGAGCAATGTTCCACCACAAACTACCCCAAGGCCCACCTCCCCCTCCTCCACCTTCTTGTGCTCTTCAGAAAAAGCCATTAACATCTGAGAAAGATCCACTTGGCATTCTTGACCCTATTCCTAGTAAACCGGCAAATCAGAACCCTGTTATCATTAATCCAACTGGTTTCCATTCAAATGTCCACTCTCAGGTACCTGTGATGAATGTAAGCATGCCTCCTGCTGTTGTTCCTTTGCCAAGTAATCTCCCTTTGCCAACCGTAAAACCTGGTCACATGAATCATGGGAGTCATGTTCAAAGAGTTCAGCATTCAGCTTCAACCTCCCTGTCCCCTTCTCCAGTGACATCCCCAGTGCACATGATGGGGGCTGGAATCGGAAGGATTGAGGCATCGCCCCAAAGATCACGCTCATCTTCCACATCATCAGATCATGGAAATTTCATGATGCCACCTCTAGGACCCCAAGCCACTTGCAGTGGTATTAAGGTTCCACCCAGGTCACCAAGATCAACAATAGGGTCCCCACGGCCATCAATGCCATCAAGCCCTTCCACCAAGTCCGATGGACATCATCAGTACAAGGACATCCCTAACCCATTAATTGCTGGAATGAGTAATGTACTAACTACCCCAAGCAGTGCAGCTTTTCCTGCTGCATCTGCCGGAAGTGGTTCTGTAAAGAGTCAGCCTGGTTTGCTGGGAATGCCTTTAAATCAGATCTTGAACCAGCACAATGCTGCCTCCTTTCCAGCAAGTAGTTTACTCTCAGCAGCAGCCAAAGCACAGCTAGCAAATCAAAACAAACTTGCTAGTAACAATAGTAGCAGCAGTAGCAATTCTGGAGCTGTTGCTGGCAGTGGCAACACTGAAGGACATAGCACTTTAAACACCATGTTCCCTCCTACTGCCAACATGCTTCTCCCAACAGGTGAAGGCCAAAGTGGTCGAGCAGCACTAAGAGATAAGCTGATGTCTCAGCAAAAAGACTCATTGAGGAAAAGAAAACAGCCTCCTACCACAGTTTTGAGTTTGCTCAGACAGTCTCAAATGGATAGTTCTTCAGTTCCTAAACCAGGACCTGACTTGCTAAGGAAGCAAAGTCAGGGTTCTTTCCCCATCAGTTCAATGTCTCAGTTACTACAGTCTATGAGTTGTCAAAGCTCTCACTTGAGTAGCAATAGTACCCCGGGTTGTGGGGTCTCAAATACTGCTTTGCCTTGCTCTGCTAACCAGCTGCATTTTACAGATCCCAGTATGAACTCCAGTGTTCTTCAGACTTCACTGACACAAAACATCCCTATACGAGGGGAAGCCGTGCACTGCCACAACGCAAACACTAACTTTGTTCACAGTAACAATTCAGTCCCCAATCACCATCTTGCAGGTTTGATAAATCAGATTCAGGCTAGCGGGAACTGTGGGATGCTCAGTCAGTCGGGTATGGCTTTAGGAAACTCATTACATCCCAATCCACCTCAGTCAAGAATTTCAACGTCCTCCACTCCAGTGATACCAAACAGCATTGTTAGCAGCTATAATCAAACAAGTTCTGAAGCAGGTATGGTTTTCTTAGAAAAAAGTACCCAGAGGTACTAAACTTTTCTACGTTTTTTAAAATTTGTACCAAAATATTTATTATGATAAGAAATGATCCTCTTTCCCCATTGTGAAATTCTCATCATTTCTTTAGTATTTATAATTTTATTTACAGAATGCTAGGGATTTGTCTACTAGGGAAAAACAACAGCTATGGAGATTCCATGTGTTTCCATTATTTGTCGTCAATCTGTGTCATTTCAAATATCGTTCAACTTTCAGTTGGTCATGTAACCATTGGACTCTAAACTACAGAAGCCATAGAAGTTAGAGCATCCTGGCTCATGAGCCAGGTTCTTGGCTTATGCAATATAAAATCTGTGTCGCCTAGCTTTTTTTTGTATTCAGGTAAATGAAGCTCATCTTGGAAAACCCAAAAAGGCAAAGATAAATGGATTTTCTGTTCTTGCTGCTGACCAGAAATAGGTGAATGGATAGGAAGAGGTAACCAGAAGTTGTATGAAGTAGGAAGCTGTCTTCTAATGTGTTTTCTTATCCCAGTTTCCTATCATTTATTATTATTTGAGAAAATTTAAAAATGGATATTGACTACTCCCTTTTTAAAAAGGGTAATAATTTAAGTTTTCTAATAAAAAAAAAAGGCTTGAAAACCCGATTTCCAGAATTTTTGATCGTGATATTGTTTTACAGGTTTCTTGTAGAACTAACCCATTATTTTTAGCATTGATGTTAAGGTTTTGAACCCAAATTTATTGTATATTTTCATCCACTATTAATGAAGACAAATCTATTTAAAAGCAGACACATTAGAAAGAACTGCATTTTGTGCAGTAGAGTCCTCAGAAATTATTTTAAGAAATGTAAAGAAGCACTAAAGAGGGAAATTCATTGGACATCAGAAAATTTAGCCATGAAAACATTCAAAAGAATACTCACAACACAGCACTAATGATCTGGGAGATTTGGGGGAAATGACAGGGAGAAAATAAAAGGTGGTTGTTGGGACGAAATTCAAATATGAAAATAGTGGGCTTTAAATACCAGAGTGTTTCTGAAAATGAAAAAACTACTGAGGCTTTTAATAATAAGCTGCTGTACAGGCATGTGTAGACTGTATTGTACCACCTTGCTGGGACAGCACTGTGACCTATGTCACCGTCACTGATAGTTAAATCAAGTGTTTTTTCCCAGTGTCACTACCTACACCTGCCATTCTCCACAACTCTTGTTTGTGTTGTTTTGTTGTCAGTATTTAAGACAGAACTAGTCATTGGCCTCTTGTGTTAAAAAGAATATGAGGTAGAGAAGATAATTGAAATCATTAGTGTCTTCTTGGTGTAAGGAATTTCATTAAACTATGTTTTGTGTTTAACAGGATACTTATTAGAAACAGGCTTCTAGCTTTTCAATGACTCATATTTCTTTTCAGATAATTCCACACAAATGAAAATTTAATCTTATGCACTCATCAGATTAAAGTTACATGAAATAAACTATTTTAAATATTTATTAAGCATACCTTCAATCATTTAGATGAGAATTGTTAGTCTTGTATTATATCTTCAAATTTTGATACATTTTACCTCAACTTACTTTGTTTCAGGTCTCAGTTCATATTGAAAAGTGTATGTATTTTATTAATGATGTATTTAATTTATATGTAAAGACAAACATTTATTTATATTCTTTCATCTGGATGTCAAGTGTAGACTTATTTTACATAGTCTTAAACATGTATTTTCTTGTTCCTCACATCTGTGTAAAACATTGGATCCGGATTTTCAGTGTTGGGAGTATCAAAACACACAAGTTTAAAATTAAGAAAAGTGCTGGCATATAAATAGTTAAAGGGGTTAGAATAAATGTCTAGTAATGATATGGATGTGACCAATCAAGCTTACAGAAAGGATGCTTGATGAAAACTTAGGTCAGTAAAAATTTTTAAAATATCAAACTTAAAAGATTAAATACTAATTAATATACATAAATTGAATATCCAGCTGGTTATGAAATTAGTAGATTTACTAAATAATATAACTATTTTGATGAGCTGAACATTAGAGAACTGTCACTGAATATTCTGTCACTGTAATTGCTTAAACTAAATGTTTATTTACACTGACTTTGTTCATCAAATAAGCACCCAAGCTGGGTATTCATTCATTGTCAGACAGCATATGACAGTCACAATTATCTCTGTAAGTTTTGCCGGATATTCCTAGCATACCAGTTAGATATTAGGTGAAAACACTTTTATTTTTAAAATGTTACTTATAGATATTATTGAGTAGCTATTATGTACCAGGTGATTTACCTAGATTATTTCTGACATATGCAATTTTCCAAAGTATAAGGCATCATTGTCACCATTTTCTAGATGAGTGAACTGAGTGTTAGAGAACTTAATTCTCCAAGATCATATATAACTGAATTCAGATTTGAACTCAGGTTCATCTAATTCTATAATCCATTTTCTTCTCAGCTGCGTAAGTTCTTCAACTAAAACAGTGGTTAAAAAAACTCTTCACTTTCAACATCTTAAAAAATATCCAACAAATAATGAATTGAGGCATGTAACAAGCCACATTTTTAAACTTTTGATACACTTTAGACAAAAGTAGGTTATTTTTGCCTTCTCTCTTTGGACTCTAATATTATAGTGTACAACGATTACAAGAATTGTGTCAATGTTGGTGCATTGTGCAAAATATCAAGTGAACTGTCGGTCATTTGCTAATCGAATTTGGTGACCTCTATTTTAACGAATTGGTATCATCTGACTCAAATAAGAATGGGTTTCCTGGTGGATAACATGTAATTAGACTTTTAAAGGAAGTGACTATGAATGTACTAGTCTTGTCATTCCCAGTGTGATACACAGTGAGGTAAGAGACTAAGGTAATATGGGCCAGTTCTGCTCCACAGTAACGGAGCCTGGACAGAGCTCAAGTAGCCTCCTGTGCAATCCAGTGCCCTTTTGCCTCTTTCCGAAGCAATAGCTCAAAAATGTTGCATTAAGACATATATTAAGACAAAAAATCAGTTGCTCTCAAAATGCTTTATAATATTGATAATTTACTTTCTAAATCTTCTTTTAAAGAGTTTTTCTGTTATAAACAACCCAAGTGCAGATTTTTTTTTTTTTGGCCTATAAGTGAATTCTATGGGACACATTCAAGTCGGGGAATTGGAGGCAAAGATGATTTTTAAAAATCAGATAAAAGATATGAAATGCTTAGAAAACATTTTGTGAAACTTAGACTATCAAGGCTTTATGGGTTCGATTTGGAGTTTTGAAATTGCCTTTCCACTAAAGCTCTTTAAACATTTGCATTGTAAAGTTTACAGGTTTCTGTTAGCTTTTTAGATATCAGATTTTAAGTAAGGTTAATATTTCCACATGACAGATCTATAAATTGACCAGTAGGAGGTGGCAAAGCAAAGCTGTGGATCTAGCCACAAACCCCCAAAGTTCCTGATCTCAGTGCAAACACTCAAACTGCTGAAGGCAGGCTGTTCAAAGAGTACTCAGTTGTGTGCTTTGAAAGTAACTTTCAATTTATGAAGAGAGACAGGTTTCAGCATGTTTTGTGGTGGTTTGGTTTAGAGAGGAATCCAAAATCAAGTGCCCTTTACTCAAATTTCATTTCTCCGGGCCTCTGCCTCCTGCCCGCCTGCTGACATTAGAACAGAAACACACATGCCAAGAACTTTTCCCTCATTGCCCAGCCACCAAGGCCTCTGCAGGAACTTAGTCTCTCAGGGCCCTGCCACTAGGGCCTCTGTGAGGACTTAGCTCCATCAGTACCCACATTATAACCAATCCATCCTTTCCATGGCCCTGTGTCTTTTTTCCAATTTTCAAAGAAACAAAAAGATTTAGACTATTCTGCTAACTAACTTAACTGAACCTTACTTTATCCAATATAAGGTCATTAAATACAACTATTTTACTTTAAATGCTTTTTATGTTCTCTTATTTTTCCCCTAATAAAATAATGAAATCAATTCTTCTGAACACATAAAAATAAATTTTCTGAATGCCCAGAGTATGAATATGTACCGGAAGAGAAAATAACCAACATTTATTTGCCTTAACTCTTTTTTTTTTAACTGAACAAAAAACAAACTTTATAATAGACACCTAAATCCAGTATAGTTTTTAAAGTGAAATCATGTGTATATAACTGTATTCATAAAGTATACGCATCAAAAAACTATATAACAATAACAGCAAATCCAAATGCAAACAAAGATATTCTTTTGAATTCTGTTTCATCGAGCATCAAAAACCACCAATCTTTTAGTCCTTTTCTTGTACATTATTCTGTATCCACATTCTCTGCATCTGATTGGATCCCTGGATTTTATTTCATTTTCTGCGTGACATTCTCCACAGATATAGATCATTGGCTGCTGCTTTGGGGTTGGACATCCTTCTGGTGTCCATGGTTAGTCCTTAGCCCCGGCACGCTCTACCCGCTGCGATTCCCAACCCACTTCCAGCGCCGGCTTGTGACGCCTGCCTTAACTCTTAAAGATATAAATTGACTATAAGAAGAATACAAATAAACCTACAAATAAATCTATGTTCATGGATATTTATATATATATATATATATATATATTTTAACTCTAGAAAATATGTGTTTTATTTCAGCACAAAATGCATTTGATTGAAACTCAGTATAACAATTGATATGGTAGGTATAAGAAAATGAAATAGAGCCACAAAAGAACACTCTTGGTAAAAGACTGCAAAATAATAAGCTTGTGTTTTTGTTGTTGTTATGTATTTACTTATTCTCTGAACATGCCAGACAGAAAATAAAGGTAAATCGTCATTTCCTACATGTTACAGGTACAAAAAAATGTTCAAGGGTGATTATATTCTATAAATTAGAGCTCTCAAGATATGGGAAGTTTGTGTAGAAATAACCTTCTAATCTTACATAGACTAATATAGAGTGAAGAATGCCAGGGGCCTTCCTAAGGTCATGAACATACATTAGTTTCTATTGAAATTATTTCCACCCACATTTTTATCATCATGCACAAGGCTTCTAGGATAAAAGTTTTCCTCTTGCTTCTTTGCCAAATACCAAAACTATATTAAATTCTTAATTGTGTGATGATAACCTATGTCTATTCTCTTGGTTAATTTTTTGCAAAATGAGCCATTTCTTCTTTGTTGGAAGATACTGTTACAACAGACAGTGCCTCGCTGCTTAAGAAGGTTTCCTACTATCAGGGTTACACCACTTGCTTTGCTTACATATCCCAAGCTTAATGTTTCCTTGTGTGCAAAAGAAGGAGCTAAAATGTGTTGTAATTTAGACCTTGAGTTTGTAATCAAAGGAGATAACAGAACTCAGAGTGGGGTGAGATGTTCACTAATCCAATTATCTGTTCTGTACCTTTCAAGAAATAAACTGTCCCAGGATATAAATTGGGAGAATTTTATTCCGTTGCAGTACACTAAGCTCACTTATAAAGCCACTAGAAATTCTTCAGTCCAAGAGTGATGCCTAGCTACTATTTACTAAAATCAAGTGGCCTGAAAACAGTGAAGCAGCCTCTGAAAATCCAAAATTATAAGCAGTAATGTTAACTCTACAAAAATTTGACTCATTAAAAATAACAATAAAAAATGTCCCATTATGTCATCAAAATAGATATCATTTAGTACTATGTCTAAGTGGTACTAGATAAATCAAATCATTTAGTTCTTATCTTCCAGGTACTTATGTCAGACAACATTAATGCCAACCAAGCAAAGAGGAGAGCAAACATTCTTTTCTAAGAATTATACTTCTTTCAAATGCAAAGTGACTACTCACTTTTTCACAGATTAAAAATGGAATTAGATGACAGAATTCTGATGGAGTAGCTGAAATACTACTGGGGTGGCTGCCCACGCCACAGGGACGCCTCTCGCACTGTAGTCTTGATAGATGTGCTTCCTGGAGCACTGCTCCATAGAGCATCCCCACAGAGTTGAGCACCGCTGAGGCCTGATCCAATACAGTGTTTGTCAAACTTCTGTTTTTTACTTCTTCTTAGGGTAAAAAACTAATTTGCCTTACAATTCACTAGAGATATATCTTTAATGTATAACAAATAAAATTTTCCTGGAAAAAAACACACACTTATTACACGTGATGCACACTAATATATTCTTTTTATCCTATTTTGTTGTATTTCTTTTAAAAACCATGATTCACTGAAATGATCACCCAATAACAGAACTTGACCCAGCACTCAAATGTTAACAGAAGCAGTTTCCACAAAATAATATCCGAGTTTTGCAATGTGCTTTTTTCTATTTATTTATGGCTGGGGCATACTAAATTGATTTTGCAGCCCCAAATTGGCCTAAACACTATCTCAGACTATTCATGGGGTAATAAACTCAGCAAATATTTATTGAGCACCTAGTATGTGCTAAACACTATTTTAGCACTACACATAACATAGTATACAATGAAAGGGTGCGAATTAACTGTATTAATTTAGAAACACCTCGTTAAAATAAGGAAATAAAACTTCCAATTGGAATATTGATGACACATTTTGAATGTTACTCTAGCATATTCATACACTAGAAATCCTACCAAGCAAGAGACTGACATTCCTTCCCCCTTTTCTAAGTGCTTTTGTTTTGGTGTCCACCCCTTTCTTCTTGTGGAGAACAAAAAGACACTAAATGGTTCTAATTTAAGATGGTTCAACTTAAGATTTTTTTGACTTTGCAATAATGCAAAAGCAACAGCATTCAGTAGAAAGTGTACTTTGAATTTTGATCTTTTCCTGGGCTAGCAATATGCAGTATGATGTTCTCTCTGTGATATGGAGCAGCTAGCAGCAGGGAGCCCCGATTTTCAAGAGTCCACGAGGGTAAACAACCAGAACTCTAGTGTACATGTTGTCAGTATTTTTTTGATACTGCATTCAATAAGTTATATGAGGTACTTAATACTTTTGTAAAATGGGCTTTATGTGAGATAATTTTGTCCAACTAAGAGCTATTGTGTTCTGAGCACATTTTTTCAGTATGCTAGGCTAGGCAGTGATATTCAGTAGGTTGTATATTAAATGCATTTTGATCTATGATATTTTCAACTTCCCATGGGTTTATTGGGATGTACTAGTAACCCCACTGTAAGTCAAGGAACATCTGTAGTCCCTAGGACTTCCTGCCTACTTCTGCTAAAGGAATGCTAGGAATTTACATCACAAACCACAAGCATAGAATGGTACATTTTTGTAAGTACTTATTACCATGACATTACTAAGGCTTGGGAAAATAATAGCTTATTGGAAGATAGAGACTTCTCATAGCTATTGTTAAATCAATCATTTAAATATAGAGGAGAAAATTGTACTATTTCCATTGTATGGAAAGGTGGATTGTATTTATTGACTCATTAGGGCATGATATTTTCTCTCGTTTCTATAAGCATTCATTTTTACTAGGGATTGCCATTGAAGGTATGTAGTTGAAGTACATTTGCCAAATGATAAAGGTTAAATGGTGAAAAAGTTTCTTCTGTATGACTCATTCCTTGAATTTTATGGACAAAAATCAACATTTGGCCATATCAATTTAGAAAGCATTTTCTAACATGAAATACTATTTATTCAAAATTAGAGATTAAAATGGCATAATGAAATTTTAAAAACAACTTATTGGTCTATTCGGTGTGAGCTTAATTAATGCTCTATCCTGTACACATACAAAGACATGTACAATATTAATACTTAACACATTGCAGACAGATCATGAGAATTCTAACTTCAGATTATACAGTGTTTTACAAAGTATCATACTTTAAAAAGATATTAGCTTGTAAGAACATGTAATAACTTCAAAATGCAATGGACATTTAATTTAAAGCATACCTTTAACATTTATGTCCAACGTTTTTTGTACTCGTTCAATAGAAACTTACCTGGCCACTGGGTAAAGCTAGCAATAAAACTACTGGTCCACAATGTGTTAAGATTCAGCCTTTAAAAAATTTAGCATAATATGAACAATTACTTTTTTTCAAAGAATATTGGTGACACAGAATATAAATCTAAAGAGGTAGACAGTACCTTTGTTTTAAAAAGCATTTTTAATGAGGCAAATAAAACTCAAGAATGAAAATTAGTAGGAAAATAGCCTTAAAATTTCTTCAAAAAATTTTGCTGATGCTATTTCTGTATGCACACACAGAGATAAACTATATATATATATATATATACACATATATATATGCAAAGTATACTATTTATATTTGGAAATCAACCCAACTGGGCAAGTCCTTTCCTCATTGTGCTATACTCTCACCCTTTGATTGGGGATCAAGGCACATGATCTCGCATCAGGTTTATTTGGGTAGTTTTATATGTCTTCTCTCTTCTTCAAAAGCAACAAAGACAACGAGAAAAAACTATGCCAGTTCATGGTACTGCTGGCTAGTATGAAATAATCACTTTTTCCAATTAAAGGACTTCTCTGACTTATTTTTTCCAGGCTCCCAGCTGCCTTTTGATTATTTAACTGCTAAATGGTTAATGAATAGTTTGCTTTTTCAAAAATCCTCTGTTCATTTCATTAGATTAAGCATGAAACATCTTGGCTGCAAACTAAGTAAAGGTGGACAGCCACGCAGACAGGAAAGAAGGCAGGAAGAGGAAAGAAAAGAGTAAAAAGAAAGAGAGACAAGGAAAGGGAAAAAGAAAAACATTGTTTTCCCAAATGCTTCAATAGTCAAGGATTTTATGCAGAACTGTAATATAGGTTTACCAGAGAATGTCTATTCAAGATTACCTAAGTGGTTCAGAAATAATAAGCAACCTCCAATTTATCTCCAGCTATAAAAATCCAGGATCCTCTGAATGACTCCAAGCATTAATGAGTGACCTTAAGAACTGAGAACTTTGTGAGGACTCTTCCTCTTTAAAGATATTTTAACTCCCTAGACCACCTGGGAGCCTTCTAAAGTAACTTGGCATCTTTTAGCCATCTCCTTTCCAACATCTCATCTCCTGGCATCAGGAGAGTCAGGTTATTACTTTCTCCACCAATAGATGGTATTCTCTCTCTCTCTACATACACACATGCCACACACACACACCATCAAAGGCAGGTGATCTGATTTCTAGAAAATCAGTGCAAGTTTTCTGAACTTCTTAAAAGATTAATTCAAGCAAGAAACATTTTCTGAATGCCAACCATGTGTGAGACTGTGTTAGGTCTTGGAAATAAGAAAATAAGAAGTAGTCCTTGCTTTTAATGGTTTAGAAAGATTATTTCAAATTTCATTACCTCTTGTCTAAGGCACATGTTTAACTATGGGTGGCAGGGCCAGTGTGTCTGGGAAAGCAGCATATAATATTTTCAGTCATATTTATTTGCTCAAAGATATATAAGAATCCATTACTCTCCATGCATTTTATTACCTCCTAGTTTTGTTTTTTAATTACTTTCCTTTTACTTAGAAGCCCTTTCTGTTTCCACTTTCAAGTCCCAGATCAAATATTACCATTTGCTTAGTTTTCTCTGACACCTTCAGTTTTACAATTGCCTTCCTGTTATATACCAATTATAGCTCTTAGCTATTACAGTTATACTGGCTATATGAAAAGAACATTAGTTCCTGGTTCATAATAAGCTCTCAACAATGTGTCTTTGAAAGGAGAAAAAGAGAGACGAGGTTTGTGGGCTCAAGACTGCTGAGCCAAGTTCCTGCAGGAGAGGACAGGGTGTGTTGTGATTTTTATGCCTGGTTTTTGTTTCTGTATAATCATTCCTATCCTTTTGTTCAGAAGAGGATACCTGTTTGTTTCACTGATTGGCTGAAAATTGGAGAAAGTCAAAAAATGGTCTTTGATCTACATATTACTCTTGAGAAGGTTGTTCTCTTCACCATTATCTTGTTTGTAATGTGAAAATACACCCAAAGTAACTACATTTCTTTATTGTCATTCTTCAATAATATTTAGATGGAGACTTTTAGAATAATGCCTCCAAAGGCTACTTTCTTGAATCTTAAATATAAATGTTTCTCTTGAAAAACAAAGATTAAAATGAATAACCTCTATGGAAATCCTTCTACAAAGCCTTGTCACTTACATGCTGGAATATTTTGAAAATGTGCTCTGAATGCTAATCTGTACACTTAAATAAGTCATTATTATTTAGCAAATAGGGGAAAAAACCTTGGATAATGATTACCAATAAATAAGAGCTTTTATTCACTTGTTTAAAAAGATGGTTTCCAGATGCAAATAAAGCACAGTACCTATTTACAGAAATAGCAGCAAGATTTAAGAGGCAATGAAATGTTTAAGATGTTGATTGTTTTATTACAAATCTGAATTAGTATTTAAAGAATTGTATGTTATATGCCTATATCAGCATTTGATACGCTCTGACCCCACTCTTTGTGAACATACTTCTTATTTTATGATAATATTTTATAAATACTTATATATTTTTAAACAGTGGGCATTTAAAAATCTTATTCTTTAAATTAAACACTGAGAGCTTTAAAAAAAAAGCAGACATGACAGCTGGGAAAAATTACAAAGACATGCTATAGGGACATTTTGTAAAGAGTGTTGGATATGCTGATGTGTTGGATATACTAACTGCTATTGCCACATCACCACTACTAACTACATATACTAATGCCAGTAGTAATGATGATGAAAACTCCTTTTTTATTTTGTATAGATTTTTATTTTGTATAGATTTTTACAAGCCTTTCATGTCCCCATTTTTGATTCTCATAACAATCATACCAATGATGGAATTTTTCCTAAGGACAAATTATTATATGTAACACAGGTATGAACATTTTATTGCATAGGAAAGTATCATATGCAATAAAATGTTCATACCTGTGTTACACATAATAATAAAAAAATCAGAATGCCAAAATGTATCAATGTTTTACATGAGATTGTCAATCCATATGCTACATGGTTTAAAATATTAATACAAAGTTTATATATCATAAAGAAAAAAATTCTTGGGTTATTTTGTTAGGAAAAAACAGGAAGATGATAAAATCATATTTGGATTATTATAACTATAGAAACATTTTTATGTGTTTGGAGGAGGACTCCATGGTTACTTGGTCAAATGTAAAATGTCTTACGATGGCATAGTACAGCAGTAAAACTTTTGAATTATTTTAGGTTTTCAATGACAGTGATATTGTTTATTATACTATGTACATGTTTATGTTTTAATAGGAAATTAAATTTATATGCTTGTAATAATAAATTTTGCCAAATGCATGTATCATATAAATCAATGCATCTCTTAAGGGGAAAACCTTTTATGAAAAAGTGATTGCAGGTTGCTTTTCAACAGATGTGATTCTCACTCTCCACACCTCATCCATGCGCATCAAGATTTCCAGGAGTGATTTGGAAAAATGCTACTTCTCAGGCTGGGTGTGCCCCAGAGATGGGTATTCAACTGGTCTGGAATAGGACCCAAGGCTTTGCTTTTTTTTTTTTTCTTTTCTTTTCTTTTCTTTTCTTTTCAGTTATCCAGGTAATTCTATTGTGCAGCTTGGATTGAAAACAATTAAGCAACCAAATTTTATAGTATTAAATTTTCTGAATTTTCATCTCTTGCATAAGACTTTCAAGATTAAAAATGCTGTTTGGGTGAAGACTTGTCTGACTTAAGGAGTAATGAGTGCGAAGTATCTTTATGATATCAGAGTAGCAAAGATTTAAAAATAATAAAACAATGTTGGTAAGAATGAGCACTACCATGCACTGTTTATAGAAATGGAAATTGAATGTATATTGATCAACTTTGCTGGAGGGCAGTTTGACAGGAAGTATTCAAAGCTTTAAATATATGTAAACTCCTCTGTTCTTGGAATTCCACTTTTAAGACTATCTTTAGAAAGTAATTTAGTATGTTGACAAAAATGAGTTAATGCTTTCAGTGCTGTTTACCATGTAAAAGATTGTAAACAATCAAAATATCACAATTGTTATATTGATTAAATTATGGTATATCCATACATGATATTAGTAAAATGATTCTGTAGTTTAAAGAGTTAACATGAAAAGATAGTTACAATATATTGATAAATGAAAAAAGTTACAAAACATTATGATTCCATTTTTGTTAAAATATGTAATATATGTGTATAGTGTGTGTGTGTGTCTGTGTGTGTGTGTGTGTGTGTGTGTGTGTGTACATATATACAATACAGGTGGGTAGAGTCCAGAAAACTAGACATTAAAATATTAAAATAGTTATAAGTATTTTTTATTTTGTTTTATATGATCATGCATATTCTACTTTTTTTTTTACTAAAAGCAAGTACTAGTATTACAAATAAACAAAAACTTTTTTAAAAGGAAATATATTTTTTTAAATGAAGGCTTGTTGTTTTTATCTAACCCAAATGAATGAACTACTACAGAAAATTCCTCCATCTTCACCCTATCCAGCTGTGAAAAACAAGCTATTTCTTAGTAACCTAAACTTCTCCAATAAATTTATTTTTCAAAGTAGATTTGGAAACTTGTGTCATTAACAGGTGGGATATCATCTCTGATCACAATTTCTCAAAAATCAGTAAAAGTGACAAGTAATGAATTAGTTGAAATGGATCTCAATGTATTGTCATGGGGCTGTCTTCCTTCACATCCACAATTAACGCGTGGTGTTTCTGTTTTGCGTTGTTTTCATTTTAGGAGGTTCAGGACCCTCATCCTCCATTGCCATCGCTGGCACCAGCCACCCTGCCATCACAAAGACAACATCTGTTCTTCAGGACGGCGTCATAGTCACCACCGCAGCCGGAAACCCACTGCAGAGTCAGCTGCCCATCGCGAGTGACTTTCCTTTTGTTGGCCAGGAGCACGCACTTCATTTTCCATCCAACAGCACTTCAAACAACCATCTTCCACACCCCTTGAACCCCAGCCTCCTCAGTTCTCTACCTATCTCTTTGCCAGTGAATCAACAGCATCTCCTAAACCAGAATCTATTAAATATCCTCCAGCCTTCAGCGGGAGAAGGCAAGTCTGAGATCAACCTCCACCCTTTAGGTTTTCTCAACCCGAATGTAAACGCTGCTTTAGCTTTTCTCTCCGGTGACATGGATGGGCAGGGATTGCAGCCTGTCCACTTTCAGCTCTTAGCGGCCCTGCTTCAGAACCAAGCCCACGCAGCTGCCATGCTTCCCCTGCCATCTTTCAATCTGACCATCTCAGATCTTTTTCAACAGCAAAATACCCCTTTACCCTCATTAACACAGATGACAGCCCCACCAGACCACTTGCCAAGCAATCAGTCAGAGAGCAGCCGAGCTGAGACCCTTTTAACCAGCCCCCTGGGGAACCCTTTACCCAGCTTTGCAGGCAGTGACACTACTTCTAACACCCTGTTCCTCCCAGCTGTCACTGGGGCCTCAGGATTAATGGCCTTGAATCCCCAGCTGTTGGGAGGTGTCCTGAACTCGGCATCGGCCAACACCGCTAATCATCCAGAGGTTTCCATAGCAACTTCCTCCCAGGCAACCACTACCACAACCACTACATCATCAGCAGTGGCAGCACTGACTGTCTCAACACTTGGTGGGACAGCAGTGGTGTCAATGGCAGAAACATTGCTGAATATATCTAATAGTGCTGGGAACACACCTGGTCCAGCTAAACTCAACAGTAACTCTGTGGTGCCACAGCTACTTAACCCTCTACTGGGGACAGGTCTGCTTGGTAAGTTAAAATTTTTCGCAAATTTTTACAAAAGAAACGTTTTTCTAATTCTAATTTCTCATTTTTAAAGACTCCATTTTGTCACACAATTTTTAAAAATGTTTTTGTTCTGTCACAGCTTGCTTAAGGAACTAAATATAATAACACCCACACACCACCATAGTTATACAAACATGAAAATGACTTTTTCTCCCCTATCCTAGCAATACTAAATGTCATTTTAATCTGCTTTCTCTTATCTTCTAATTCTGATGCCACCTAACGCTAACCTATCCATCATCCTCTTAAGCCAAGTAGAGTCTTATTTTTCAAATAATAAGGCACAGGTACATCTTAAAAATAACTTTTATTTGAATTGTAGTTGGTGTGGCATCACAGGGTTAGTATGAGCAGCTGCACCGTGGATGCAAACAGTCTCAGGAAGTGTTTTTCCAGGTGATCCCTCAATAAACAGAATTAAATACTTATCCAGCAAAGTAAGAAACAAGGCATAAAAACATTCAAAGTTAAAATGTGTCCAAGTTCAAGGAAACAGCTCTAATAGCTATTGCTAGATTTCCTCAGACAGCATTATTCTTTATAATTTTTGTGGCTTAAAAACAAAATTCTTCATGTAAATTATAATGTCACAAAAATGTTAGATAATAATGTCAAGTATATTCAACTGATTGATGCAGGTGACTATCGTATAAAGTACAGAGATGGTTTCCATAAAGTCTAGAAGCATCAGCAAATATACCTGATATTGTCAAGGGCATGTTCAGTGTATGCAAAAAAATATATATGTTTCCAGATCTATGGACACCTTTATAATATAGTTTAATTAGTTCTATTTGTCATTAAAATCAATGTAGTTAAGTAATCTAAAAAAAGCATACTAGATTTATATATTTCAAGTTACAGAACAATTCCTGATATCATCTTCAAAATAACTTCAGTGTAATTTCAAAACAAGTCTATTTTGAATGTTGGATATAAATTTAGTTATTAGCTAATCCTATCTGATTATATAATATTTATTTTTTTATGATTATGACAATAATTTCTTTTTGTATTGTTCACTTTCTTTATAATTTTAATTTTAGGTGACCAACCATTCACTTATAAACAAAATACATATTTCCATACCAAATCCAATTTTTTTGGTAGTAATTGGTGATGGTTGTATACTTTGGCCTGATCGGATCCACTTATTTTAATCATCTGATCAAATTCTTATGTTTGCTAAAACAGGTTAGGACTAATTTCTACCTTTAATTGTAGGTTCTTTAATAAAAATCGTTTCAAGGAATTTTTAACACTGAAGCTCAATGTAAGGACTGGCTAATAGATAGAGAAAGACTCATGTCTCATGATATAAAACCAAAAAACTAATTATGAAAAATTAAATTAAATAGAAAATACTCTTTCCTTACCACTTAGTAAGACTTTGAGGAGAAAAAGAGGAAAAAAATTTTATCATGTAAGTCTAGTTTTTAGTTTTTGTTTCACAAATCATTGGGTACAAAGACAGGCATAGGATTGCCAAAGAATCACATTGACTTACATTTTATGTTTTCCAAACTATAGGTGACATGTCCTCAATAAACAATACTTTGAATAATCATCAACTGACTCATCTACAGTCGCTGTTAAACAACAATCAGATGTTTCCTTCAAATCAGCAGCAGCAGCAGATGCTTCAAGGGTACCCGAACCTCCAGGCATTCCAAGGACAGCCCACAATTCCCTGCCCAGCTAACAATAACCCCATGGCTTGTCTGTTTCAGAACTTTCAGGTACTCTCCTTCCCTGGGTTACTTTAGTAGAAACCAATGTCTACGTTTTTTTTAAACACTTAATTTGGGAGAGACAAAAGAAGGAAGTTACTAGTATATGCCCTTCCACCTCTACTTACTATCATTTCTCTATAATGAATATTGGTAAACATTCTAATCTTTTGTGTGAAAGTTATTTTATTTTGTCTGAAGCATCTCAGTAGTCCTTCTAGAGCTATTAGTAAAAACTGATCTTGGTACCCTCTTACACACTTTTGAGGGTTAATCCCATTGCTCTCCTGATTAAAATCCATATCCTTAACATGCCTGCCTTGCCTGCCTCACTCTCAGCCCGAGCTCTCACTACTCTCCCCAGCTTCAGCCACTTGGTCTTCTTCGTAGGTGAATAAACTGAATAACTTCCTGATGGATTTAGGAGCTAGATGGAAAGAGTAACACTAAATAAATATAAGATGAAAACATAAGATGTTTTTATAATTTGGGGGTAGGAAAGGCTCAATCAGAAGACACAAAACAAAGTAGTAAAAAAAAAAAGGTAACAAATTTGAATACACATATCTTTAAAATCTGTATGATTAAGTGTATTCTAAACAAAGTGAAAGACAAGTGATAACCTGGAAGAAAATATTGCATAACCATAGCAAATATCTGATATCTGTAATATAAAAAGAGATTCTACATATTAGAAAAATAGAGATAATTGATTAGAAAAATGAGCAATAGATATGAACAGTCAATTCACAGAAAACAAAAGGTAAATTATGAATAAATATGAAAAGAATAATCAGTTATATAAATTGCAACACTAATATATCCATCAAATTGATGATAACTTGCTGACAGTGGTGTGGGGTAATGATATATTGTTATATATCAGATATATTGTTGGTCTGATTAGATGCTGATACAGTACTTTTGGAGAGTAACTTTGGTTTATCAGGTTTTTAAATATACATGACCTTTGATCCAGAAATTTAACTTCTATGTGTCTGTGTTAAAGAAGTCTTTGATGTGAACAAAAGGGCACAATTCAGAATGTTCATTACAACTACTTAACCATTCATCAGTAGGGACATGATTAAATATGGTATGGTAGATCCATCTATCTAGTAGTTTAAAAAATTAGCTAGACATGCCCAGATGGTGTGGCTCGGTGGTTGAGCAGTGACCTATGAACCAGAAAGTCACGGTTCAATTCCTAGTCATGGTTCGATTCCTGTTCAGGTTGTAGGCTCAGTCCCCAGTGTGCAGCATGCAGGAGGCAGCCAATCAATGATTCTCTTTCATCATTGATGCTTCCATCTCTCTTTCCCTCTCCCTCCCTCTTTGAAATCAATAAAAATATATTTTTAAAAATTAGCTAGACTCACATAATCTGATATGTTAAGGTCCACAAGATTGCAAGACTCCAAAACTATAGTATTGCAGAAGAAAAGTAAAATACAATACTATTTATATGAAAGGTAGAAAGAAAGAAAGGAGGGAAGGAAGAAGGAAGAAAGATTAGATATCCACCTACATACTTGAATGTATTAAAAATAGGTGTCTGCAAGGATGCTCTCCAGCACTGATTACTAGTACTTCTAAGAAAGGAAATTGGATTGCAGTAAGATGGCAAAGTACATAATGATAAAGAAAACTTTTGCCTTTTTGGACAATGTGAAATATTCATTTACATTTTATGCAATAAAATAATTTAGAAAGGAAGAGGAAGTGTTCAATCATGTCTCTGAGAAAACAAGCACATGAAGCTTTCAGAGAAGCCATTAGATTTAGTGAAACTTGATGGAATGCAATTTGGTTGGAGTAATGGGAGCATGAGCCAGATTGCAATAGATGAAGGGATGAAAATGGTTGGAAATTAAAGAGTATAAATGAAAAACTTTAAAAAATTGAGCAATATAGAGCATACAAAAAACAGAGTAGTGCCCCAAGGCAGGCATAGGTTGATTGCAAATTTTGTAATATGGAAGCCATGCACATAGTTGTATGCTAAAGGAAAGAAACCAAAAAAGAAGAGGAAATGATAGTTACCAGAGGGAAAAGGCGGGAATGGGGGGAGGGAGTAGAAAAGGATAGATAAAGGGGGAATAAATGACTTGGAGTGGTGAACACACAATACAATATACAGATGATGTATTTTAGAATTGTGCATATGAAATATAAATAATTTTATTAACCAATAAATTTAATTTTTTTAATGTGGAAGAGATAGAACATAAAGAGGGTAGGAGATAATAGGTAAGGCAAGATCCCTGAGGAGGGAGTGGGATCCAAAGCTCAAATGGAAAACTTGCTCTCAGAGAGCAAAAGGGGCCCCTCTGACCCTGGGAACAGGACAGGATTTGGGACACAAAGTTGCACAGAAGTTTGTGCCACCAGAAACCAAGGAGGAGCAGAGTATAAGAATTGTGAGAATTATTAACCGATGAACTCCATTTTCTGTGTTAAGTAAGGCCATCTACTAAGAATGATGTCAGAGAGATAGAGCAGCCAGCTTGTAGAAGCGGGTGAAGATTTAAATAGTGGTGAAGTATCACGTACTCAGCATCCTCCTTGTAGATATAGATGAGGCTGGCAGTTAAATTGATTCAGGACTGGAATTTTATCTGGTAGGTGTAAACCAGGGGAAGGTATCAAGAGAGTCATTGATGTGCTGGTGCTGCCAGGTTCTAGTTTAGTGGAGAAGGATGGGAAAACTGGAAGGGAGTGATCAGGGGTGTGGAGGTGACATTCCAAGTATCAAAAATCTGGGGTTGGTGAAGTTAGAGTAACCTCAGAGACTTTTTCCAAACTGCACCCATCCTTCTTGTCCTGAGCATTAATATTCTTCCCTGGTGATATTCCCTCCCTTCACCTCTTCCCAACTGAGAATCACTTCTATAAGGAGCCATTGTCACTAGTGACAGCACAGGGATGTCAGTCAGTTGATACCTGGTAAGGTTGAAAATTAGACATTAAAATTTTTCCCCATTTTTTAATTAATGTATTACATGTGTACATATCTTCCCATTGCCCCACTCCACTCCCCTACGTGCCTTCACGCCCAGGGTCTTGCATCCATTGATTATGCTTATATGCATGCATATAAGTCCTTCGGTTGATCTCTTACCTACCCCACCTCTCTCTAATCTTCCCATTGTAATTTAACAGTCTGCTTGATGCTTTACTGCCTCTGTAACTATCTTTTTGTTCATCAGTTTATAATGCTCTTTATTATCCATAAATGAGTGAGATCATGTGATATTTTTCTTTCTTTGACTGGCTAATTTCACTTAGCATAATGCTCTCCAGTTCCATCCAGGTTGCTGCAAATGGTAAGAATTCATTCTTTTTTATGGTAGCATAGTATTCCATTGTGTAGATGTACCAGTTTTCTGATCCAGTCTTCTGCTGATGGGAACCTAGGCTGTTTCCAAATCTTAGCTATTGTAAATTGTGCTGCTATGAACATAGGGGTGCATATATCCTTTCTTATTGGTGTTTCTAGTTTCTTAGGATATATTCCTAGGAATGGGATTACTGGGTCAAATGGGAGTTCCATTTTTTAGGTTTTTGAGGAAACTCCATACTGTTCTCCACAGTGGCTGTACCAATCTGCATTCCCACCAGCAGTTCATGAGGGTTCCTTTTTCTCCACAGCCTCGCCAACACTTGTCCTTTGTTGATTTGTTGATGATAGCCATTCTGACAGGTGTGAGATGGTATCTCATTGTCGTTTTGATTTGCATCTCTCTGATGATTAGTGACTGAACATGTTTTCATGTATCTCTTGGCCTGCCATACGTCTTCTTTTGAAAAAATTCTATTTAGGTCCATTGCTCATTTATATATATATATATATATATATATATTTTATTTTATTGATTTTTTACAGAGAGGAAGAGAGAGGGATAGAGAGTCAGAAACATCGATGAGAGAGACATCAATCAGCCGCCTCTTTATTACCCACCCTGGGGATGTGCCCGCAACCAAGGTGCATTCCCTTGACCAGAATCGAACCTGGAACCTTTCAGTCCGCAGACCGACGCTCTATCCACTGAGCTAAACCGGTCTTGGCTCATTGCCCATTTTTTTATTGGATCATTTATCTTCCTTTTATTAAGTTGTATAAGTTGCCTGTAGATGTTGGAGATTAAACCTTTATCTGTGATAATATTTGCAAATCTGTTCTCCATACAGTAGGCTTTCTTATTGTTTTGTTGATGGTTTCTTTTGCTGTGCAAAAGCTTTTTATTTTAATGTAGTTCCATTTGTTTATTTTCTCTTTAGCTTGCATCGCCCTAGGAGCAGTGTCAGTGAAGAAGTTCCTTTGGCATATGTCTGAGATTTTGCTGCCTATGGATTCCTCTAGTATTTTTATGGTTTCCCATCCCATGTTTATGTATCCATTTGGAGTTTATTTTTGTATATGGTGTAAGTAGGTGGCCTAGTTTCATTTTCTTTTTTCATGTATCTGTCCAATTTTCCCAAAACCATTTATTGAAGAGACTGTCTTGACTCCATTGTATGTTCATGCCTTCTTTGTCAAATACTAATTGAGCATAGTGCTTTGGGTTGAAATCTGGGTTTTCTATTCTATTCCATTGATCTATATATCTGTTCTTGTTTTGAGAACAGTGGCTTTTGTAATACAGATTGAAATCTGATATTGAGATCCCACCTACTTTATTTTTCTTTCTCAGGATTGCTATGGCTATTCGGGATCTTTTTTTATTCCAGATGAATTTTTGGGGAGTTCTTTCTAGGTCTGTGAAATATGCGTTGGTGTTTTAATGGAGAGTGCATTGAATCTATAGATTGCTTTGGGTAGTATGGACATTTTAATGATGTTGACTCTCCCAATCCATGAACATGATATGTTTTTCCATCTGTTTACATCTTCCTCTATCTCTTTTTTTCAGTGTCCTGTAGTTTTCTGCGTATAGGTCTTTTACCTCCATAGTTAAGTTTATTCCTAGCTATCTTAATATTTTTGGTGGAATGGTAAATGGCATTTCTTTTTTAATCTCTCTTTCTGTAAGTTCACTATTGGTGTATAAAAATGTCACAGATTTCTTGGCATTAATGTTGTATCCTACTACATTGCTGAATTCATTTATTAAGTCCATTAGCTTTTTGATGGAGTCTTTCAGGTGTTTTATATACAGTATCATGTCATCTGCAAATAAATACAGCTTTACTTTTTCTTTTCTAATTTGGATGCCTTTCATTTCTTCTTCTTGTCTAACTGCAATGGCTAATATTTCCAGTACTATGTCGAACAGGAGAGGTGAGAGTGGGCATCCTGTCTTGTTCCTGTTCTTAGGGGAAATGGTTTTAGCTTTTGCCCATTGAGTATGATGTTAGCTGTGGGTTTATCAGATATAGTTGTTATTATGTTGAGGTATGATTCTTCTAGTCCCACTGCGTTGAGAATTTTTATCCAGAAAGGGTGTTGGATTTTGTCAAATGCTTTTTCTGCATCAATTGATATGACTCTGTGATTTTTACCTCTCAATTTATCTATGTGATGTATCACATTTATTGATTTGCAGATATTGTACCATCCTTGCATTTCTGGGATAAATCCTACTTGGTCATGGTGTATGATCTTTCTGATGTACTGCTGGATCCAATTTGCTAGAATTTTGTTAAGGATTTTGGCATCTAGGTTCAAGAGGAAGGCTCACTTTCAAGCTCATTCTATGAATTTTTTGGAATAGTCTGAGGAGGACAGGTTTTAATTCTTCCTTGAATGTTTGGTAAAACTCCCCTGGCAAGCCATCTGGCCCCAGGCTTTTGTTTGCTGGAAGCTTTCTGATGACTGCTTCAGTTTCTTCCATAGTTATTGACCTATTGAGATGTTTAGATTCTTCCTTATTGAGTTTTAGAAGGTTAATTTTTTCTAGGAATAAGTCCTTTTCCTCAGTTTGTCCAGTTTGTTGGAATAGAGTTGTTCATAGTATTTTTTAACAATCCTTTGTATTTTGGTGGGGTCTGTTGTTATTTCACCTCTTTCTTTTCTGATTTTGGTTATTTGGATCCTCTCTCTTTGCTTCTTGATGAGTCTGGCTAGAGGTCCATCAGTTCTTGTTTATCCTTTCAAAGAATGAGCTCTTGGTTTTGTTGATCTTTTCTATTGTTTCTTTGGTCTCTGTGTCATTTATTTCCGCTCTGATCTTTACTATTTCTTTCCTTCTGCTTACACTGGGATTTTCTTGTTGCTCTCTTTCTAACTCTTTGAGTTGTAGGGTTACCATTGTTTCTTATTTTTTGCAGTAGGCTTGTAGAGCTATGAACTTCCCTCTCAAGACTGCTTTTGCTGTGTCCCCTAGATTTTGGATTGTTGTGTTGTCATTATCATTTGTTGCCATGATGTTTTTTTATTTCTTCCTTAATCTCTCTGGTAACCTAGTCATTGTTTAATAGCATGCTATTTGGTCTCCATGTGTTTTATTTTTTTGGATTGCTTTTATTGTAGTTGATTTCCAGTTTTATGCCACTGTGATCTGAGAAGATGCTAGATATGATTTCTATATTCTGGAATTTGAAGAGACGTTGCCTATGATCCAGCATATGGTCTGTGTTTGAAAATGACCCATGTGCACTTCAGAAGAATGTATATTCTGTGGTTTAGGGGTGAAATATTCTGAAGATGTCAATTCCATCTGGTCTAGTGAGTCATTTAGGATTGATGTTTCTTTGCTGATTTTTTGTTTAGAGGATTTGTCCAGTGGTGACAGTGGGGTATTAAAGTCTCCTACTATGATTGTATTACTGCCAATCTCTCCCTTGATATCCTCTAGGAGTTTTTTTTATGTATTTGGGTGCTCTTGTATTGGGTGCGTATATGTTTACCAGAGTTATTTCTTCCTGTTGGATTGTTCCCTTTAGTATTATAAAGTAGCCTTCCTTATCTCTTGTTATGTCCTTCACTTTGAGACCTAATTTGTCAGATATAAGTATTTCTACTCCAGCTTTTTTATTCATTTCTATTTGCCTGAAAAGCCTTTTCCATCCCTTCACCTTCAGCCTGTGTGCATCTTTTTTTCTGAGGTGAGTTTCTTGTAGACAGCAGATATATGGGTCATGTTTTCTTATCCAATCCATTACCCTCTGTCTTTTGCTTGGGGCATTTAATCAATTTACATTTAAAGTTATTATTGATAGATATTTGTCACCACTTTTATTCTTTACCCCTGTGTTCCTTCTTCGCTTCCTATTTCTTTTTTTTACAGCAGACCCTTTAGCATTTCTTGCATTGCTGATTTGGTGGTAATAAATTCCCTTAGTCCTTTTTTGTCTCTGAAGCTCCTGATTTCACCTTCAATTTTGATTAATATCCTTGCTGGGTATAGTATTCTTGGATTCGGACCCTTCCTTTGCATGACTTTGTATATTTCATTCCATTCCCTAATATGTTTCTGTTGAGAAATCAGTTGCTAGTTTGATGGAGGTTCCTTTGTAGGTAATTTTCTGCTCTCTCTGGCCACTTTTAAGATTCTTACTTTTTCATTGGTGTTTGCCAATATAATTATAATGTGCCTTGGTGTCGGTCTTTTGGGGTTCATTTTACTTGGGACTCTGTGAACTTCTTGGACTTGTGTGGGTTTTTTCTTCCTCATATCAGGGAAGTTTTCCATCATTATTTTTTCAAACAGGTTTTCTATTCCTTGCTCAGTTTCCTCTCCTCCTGGAACCATTATTATGCAGATGTTGTTTTGTTTCATGTTGTCCCAAAGTTCTCTTAGGCTCTCTTCCTGGTTTTTAATTTTTTTTTCAATAAGCTGTTCTACTTGGTTATTTTTTCTTACCTCTTCTTCTACCTCACTGATATGGTCCTCTATGTCTTTTAGTCTACTCTTGATGTTTCCTATTGAGTTCTTTACAGTAACGATGTCATTTTTCATTTTTTCTTGGTTCTTACTCATTTCCTCTTGATTCTTACTCATATTGTCGTATTTGTCTTCCATTATTTTCCGCCACCTTATGAGCATTTCTCTGAATTCTTTATCTGTCAGATTGCTTGCCTCCATTTTGTTTACTTCCTTTTCTGGTGATGCCTGCTTTTCTTTCATATGTGGACTGTTTCTTTGTCTTTCCATGGTCTTTCTTCTCTGGGTGTCTGGTTATGTAGTTCTCTCTCTCCAGTGATGAAACAATTCAAATCATGGTAAGAACAATCCGAGTTGTGTCACCATCATGTTGTAGGCAGCAGGTTTGGCACTGGTGGAGTCAGACTAAACTTGGTTCAGCAATTTTGGTACTTGGGTTCTGCAATGGATGGTCGTCCAGAACCGCTTCAGCTTTCTGGTACCAAGGGACAAGTGTACTTAGAGCACCGACCTCAAAAATGTTTCACCTACAACTCAGACTTTAAAATTTTAATGGAGGCCCAGTTTGACTCAGTGGATAGAGTGTTGGCCTGCAGATTCAACGGTCCCAGGTTCAATTCCAGTCAAGGACATGTACCTTGGTTGCAGACACATCCCCAGTAGGAGATGTGCAAGAGGCAGCTAATCGATGTTTTTCTCTCATCAATGTTTCTGTCTCTCTATCCTTCTCCCTTCCTTTCTGTAAAAAATCAATAAAATATATTTACCAAAAAAGAATGTGTATTAGAAAGTGGTGTATTAGAAATACCTTGTTATTAAGAAAGGACTATTATTTTTGTTTTTTTATCTTATATTGTATTTCACTTAGTTCTGTAGAAATCATTTTCAAAATCTGGTTCCCTTTGTGATTTGAGCAGTGTTGGTGACTGGGTTGCTTCTCTCTTCGAATCCCAAGTTGCAAAACCTATAATTATACTGAATACTTGAAGTCATCACCTGAAAACATATTTATTCCAATAGCCTCAACTTTAACTTTTCTAGAGGATATTTAGTAATAATGATTAAAAATAAATCTGTTGAATGATTTTAACCAAAAAAATAGCACCCAAATCTAATCAAGACAAAAAGCTCGTCTATCCAGAGACACTTTTTATTTCATTTTTGAGTCATTTTACTTCCCCATCATATTTGTTTATCTTCTAGTATATCTTAAAATTATATCTTTCTCTTTGAGGTCTTTAAATTTATTTTTCTCTCTCTCACTGTTTCCTGTCTATTTCTTTAAGGTGAGAATGCAGGAAGATGCAGCTCTCCTAAACAAAAGAATAAGCACTCAGCCGGGGCTCACAGCACTTCCTGAGAATCCAAACACTACTCTTCCATCTTTCCAAGATACAGCTTGTGAGTTGCAACCGAGGATTGACCCATCTCTTGGTCAGCAGGTGAAGGACAGCCTCGTTGTGGGTGGCCAAGGTGATGCCTCCGTAGATGCCATTTACAAGGCAGTTGTTGATGCTGCCAGCAAGGGAATGCAGGTTGTCATCACCACAGCAGTCAACAGTACAACTCAAATCAGCCCCATTCCAGCTCTGAGTGCCATGAGTGCCTTCACTGCTTCGATTGGTGACCCATTAAGTCTCCCCAGTGCTGTCAGTGCAGTCATTCATGGACGGAACATGGGCAGTGTTGATCACGATGGAAGGCTGAGGAATGCAAGAGGACCTCGGCTGCCTAGAAATCCAGACCATGGGAAAAATTCACATGAAGGAGATGGGTTTGAATATTTCAAGTCAGCAAGTTGCCACGCATCTAAAAAACAGTGGGATGGGGAGCAGAGCCCTGGAGGGGAGCGAAACAGGTGGAAGTGTGAGGAATTTTTAGATCATTCAGGCCATATTCACAGTAGTCCTTGTCACGAAAGGCCCAACAATGTCTCTACACTGCCATTTCTGCCTGGGGAACAGCACCCAATACTGTTACCACCAAGAAACTGTCAGGGGGATAAAATTCTGGAGGAAAATTTCAGGTATAATAACTACAAAAGAACTATGATGAGTTTTAAGGAGAGACTAGAGAACACTGTGGAAAGATGTGCACATATCAATGGGAACAGACCTCGGCAGAGTCGTGGCTTTGGAGAGCTGCTGAGCACCACAAAACAAGACCTGGTCCTAGGGGAGCAGTCTCCAAGCTCCTCAAATAGTTTGGAAAGTTCTCTGGTCAAAGACTACATCCATTACAATGGAGATTTTAATGCCAAAAGCATTAATGGGTGTGTGCCTAGCCCTTCAGACGCTAAAAGCATTAGTAGTGAAGATGACCTACGGAATCCAGACTCCCCCACCTCAAATGAGCTGATACATTATAGGCCAAGGACGTTCAATGTTGGCGACTTGGTCTGGGGCCAAATCAAAGGACTTACTTCCTGGCCTGGAAAATTAGTAAGAGAAGATGATGTTCACAATTTATGTCAACAAAGCCCTGAGGAAGGGAAGGTATACCAATCTTTATCCATTGTCAATTACTAATCTTTATTCAGGTATCAATTATTATTTGTTTTTATTATCACTTTGGATTCTTTGGATTTGAAATTAGGATTCTTCTCAGGTTTCACAAACTTCTGGAGCATAAAGTAAAGAGGGGAAAGTTAGAGGCACCAAAATGTCTATCACCAAGGGATGGGTTGTAAAGCATCTGTAGATTCCACCAAGGCTCAGAGTGGTTCTAACCCCGGCACCAGATGGCCAGAATTTAACTCTGCCTTTCTTGCCTGCATTTGTCTAATTCTTCATCCTATATACAGAGGATGAAGGCAAGTGGCAGTGAATGGGGAAGAGTCTGGTAGCCACTGGAGTCCAGGAGTGTGGCAGAGGGAAGAGTCCTTCCAGGCAACAGGCAGCATCCTCTCTGTGTGCTTGGAGCTTGGGAGAGGGTAAAATCAGGGTGGATTGCAGCCAATTCTGGAAGCAGCAGGTAATATCTGAAGTCAAAATGGTGTCTCCTTTCAGGAAAAATCCTGGGCCTCTATAGCATATGGAAATGTTTAGCCCCATAGTCTGGTTCTACTTAACACAATCTGATCATATAAATTAATGGAAAACTTCTCTGTGAAACTACCATTCAATTTAGAAGAAATTAGTAGGGGTCTTCTGGGCTTCCCCCACCCCCGCCCCACAGTTGGTGGAAGTGACTCAGTAGGCAAGAAATAGGAAAAATGTATAAAGTAGATAGAAAAATCTACATCTGACCAGGAGGAAATAATGATGTATGTTTCTCACATATAGTGAAGAAACATAATTTTTCATCTCTTTAGGAAGTAAAAATTACTCTTCCAGATATAAGTATTATTCTGTTAAAGAGCGTATTGTATAAAGCTTTGTCAACTGCGCAAACCTCCACTGGCACTTAGATTTAATGGCAGGAAACTAAAGACATTTTTGCCAGCACAATAAAAAGATTGTCTTTCTGCAGATGACTGGAAGGTCCTTAAACCCATTGCTTATATGCCTAATATATACTTATCAGAATACACTCTGACCATAATGTTTCTATGTTTGATAAGAAAATGAATTCCATATTCCTAGTCACAAAACATTTTACTCTCTAATCTCTCCAAGACCAGACAAACAATCATTAGGTTAATAAACCTAAGTGTTTTTGACAGTTTATTTCAAAATAATTAGAAACAGCAAAATTGGGCTCTTATGATATAAATGGAACTGCTGCAAATACAAGATGAAGACATTGAACTGTTTTAGAATGTCTGTGCACATGAAACCAAGACTTTTTTAATGTGCTATTTTACAAAAGCTTCACTAAAGGAAAGATGATGGCCTCCCTTTCCTGGAAACCTTCTTCCTGTCCTGAACGCCTTGTCTAAATATCTTCCATGTTCCCTGGAGAATAAAGGCATGTACTTTTAACACATTTCCCAGTAAACAATGCTCCTGATCTTCCGATTAGTCAGTGTCAGCAAACTCCTAAGATTGAGTTCCTCATTGATATTCATGGAGGTAGACTAAAAAGAAAAAAAAAAGTCGTTACCTAAGAAGCCAAGAAACATTTATTTTCCTTCATTTAAGTAAGCAACAGGTTTTCATTCACTATAAAATAATGTTTCAAAAATCCAAATTCTTCATTCTTGTTGTAAGCAATAGGAAAATTCTTAATAGAGAGAATAATATTGTTTCTGTAAATGCAAATATTCCCCCTCCCACTGGCTGACATTGTAACTTCGCATTCTCAAAACATTGATAACAAGATACACTACAAATATTTTTAGTAATTCAGAAAAATAATTTAAAGTAGATGTTTACAGGTAAAACAAAACAAAAAGCATGTAATGAAATATTAATAGCACATTAAATATTTAGCTATCATTAAAAAGTAAGGTATCACAGCCTTAAATGCTCTAGAGCACTTAATATTTTTAAAAACCTCAAGTCTTTTCAGGGCCTTTGTCACTTTTTTACATAAAGAAAACAACAACAAAGTACTATTTCACAAAGAATCTTTTTTCTCCTAGAGTTCACAAAACAAAGGAAGGGCTTCCTCATACCTTATTTAATGATGCCCAGCTAGCCAAACAGTGTTCCCAATTTCTAACACCAAAAAGGCACAATTTCAAACCCAGGTCTGTCTGACTTCAAGCCCAATGACCTTGGCCTGCTGCCTTCAAGACCCTGCTGCATCCAGAAAAGATTAAATTATGTTTAATATCTGTGTGAGACAAAGCACAATCTATTCTAAAAGATTCCCATTAAAACATTTTTTTTTTAATTTCTACTCTTATTTAAGTGAACCAAGTATGAATGTTATTTACATATAGCCCCTTAGTCTTCGGTGGATACAGTTTTGTATATTAATAACCAGACTTCTGCTTTTAAAAAAGGGAAGTGGTGCATTAGGGCTCCTTCCATATATTGTGGCAATGCCTGACACATTAATAATGTTGAAAGAGAGAGACAGAGACTGACTCCATAGCCAATTGGTTTATTATACTAGTAGTAAGATCTTATTAATTCGACTTCACTAAGGGACCTTTTTTTCTAGTGTTTATCTTTGTAGTATCTCGGAGAAAAGCGTTTGTTAGACAACTTTCTTACACATTATCCTTTTAAACCTTTTTAGCCTCTCGGTTTTTCATACTATTTCTATGTCTAACAAAGTAAATTAATCCAAGATCCTGTCAGATCCCATCAGATAAAATCTATGTTAATTCAAGTTTTAGAATAGACTTATTACTTATGTGCCCACCACTCCCCACATCCCACAAACCTATCATTTATTTATTTTCTGTTGCAGTCTTTGTTCTGAGCAGGACACTTCAGATTCTTTTTGGAAGTAGGCAAATAAAAAATAATAATAATTGATTGACAGGATTGCAGGTTACTAGTTCAGAGCAAACCAGGCACCTCTGGTGTTTGCTGGTTGTATGAGTGGTCTCTGTACTGAGAGGTCGGTGCTGATTGGAACGCTGATGTCTTCGGGGGCTGAGATCTCCAGCGTCATGTTGTCCATAAGTTGATGCTTTAGCCAGCTATTTGCCACGATAGTAAATGATCTGTCCAGTTTATTATTTTAAAAAGGCACTTTCAGTCTTTGGTGAGGTATCACATGTAGCAGAATTATGAATGAGCCATTAGAAGTGTTCTGCAGCTTCTGAGATTACATCCTAAGAGGTATGATTTCTAAGCATTAACACTGTGTGAATACGGTCTACAGAGAACTAGAGAAAACAAGGTTGTGGCAGGGAAGGAGTGGGCTTTGGGCATTCTGACATGAGCTTCATCCCAGCTCTGCCAGTTACCAAGATGGTCCTGGGTAGGTATGTTAATCTCCCAGAACTGCAATCTTCACACCTCTCAAATGGGAATATTAATTCCTATTCAGGATGATATTTTAAGAGTTAAAACACAAAAGAGGCTCAGCAAAAATGAACTTTCTCATCCATATTCTATATGCACGACAACCCAATTAATTTGGTTCCCACCATTATAGAATTGTGGCCATTTGACCTTTGTTAGTGTTCATCTATGCATTACCTATGGATTCAGGGTTTACTATCCATGAATATAGAATAAGGATAAAATGATTATAAGGATTATAGTTAATGAGTGAATTAGTTTATAACTTTTTAACAAACCTCAGCACATCAGACATATTGACATATCTGATTATAAATTAATATTAGCTGCTCATTTCAAGCAGGAGTTGACTTTAAAGCATTTCAAAGCTCTCCATTTGTTGAGTGAACTTGAAAGTCTCCTCCTCCTCAGATTTTCTAAAAAACGTCAACTTAGATTTTCTTCCTCTACCTTCTTCACACCCTCCCACTTAACAACATAATGTAATAGAGATTTTTACAGTCTGCAAAAAGTTGGACTGTATTGCCCCTCGAGTACCAGTGTTCAATGGAGGGTCTTCAATGCCTTATGGTGCATTCAGGAAGTAGTATTGTCTTACTAATACTTTTTTTCCTTTAGTTAGCAGTTTGTAATAAAGCATGTTCTGGAAGATACTTTCAATTTTTCGAAAGAAATGCAAGTTCCTCTAAACTCTGACCCAGTCATAGTTTGAGGGTCAGTGGCCAAGAGTAAGTCTTCCTTGCAATGCTCAAGTACAAGGTCATGGCCAGTGAGGCACTGCCAGAATTTTCTTGGAAAGGGAAAGGACTTCCATTGGGGCTGCACCTTCATGCTATAATATGCAAACAGATTAATCCTATGCAACAGGTATCTTTATGTGCTCATTTCAGCACATTATTTAAACAGGAAAAAATGCTCTTATTTTTTAAAACAAATTTTTCTCATCTTTGATCTTACAGTAGCCTGTAAAGGGTTGATTCTCTCTTTCTTCTTTAATGATTGAAAAATAAAATTCCTTTTTTTTCTAAATAGATCGTTTTTACTCTTTGAACGTTGCCCTGTTGGTCTTCACATTTCATTGCTCTAGTATCCAATATGTATTTTGACTCGAGCCCAGTTTAGGAAAGGATTTCTTTCTAGATTGGCACCAACATGCTTCTTTCCAATGAGACATTTGTTGTTTGACAAGAAGGGACATCTTTTGATTACCCAGGAAAGTTCTCCCTTTCTGTGCAGCACCACCTGGGTAAATGAAAAGTTCTATAAAAGCAGTGGGCAGGGTACCCCTTCTCCAGACTCACACCTGGATTTTTTCTACACAGTTGTATTGGCAAGTAGAGATGAGAAGAGTTCTTTATATAGTCATTCAAAGCAGACAAAACACATTATTAAAACTCATAAGTAAATTGATTTGGGATAGCACACTTCTGCATATTCGTTCAGCATCACAAGCACACGTTTGACAGAGTGGAGCAAAACCAGAGACAGCCTGCATCACATTTGGGGGATGTAGAACTTAAGGAATTGAGCCTGGGGTCTGGATTTGAGAGGTGTGCTGTCCTGTGATGTTTAAACATTTTATTTTCAAAACCATTCTTCCTGTGCTTGATTATCAGTGTGAGCTGTTTGTATTGTTTGGTGCTATCAGCTTCTTTGAAATTGTCCTTTGTTTGTCCTTTGTATATCCCCTTTACTTAGATAGTTTCTTAGCCTCTATTGGAAATGAATCCTTTCCTCTGTACAGAATCCATATCGATAATATTAGGCTACATTTTGGTTGGCAGGGCAGCAGGGGCAATCAGTGCTCCGTAGCAACAGAATCTTCTTGAAAAGGAGCAAAATAGTTCTTGAAAAGTGATAAGTACAGTAAGATCCAGGCTAAGAAAGTCAGGGCCCAATCAAACTTGAGAGATAATGCAAGTGAAGAACTAGATGAAACTAGAAAATGGGAATGTTAGGAAAAAAAGATTAAACTGCATCAAATGCTTAGATAAAACTGTAAGCTCTATACTGGTGAATTGTGGAATATTGTGAACTTTTTCTTTCGGGCACCATCTAAGAGGGGAAGGAGGCCTGTCTCCATTCACAGATACTGAGCTCAACCCAGAGTTCTCGAGCTGGCAGTGCAGTTTTAACGTAGATGGTAGCAAATGCAATCTCAGGTCTCAGGCAAATACATGCTTCTGTTACCTGAGCTTATCAACAGTGTTTCTTCAGATTTACAAATTTATCCAAAGTGTTTTTGTGTTGTGAATCAATCTGAAATTTGTTGTCTCATTTTAGATTTACTCTAGTCCTGCAGTGTAGTTCTCTAGTACTCAAAGATACCGCTCTCCAAAATGAAAAGGAAAGCAAGTGTGCACGCTTCATCTCACACACATTAATAACACACACACATACACACACACACACACACACACACATACACACACACACCTCAGATAGTGTCACTGACAGTAATAATGTGGATTTGATGAGTTCATAGGGAAAAAAACTGGATTCACTTTAGTGATATTTCCATGAGTTCTACTCGAAAATTAAGTTCATTTTCTGTCACAGGTGAGTTAACATTTTATCCCCAATTAATTATTTACCATTAATTCCCTTAAGTTAGCAAGACTTTTTTAGCTTGAAGATTTTGAAAAAATATTTACTATTTAATATTTGATAACTAGAGTCCCAGTGCATAAATTTGTGGATGGGTATTGTCCCTCAGCCGAGACAGCAATTGGGCCAATAGGCGCTGTCTCACCCAGTCCTGATCAGGGCCAGGCGAAGAGATCGCAGGAGACTGACTGGCCATGGGAGATTGGCTCTAGAAGCACATTGACCACCAGGGTGCAGCCTCCTGTGTTGAGTATCTGCTCCCTGGTGGTCAGTGCACATCATTAGCAACCAGTTGTTTGGTCAACCAGTTGAAACGGTCACTTAGGCTTGATAGATAGATAGATAGATAGATAGATAGATAGATAGATAGATAATAAGCCTAGGAACTGCCTCATATTCACTTAATTCTTCAGAGCTGTGTCTCCCAGACTTCAGCTAACATGATATGTTACTTGTACTATTACTTAATTAAATTTTTTTCTTTAGATTCATTTACTTATTTGTTCATTTAACAAATATTTTTTTTATCACATACTATGCACTAGGCACTATTCAAGCAACTTTTTAAATAGCTTCTTCACTTTTAAGTTATAATATATGTGAGAATCCTAAGTATAATGGTTTTTGTATTTTTCTAATACAAATTTATACAAGTACATGACTATTAAAAATGTTTTAGTCTATCTATGTTCCACCTAAAATAATTTCACATGCCACCGGTGGCACTTTGGGAAAAGCCACTTTGGTGTTGATAGAGCATCTTCCTGTTCACTGTCTTTTTAGTTCTCTCAATGACCCATAAAAATGTGCACAATTATCCCCATTTTACAGATGAGAGAACTGAATTTCAGTGAAGCGGCATTCCCAAGGACACAAATTGTAGGCAGTAAAGCCTGGTCTCGTAACTCTAAGTAGTACTCGACGTGATACCATTCCCCCAACAGTAGCTGCTGACACTGTAGAGATGGGATGGGGTTGTGAAGAAGGAAGGGGGAACTCGAGGTCAGCTGTCTATCTCGGTTTTGAATTCTGTGATGTGGTTTGTGCTCTGTCTTTGACCTCTGTGTGACAGCTTTGCCTCAGCACTAAGTAGCCACAAAGTCATCACTAAGAGATTGAATCCTGTTATCAAGATTAAAACCTGCAGGGAATATTAACACTTTCTCTAATTAACTGACTATCCAAAAGTGATCTGGGACTTTTTTATCCCAAATATATTCTTATTGATTTCAGAAAGGAAGGGAGAGAGAGAGAGATAGAAACATCAATGATGACAGAGAATCATTGATCAGCTGCATCCTGCATGTTCCCTACTGGGAGTTGAACCCTGGACCCTTAACAGAAATTGAACCTGGACCCTACAGTCTGCAAGCCAATGCTCTAGCCACTGAGCCAAATTAGCTAGAGCTGATCTGGAATTTTTGTTCCCGGTTCTTCTCATATATTTTATACCTCAATTTGAGACAGTGGGGTGCTTAAATAAAAGAAACTTATTTTCTGACAGTTCTGAAGACTAAAAATCTGAAATGAAGATGTCAGCAGTGTTGGTTCTTTCTGAGACCTCTCTCACTTCTCAGTGTGGCTTGCAAGTGGCAATTCTCTCTGTCTACTGAACTCACTTTCAGAGGGACAGCTTGTAATCTGGAAAGTTTCTATCTTCACTTGTCATAGACTTTAAGTTTCTCCTGAGATACATACCTGCTACTGTGCTGACCCCAAATCAAACTTAGTTAAATTACTAAGTATTGATATGTGCCTTGTGAACAAAAGAAGTAATCAGAGGTTTAGAATGTTCAGAAAACTCTCAAACTTTCACTGTATAATAATGTCTGGCTTTATGCACATGTTTTCAGCCTGACTGAACAGCTCTAGGACTATTTGTGTCAAAGAATTGCTATATCTAAAGAATGTGAGTGAGTGAAAGAAGGGATTTAGGAGTTAAAAAATGAACATATGTGTGCATTTATATATGAGATAATATGGGAATTTTAAATCCATATAAATTCTAGATGTCTTTTTCTAGTTCATAAATGATATATGTACAAATGTCATGCTGGCCTTTACTACAGCATCGTCATACTAGAATGAGAATGTGTGGGCAGTAATGATACATTATAAAGTCCTCCCCCAATTTGACACCAAGATAGGATTGAAATAATTTTTGGAACCCTGGTGTGTAAATATACAGGGAATATCTATATATATAAAAGCTTAATTTGCTAAGTGTCTGACCATTTGACTGGTAGCTATGCGGGGCAGATTCTCAGTGCACAGGCATGGAAACATGGAACAAACTGATGAAGCTCAGAGGGAAGTGGGGAGGAGAGAGGGCAAGAAGAGATTAACCAAACATCTTATATGCATACTAGAGGCCTGCTGCATAGATTCATGCACTGATGGGGTCCCTTGGCCTGGCCTGTGCCTTCTCACAATCTAGGACCCCTCAGAGGATGTTGGACTTCCAGTTTTGACTTGATCCCCACAGGCCAAGCTGAGGGACCCCACCAGTGCACAAATCCATGCACCGGGCCAGTTTTGGCCTGATCCTCACAGGCCAGGCCAAGGAACCCCACTGGTGCATGAATCCATGTACTGGGCCTCTAGTAAGATTATAAATTAGAGTATTGTGTATGTTATTTCCTGCTCCTTCATTGTCAGTTTTATAAAATATGTTTAAACTTTTTCATATATATTAAATATCAGTAGCCCTGCACATAAATCTGTGCAGGTCACTGGTGCCCTCCTGTAGCTCTTTGCCCACTGCCCTGCCCTCCAGTAGCTCCCCCACCCCTCCTCATAGCTTGCTGCCCTGCCTCATCCTATAGCTCTCTGCTTCCCACTTGCTTGCTGCCCTATCCCCTCCTGTAGCTCTCTGCCACCCACTTGTAGTTCGCTGCCCTACCTTCCTGCAGATCCATGATCTAGTCATTATGCAGTCGGTCATTATGCCTCACAGCGTACAGATAATTAGCATATTCCTCTCATTATATAGGATACTAGTATATATGTATTTGATTTTCCAGTATTTCTTTTTCATTTACAAGTTAGCCAGATAATTTATGAGGAAATGTTTATTAAATCATTAAATATGAATTCTATTTGACTAGAAATTGAATTCATTTTGTTCATCTCTGATGCCATTTGGGTGGGTGGTATCTTTAAAGAACTTCTTGAATATTGTGAAGGTTTATGAATATTTCCCCAGAAACAACACATACTCTTCTTCTATAATAATAAAAGTGTAATATGCTAATGAGACTAGACATCCTTCTGGACGTTCTTCTGGATGACCTTCCAGATGAAGCCAGGGCTGCAAGGGAAGCCTGGGTCCCAGATGCCTGCCAGCGACCAGAGAGAAGCCCAGGTCCTGGGTGCCAGAGGGAAGCTGGTGCCAACAGCTGGGGGAAGGAAGGCCTATTCTTGCACAAATTTCGTGCATTGGGCCTGTAGTATATTATACTTCACAATACAGAAGAGTACTAAAATTCTATTGAATTTTTTTCAAACAAAATAAACTAGATATTTACCTCTGGAGATTTATGATCCTGTTATATCACAAATATTTAGACATGTGTGTTTATGGTTAGCTTTAGAAAGCACCAGCATTGCTTTCTCTGTCAAGTTCATTGACTCCTTTATAAATAATATAGTTTGTTGTAAGAGTACCTTTGGGCCTTACAAGCAAAATTAAATGAAGAAATCTTGTAGTGAATGAATTCAGAAAAATCACCAGAAAACTAAGCATAGAAAATTTTTTAAAACAAATTTGGGCTAGTGTTGTCTAAATGTCAATATGTAAAATGTAAAATTTTAATTTGATTTAAAGTAATTTTACTTAATTTTTTAGTGTGTGTGTGTGTGTGTGTGTATGCATATTATATATAAAATATATATAAAAGCCCAATCTACTGTTTGACCATTCTACCAGTAGCTATAATGTGCACTGACCACTAGGAGTCAGATGCTCAATGCATAGGCATGGAATCATGGAACAGACTGATGAATCTCAGAGGGAAGGGGGAAGTGGGGAGGGCAAGATTAATCAATCAAAGATCTTATAAGCATACTAGAGGCCCAGTGAACAGATTGGTGCACCAATGGGGTCCCTTGGCCTGACCTGCTGGGATCAGGCCAAAACTAGCAGTCCAACATCCCCAAGGGGTCCCAGATTGTGAGAGGGTGAAGGCCAGGCCAAAGTACCCCACCACTGGCACGAATCTGTGCACCAAGTCTCTAGTTATGTATAAAATGACTGTATGTTTCAATGTCTATTCAAGTTAGTGTTGTGAAAGGAGGCTGAGTGCTTTGGAATTAGACATGAATTTCAGTTCTGGCCCTATTACTTAAACTCCTGAGTCCCAAATGCAAAATAGCAAAAACAATACTGGCTTTCAATATTACCATATTCATTAATAAAGCAGCATCTTTTACATAAAATGCACAAGAAATGTCTTTACTGCCCCTTATTCCTTATTTAATTAAAATAAAAAGTGAAAGACTTTAAAAAATAGTTTGACCTAACTTAGCATTGTTTTCTATTGAATTAAGATGAATAGGGAAAGTTTGCACTGTGGTGTCTTGCTCTGTTTGACTGTGAACCTGCTCTGTTGCCTGCATCCATCCATCTCTCTGAGGTCTCTCTCTAGACCAGAAGTTTCTATTATAGGAGAGCTTCCTTCCCACTGCCAAGAAGGCCATTTAAATATAAGTAGAATTAGCTACAAATTACACAAATATAATGTATTAAATAACTTACATACTAGAGGTCTGGTGCATAAAATTGGTGCATGGGGGGTATGTCCATCAGCCCAGACTGCACTCTCTCCAATCTGGGACCCCTCAAGGGATGTCAGACTGCCTGTTTAGGTCCTATCCTACCTGGATTGCTGGCTCCTAACTGCTCATCTGCCTGCCTTCCTGATTGCCTCTAACTGCTTCTGCCTGCCAGCCTAATCACTCCCTAACCAATCCCCTTCTAGCCTGATTGATGCCTAACTGCTCCCCTGCCAGCCTGTTTGTCCCTAACTTCCCTCCCCTGCAGGCCTGGCCACCTCTAACTGCCCTCCCCTGCAGGCCTGACCACCTCTAACTGCCCTCCCCTGCAGACCTGGTCACCCAAACTGCTCTCTCCTGCAGGCCTGGGTCCTCCCGCAACTGCCCTCCCCTGCATGTTTGATTGCCCCAACTGCCCTCCCTTGTAGTCCTGGTCCCTGCCAACTGCCCTCCCCTGGTGGTCATGTTGTGGTGGCCATCTTGTATCCACATGGGGGCAGCTATCTTTGACCACAAGGAGCCAACCACCTTGTGTGTTGGAGTGATGGTCAATTTGCATACTAATCTTTTATTAGATAAGATAGAAGCCTGGCTCATGGGTGGGGGGCCAGCTGGTTTGCCCTAAAGGGTGCCTTGGATGAGGTTGGTCTTTCTTTGGGATGTGGGGTGACCTGGGCAAGGGTCCTGTGGTGGTTTGCAGGCCAGCCATGTCCCCCAGTGACCCAAGGGGAGGCCCTGGGATCTGGGATTTATTTATCTTCTATAATTGAAACTTTGTAGTGGAGGCCAAGGCAGGCCAGGGTTATATGAGCTTGGCTTCCTCCATTGCTGGGGGAAACTCAAGTCTCCTACTCTCTCCAGCTCTGTGGCTGCCGTCATTTTTGTTGGGATTTATTTATTTTCTCCAATTGAAACTTTGTAGCCTTGAGTGGAGGCCTGAGCCTGCCAGGGTGGGTAGAAAGCTTGGATTCCTCCATTGCCAGAGAAACCCAAGTCTCCTGCTTGCTCCATGTCCATAGTCATCTTGGTTGGATTAATTTGCATACACACTCCTGATTGGCTGATGAGCGTGGCTTGTGGGTATAGCAGAGGTATTGTCAATTTGCATATTACTCTTTTATTAGAGAGGATTTTCTTGGTGTGAGTGAATACACCATGGAACCTCAAGCCTAACATGAAATGTGAAAACAATACATCCATGTGTTGTTTTTAAAAAACAACAACACATGGATGTATTCATTTTAAGATTTTCTAATCATCCTGATAAGATGTTTTGTTCATGGCTCCTTGAAGTGTCATCTCTTGTCTGGCAATGATAGATTGGTTTTCCCCAATGAACTTGTGTATATAAAATATTTGAATCCTTTAGGACAAAATACAAAAATCACTATTTGACTATTTCTCTCACTGAATATTTAGAAATGCTTATTCAGACTGGACAGTGAAAACACTATGTACTAAATTTAAAGGGGTCAAAGAAATAGTCATTTGTAAAGAATATTCAGGAGTCAGGAAAATTTACAAGCAAAAGTTAATAATAATACCTTTGCATATTAGTGTTTACTTTCTTACTCATGAGGCATCTTGTCGACCTCTGAATGTTTACATAAAGGTAGTGTAGGGGTGGGGGTGACTTGGGTAAGGGATGGGCAGGGGCTTTGCCTTGAAGTTGTGTTTATCCAAATAACACTGTTTTTACTTAGTTTGTCCTTTTATTTTTAAGATCAGTAAAAATAGGAATGTTTTTCTAAAGGTGTTTTTATTCACAAGTTACATACGAATTTTCATACTTACTAATTGTTTTTCTTAGGGGAGGTGGTTTCAAAAACTGAGATAGAGATTATTGGGGTGAATGGCAGAGGTACCTCCCCACCCCCATGACTCCCAGCTACCACTTGGTGGCTGCACTGTGATGAGGTGGAGGCTTTGCACAGGCTGGTCATGCTAGAGCAGGACAGGGGAGAAAACCACCCGTAGCTGTAGCAACACCCTCTTCCCACATCAGTAAGGACTGTGAGGCCTTCCGAGCATGCTGGGTAATAATAGCTGCTCATGCTTGGTTAACTGTTCAGCGTGACTTGTCACATTTTGATTCTCACAGCAATTCTAGCAGGAAGGTAGGTATTATGGTCCTCATTTTAAAGAGGAGGAAACTGAGGCTCAGAAAATTTAAGTGTTGTTTTTATGCTGGGAGGTTGAATTCAAACGTCACATACCACTGCTCTTGTCCTCCCTGATGGGACACAGATTTGCAGTTTCTGAATAGCAGGCAATGAAGAAAGCAAACCAGGGCCTCTGATTTATATCATTTTGCCAATTGAAGGTTATTAAACTTCCAAGTTTTGTTCTTAAAACACTGTTTTAAAAATGTTGAGAACTTAAAAGCCCAAAGGTCTTTTGTGTCTACTGCTGTTTGCAGCCTGGAGCCTGGGCAGGACACTGGACAGGGCAGTGCAGCGCTAAGCCTCCCTTCCCAGTGCAGAGTCTGCTGTGCAGCAGGAGAGAGAAAGCAGTGGTAACAATCACAGGTCTGGGTAATGTGATCTGGTCTTCATACCTTCACTCAGGTGGAGCCCGAGAAGCTGAAGACACTAACAGACGGTTTAGAAGCCTACAGCCGAGCCCGGAAAAGAAACAGAAAGTAAGCTCTATTATTTTTCTTCCCATTTTTTAGTAATAAACTTTGGGTTTATTTCTTTATTTTTTATTGATTTCAGAGAGAAAGGGAGAGGAGGGAGATAGAGAGAGAAGCATCAATGATGATAGAATCATTGATCAGCTGCCTCCTGCAGACCCCACATTGGGGATCAAGCCTGAAACCCGGGCATATGCTCTGACCGGGAATCAAACCATGACCTCCCGGTTCATAGGTTGATGCTCAACCATTGAGCAACACCGGCCGGAGCCACTTAGTATTTTAAGGATATAATTTACTGGCTTTACTTCAAAGGGACAATGAAATCTCGCTGATTTTGTTCAGCCTGTAGGCTGCCTAAGAACAGTTTGATAGTTGTCACCAAAGAGGCCCATTATAGACAAACCAAATTAGCTGCTTCAGAAAATATTTTCTTAGCAGTTTATACCAGGGGAGGGGATGGAGGGTTTGGTCTGCAATGGCTCTTTCCTAACTCCCTCCATTTCCATCCCTCTGATTCAGTGGACAAGGGAATATGATTAATATTCTCAACATAGCAATTAGTCTCTGAAAGTAGAGCAAAAAGTCTACCATTTACAGTTTGGTAAATTAGTCAAAGTGATGGTAAAGAATTATTTTTTTCCCCTTGGGGCAGATGCAGTAAGTTCTCTTTGAAATTGTAACAAGAAGTTGAACTTTCGGACATTATTATCCAAGTTTTTTCCAGACCTTTATACTCTGAGTAAATGTAGAATGTTCAAGTAAAAAATGTTTGAAGCACAGTTTCCACTATAATGTAGTTTTGTGCATTATAACTTATTTTTTAAAATTTGTCTTTATTGTTGAAAGTATTACAGATGTCTCCCTTTTATTTTATTTTGAGGTAAAGAACTTCAAATGTTGCTTCTGTGTGTGTACATGAAAAATTATTTTAACATATATGTTACTGACAGACCTGTTCAAGATACTACAGTTTTCATATTATCAGACATCTAAGAATTATGAAACTAAAATGCTTAGGAGTGCCCTTTATGTAAATATCTAGTAAAGGGCAATCTAGTTCTTTTAGTGGGGTTGTCAATAATTCTTGCCAGAGGTAACATCTTAGAACTACATAGAATTGGGGAGACTCTTTATCTCACTGAAATATCTCATAACAGGATGTCAACTGCAAGGGCCAGCTCCTATGCTGGACTCCTGTGTTGGCACTGGCTGGACGAGGGCCCAGTGAATGGGCAGATTCACTGCAGAGCTGATGAGGAGCACAGTGAGGCAGGTGCCCTCTGCTCTGAAGAGACTCTTCCTGTGGAGGCTCGGTAGTAGGATAAGGCCTGACCAGAATGAAAGGAGAGAAATTGCAAATTACCTACATCACAAATTCACGATGGGCTGTTTGCTATAGAATGTCAACAGTACTTGTTTATTTGATATTTAAAAAATCTCTAAAATCTTTCTTCCAGTGAGTCATGTGGGTTAGCTGGATTATGAGCAGAATACCCAAAGCACAGTTGATAACACAGGAATGAAATAATTCCCCCAAATATTTAGATATTCTGCCTTGAAATAAGCCATATTTCCCCCCGCAAATTTGTTACTATGCAATTTCTGAAAGGTATTGAATAACAAACAATGGTTTAACAATTTTTTCTTCAAAACCAGTTTTAATATTTGTAGGGAGTTATCTAAAGTAACTCTGATAAAATCATAAACTTAGCATGCAAGTGTAAGCAGGAACTAGACCATGAAGGCCCAGTGCAGTCCCATGGGATCCTTGATCTTATGTGCCTGAAGGGGACAGGTGGGTGAATTTCTACTTTAGAAATGGCAGTATGGAGGATAAATTTTAGGGGAACAATTCTGGAGGCAGGGAGATCCTTTAGGAGGCCACGGTAGAAGATAAGGGAGATGGGGACTCAAATCAGGAAGAGCACAATGAGGGTGGAGGGGGAGGAATGTGGTATAGAAATACCTGGGAGGTAAAATTGACAGAGCATCATGGTGAATGAATGACCTGTGAAGGAGAGTAAGCAGTCAAGGACAACTGTCAAGGTTTTGGTTTGGATGTCCTGGTGCGTGGCAGAAACCCTGACTGGAATGGAGAAGACAGGGAGAACTGTTGGGTGCTGTGTGGGTGCCTGTAGGATAGGTTGGACACTCAGATCTGAAATGAAGGAGAAACTGATGGACAAAAACAGATCCAGAGACAGAGAAACATCAATCAGAACATCAAACCTCAGGGAAGGTAAGGGACGGTATGGGGAAGGGGGAGAGATTAACCAAAGGACTTGTATGCATGCATATAAGCCTAATCAATGGACACAGACAACAGGCGGGTGGGGGCATGAATGGAGGGTGGAGGGTAATAGGGGAATAAGGACACATACATAATACCTTAATAAAATAATTGTTTTTAAAAAGTGGCTGGAAATACCTTTGCCGGATTCAACACTGGGACACTTAAACTTCCTGCAGATACTGGAGAAGATGGGCAAAAAGGAGAGGGATCATCAGTGGTAGGAGAATAGGGTGTTAGAAGCCAAAGACTAAAAGTTTTGGAATGATAGAATGCTCAACAGAGGTCCAGTAAGACAAAAATTGAGACATCTCCATTGACTGGGCAGTTTAGAGGACAGTGGTCAGCTTTGTGAAATCAGTTTCCACTGAAGTAGTGGCTATAAAAACACAAGTGGTCATCAGTTGCTACCATTAATGTGAGAAGTTTCTGAAAAACAATAATAAAAAATGTTTAAGGTTACAAAGATTTGACTGCTTTTGTAGACTGAGAGAAAAAGAATAGAGGAAGAGACTACAAGGGGAAGATGGTATTGAACAAGATTATGAAGTGGTTGGTTTTTTATCTGAGTTGAAATCCTGTTTCTTTCACTTCATTTCTCGGTGCCCTTGGCTTGTTGCTTAACCTCTCTGAGCCTAAATTCTTCATTTCTAAAATAAGCATGGTAATATCTACCTTTTAGGATTTTTATAACATAGATAACATAATTAGAGCCTTAACATAGTACTTGGTACATAGTAAATGTTTAGAAAATAGTTATTTTTATTAGAAAGATACCGGTGAAAGAAACAAAATTATCTGATATTTATGCAGTTGAAATATTCTATGACCATATTAAATGTTTAAAACTTTATGTAGTCATTTTATTACTCAATATCCTACAAATTGTACAATAAAATATCTTTGAACTTACATGCTTATACAGCCTAACCGCAAAAGAAATATTAACATATTTATTGATGACACTACTAAGGGTCATTTTGTACTTAAAAAAGGAAATAGCTTTGTTCAAGAAAAATTCTTATAGTTTTCAGTTATGTGAAGATTAAAATATCTATCTTAAACACACATATAAATTATTTGGTACCCTGATTTTTACAAAGCTGGAAAATGATAAAATAATAAAACAAATCATACTTTTAGTTTAAAACCAAGAAATAACACTTAGTGTGTAAAATTTTCTTAAATCGTCATACTTTCTCTATGATAATGTTTTAGAGTCTAAGGTTCTTGACCTTTAAGTCTTCCCCAAATTTGTTCTGTTCTGCATGAAGTTGCCCAGATTTTAAACTGACAGTGTAGAACAACCTGCAATTTTTTATGTCTCTCTTATTTCTTGTGCCATTCATAGATGTGTACCTGACTTTTTTCTTATTATTATTATTAGTGAAGAAAAGGTTAATGTGTGACAATATAGGCAATGAAGATGAGAAGTGGCAATTATCTCCATTAATAACTAGAAATGTGATTATATGAGCATCAATTGCTTAATCAAGTAGGTTTTAAAGTGTCCATTAGTAAAAATGTTTATTATTAAATGTCAGTGGGGTATAGCAAATAGTAGAAGAGACACCATAGGGAGGCCCTCTGGACTGGAGGGCTGAATTTTCTCTAATTGTTCATTTCAGGAACTCATGGAGTTTTTTCTTCCTCTTTTAAGCTCATTTCCTGCCTACCTGACAAGTGAGTGAAAAATTGGTCTGGAGATTTGGCATTTGGGACATCACTCTTTGATCCCCATGATGTATTCAAGTAGTTTCATGCCCCGCATCTCTGTATCTATCCTGTCTTCCAAGAGTAGTCACTTCTTCCTCTATTAACTACTTAAGTCTGTTAAAGAAAAATAATATTATACTAATTTAGCTTAAATTAATGCATGGTAGTTACAAACATTTTAAATATCTTGTTGAAGAATGAGATCACAATCCTTTAAAATTCTCTCTTTTCATTTAACAAGTAATATTAAATTATTTATGTTCTTTAATAGTGATGTTATTGAAATTTTTTAAATTAAATTTATTGGGGTGACTTTGTTTAGTAGGATCCCATATGTTTTAGATATAGAGTTCAGTATATACAAGATTTGTATATTGCACTGTGTGCCCACCATATGTTAGGCCTTCTTCATCCCTCACCCTCTCCCACTTTCCTCTGGCATCCACCAACCACACTACTGTTTGTGTCCATGAGTTTCAGTTTTATATCCCACATGAGTGAAATCATATGGTTCTTAGCTTTTTCTGACTGGCTTATTTCATTTAGCATAATATTCTCAAGGTCTGTCCATGTTGATAGCTCTTATCAACAAGACAATTAATAACAAGTATTGGAGAGGTGGTAGAAAAAAGGTAACCCTCATTCATTGCTGGTGGGAATGTAGATTAGTACAGCTACTGTAATTTTTAATACTTACATTAAATTTTTATGACTCTGTTACTTTTAAAACTATTTATCTTAAATATTCATCTTCCTCATTACAAAATTAAAATTGGTTTCACCAGTTCCCCTTAAAAAAGTCAAAAGGTATTGCATGCAAAAGTTGTCATAATACTTACCGTTTAGGATTGTTGTATGGGTTAAATAAGATAATGATATAAAGATTTAACACAATTCTTGGCACAGAAAATTTTCAAAAATAGTAGTTATTTTTGTTATTAAGGTAAAGGTGATAGAAACAAGATTCTCAGATGATTTTTCATGGAAACATTTTACCATCTTTTTAGATATTTATAACTTTATGTAGTCAATTTTAAACCCATAAGATCTTATAATCAAAATGTGTAACAAAGAAATATATTTTAAAACATATGTCCATACTTTTCAATACAAAAGAAATAGTAAAGGTAAACCTATTTAGCACATAATACATGGTGTAATAGTGTTGGGCAACTAGGCAATGTGTGATACTATCAAGATCTTCTCCAAACTGCCAATCAACAAAAACCTCAGCCAATCATAGGAGGCTCTGCAGTCCTGGGACTGGATTCCTGCCCCGTCACCCAGAATTCTGCCTAGCCAACTTTTCACTGGGAAAAGAGGGCAAACTGACTCCCCAAGATACCCCAGCCCCCTTAAACCCAGAATGATAGGTAAATAAAAACAGTATATAATAGGTTATATCAGTTTGGACAGTGCTTAAAAACAGTAATAAGTGTGTAGGGAAAGAGATAAGTTGCAGAATGGTGTGTATATCAGGATACCTTTGAATATATATATATATATATATATATATATATATATATAATATGTATATATATTAAAGCTGATAACACAATCCTAGGTGCTGTTCATGGATAATCATATAAAATATGAACACATTCTAGAAGGATTTTCAACACAGTTGCCTTTGAGAGGAGGTTGGGAGAGAAAGGGCCTGAGAATTGATGACAAATGGGAACGTCAACTTTAATTTTTTAAAGAAAAAGGACTTAAATATGTCATCTGTTAAAATTTATTCTTATGCACTTTTCTGTATTGTTTAGATTTCTAAAAGTACATGGGGAAAATATAAAGCTGGAGGCTAGCTTACAGGTCAGCAAGAGGTGGGTGGAAGAGGTTTGGTGTTATATTACCCTTATATTGTGGTTACAGCCAATGCATTCATCTTTCCTTTCAGTTAAACTGACTTAAGTGCATACTATATGTTTTCCAAAATATAGGGCCAGCATACTACCCTTGGACACATATTTTTATTTAGTAAAATACAAACATTATGATGTGCCCAGCCCTGTGCTACTCAGGGATAGAAGACTCGGAGTTCAAGATATACCCAGAAACTAGGTGTATGAATGGTCAGCCCTGGAGTGTGAGGATAAAACCTGGTGAGGAGTGTGGTGAGCTGAAAGGGCTCATCTAAAGGCAAATGCGTTTTTAAACAGGCCGTGAGCCAAATTAAATGGGACTGTGAGCCAAATTCTTCTGCATTTGTAAATTTCTGATCTCCCTGTAGATGCTGAGATACAGTTTAACCCTTGGAAAGCTCTGCAGCTTTTCTCATAGTTGTCCTGGGAAGATAAATGAAATGGATCACCTTACTCAGAATAATTGGGTAATTATTTATACACATAAAGCAGGGGAAGTAGGTTAACAGAATGAACAAAGGGTACGTGTCTGCAGAGGTGGCTAATATGGATTTTGCCTGCATTTAGTAATTAGTCCAACAGCTTCCTAGATGTAAATTTCAATCAAGACAGATGTGCCGTGTGTATTGTTCAAGCCAAACGTGTGTAAAAGAATGCTGAATGGGCAGAAAAGGTCAGGCAAGTGATAGACACTCTGAGACCGTCATTTTTTATCTGTTCAAACAGTTATGCCATTTGGGTTTGGGGAGAAAATAGGATGGGCCCCCGCATGGAGGGTGCCTCCTGTGTGATGAGTTCTGCAGCCGGTTCCCATCTGGATATCAGCCTTCATTCACTAGCTAGCCTCCTGAAGCCAGGAGATCCAGAGAAGGTAGAGGGAGCTCCCTAGTGGCCAAAGCCCGAAGTTCAGCCCCTCCGCCCTTTCCTTTGACCACATGCCTGGCTGCTGCCCGAAAAAAAACAAGCCAGAACCACAAGGAACGCAGGACAGGCAGGAAGACGAGCTGCGTCTTTGGGAAAGAGACCCGTGGCCCGAATTCCTTACAAAATTATCAGACGTGGAAGAAGCATGTGGAAAGGGAAAGGATCTGTTTCCCCCAATCGTGTATTCAATTCCTCCCACCCCCCATAGATCTGCTATTTTATCATCAGCCTTCAGTGGTGAGAATTCCAGAGTGTGTTGTCATCTGAATTTTCCAAATGTGAATATAAGTTGATTTTTTTTTGGTGGAATTGGTACTTCTGTTTTCTGATTAGGGAATTAAATTGCTGTTTTGTTTCTTTAATTTATTAATCTGATGTGTTGTTTTCATTAATTCCAGAAGTGGAAAGTTAAATAACCATTTAGAAGCTGCTATTCATGAGGCCATGAGTGAACTGGACAAAATGTCTGGGACTGTAAGTTAATTTATTTTTCCATTATACTGTGTTTCTTTGAAAATAAATTGTATTACACTTTTTTGCTATAGTCTCTAAAATATTGGCAAGCAACTCATGTAGCAATACTAAATTACTAGGCTCTAAAGAAGACTGATATCAGAAAAGATCCAAAAGTAATTTAAGAAAAAGAATCTACTAGTACTAGCTATGTCTTTTTCTATATAAGTAACTCCCCCCCCCACACACACACACATAGCATTTTTTTTAAATATGAGCAACAAAATATTGAATTCACACCACAGCTTTCTACACTGGACTCTGAATAGCCATGGCCATTAATGTTGCCTAATATTCACTGAAGCAAATTTTGACCATAGAACAAAAAAGTGAAATTGAACAACAGGGTCAAGATCAACAGTTCACAGACCTCTCATTTCCTTTCCACTGTTAGCTAAAAAATAAAATATTTGGCACAAAACTCTGTTGTTAAGCTAATTAACACTATAACCTCTGGTTTTAGAGAAGTAGTGTCTACTTTTTTTTCCCTTTATTTAACAGTGCATATAACAGTGTTGGATGTAAGCAATTTAATCATTATCCTCTAATTCACTAATGTATACCTCAAAGTATAATTTTGGTAATCATTTTAAATATGTGACGTATCTAAAGCTATTCACTCTGAAAAGTTATTTCTTTTCCTTTTCCTTTTTCTTGACACTTGGTGCTAACTCGGTTTTCTGAGAGCTATCCAGTGGCTATTGTGTGACAGGTGTATATGGTGTGGGCTTTAGAGACTCTGTGATCCAACCCATCATTTCACAGATGGGCAAACTGAGGCTCTGCAATGTTAATTTTCCTGACAGAATGACAGAAAAGTCTGGAACTAGGGTTATATACTCAAATGCCTTCTAGGAAATAATATCCATAGGTGAGGTGAGTCAAGTATGAGGAAAACAGCAATTTGCGTGGACTGAGACGTGCCAACCCAGATGTGCTGGTGAGACCAGGCTGCCTGCTACTGCCAATCTTAGAGGCTCAGCACAGCAACTGCTCACTCCTGTCTAGTTCTGTCTTACTCCACACAGTTTTTCAGGGGCACAGGTTCTTTAGCATCCACTGTTCCTTAGCGCCTCAGGTAGCTCCATTATAACCTTTGTGTCGAGCCCAGCAGCCTAGAGAAGAGAGTGCACACAGAGCTCCACCAGGGTAGGTTTTACAGGCCAGGCCTGGCAGATAACACTCCTGCTGACTCTCCGGGCCTGACTGAATCATGTGTTTTTTTGTTAGTTTGTTTGTTTTAACGTATTTCTATTGATTTCAGAGAAGAAGAGAGAGGGGGAGAGAGATAGAAACATCAATAATGAGAGATAATCATTGATCAGCTGCCTCCTGCATGCCCCTGCACCCCGGGGATTGAGCCCACAACCCAGGCACATGCCCTTAACTGGAATTGAACCTGGAACCCTACAGTCAGCAGGCTGATGTTCTATACACAGCTGGGGCTCATGTGGCCTTCTGTACGTATGGACAAGGACATGTGTTAGGCGACCCTGCTAGTGGTACATAACCTGTGGGTTCATACCCACAGGTTGAAAACCACTGCTGTAGAGCCTAAGACCATCAGAAAACACAGATATTTACATTATGATTTATTAACAGTAGCAAAATTGCAGTTATGAAGTAGCAATGAAAATAATTTTATTGTTGGGGTCACCACAGCATGAGGAACTGCATTAAAGGGTCGCGGCATTAGAAAGGTTGAGAACCACTGTGTGACTAGTGCCTGCCTAGACATTGGCCTCTGTGGCCAGGGGACAGTCGTGGGTCACGGACACTGTGGCAAATGGAGCGTGAGCCCCCTGCAAGAGGGGCTTCTCATTTTTGTGAGCTGCTAGAAGTCTAGAAATAAAATTTCCCCCTCTCTCTCTGTCTCCCTTTCCCTCTCCCTCTCTCTCTCTCCTTTTTCCTCTTTCTCTCTTTTTAGTGTTGACAACTATTTTTAAAATAGTAAAACATCATATGGCTAAACAAAATACCTTTTCATGGGTTACTAGTTTACATTCTTGAATATGGCTTTCCTCAATTATAAAAAGATTTCAGTTTTAACTCCTTATCAGAGGCTATGATTTTTTAAAAATATATAGAAAAGGGTTAAGAGAAAGAGGTGTTTTGAAAAAATGCATAATGCTATTTTTAAAATTTAAATACTATTATTTTAAGAAGTCTTTTGTATTTGACTCTGAATAGCATTGACCTTTGCTGTTATCTAAATGTTATTTTTTAAAACATACAATAGAGCCAACTTGTTGTAAATCTCACGAGCTAATTATGTACGTCTCTTTCTAACTCTTAGTTCTGTGACATCACATTGGTAGCTTGAAATTGACCATGGTGGAAGTATTTACACTGTGGAAATTGGCATGTGCTCCCATGTATTTGTGTCCCTGCACAGGGAGCTAGCTGGTTGTTAATCATTTTCTACGCTGCTGCCTTGGGTCCATCCTACCTTTCCTGCATCTTGACCTTGCTTTCTCTCATCAGTAGCCACAATATAACGTGGGGTGCCTGATCAACTTCTAACACTTGTACTCTGCCCTTCAAAACCACACCAACTGCTTTCTGATACCTGGCAATCATACTCCTCATTTGATTCACCCCTGCTCAATCTGATACCCAACCCTGAATCCTGCTAGTTTCTGTGTTTGTTTATAAAGAAGACTTGTATTAATTGCTCTTCCCAGACTACACAAGCTCAAATCTGCCAACAGATGGTAGTGGTGTTCTATTTTCCATCCTAACTCTTCTTATAAATAAAATTCTTGGGCCACGGTTCTTACAATTTTTTACCCTTCTTAGTAGTTGTAAAATAAGTAGAGTTGTGAGTGAAGAAGAAAACATGGTTGGTGTGTACTCATCCACTTTCCAGATCCTGGGGGCATTGATGACCTAGGGCTCTCTGACAGGAAAGGCCTTGTTTTCGTTTTCATTTTCAGTGCACAGCATCAGTGAGAAGTGCGCATCACCTTTCCTGTACTTGAATTTCCTGAGTTCCTCCTTTATGTTTCACTGATGTGGGGTCCACAGCGCGCTGCTCTGCTTCAGTTTCAGGACTCCTCATACTCTGTAGTGACTGTGGGCACATTGAGATCTAGGATCTTGGTAAACATTTCAAACATCCTACGATAGCAGTGATTACAAATGAAAGCCTGAGTCTGTTTCCTGTTTCTTTGTCAGAAATCAGATGGTGTTTATGATTTCAACCTCTGTTGTTGTTGTTTTCCCACCTCTTTTTCCTCAGGTTCACCAAATCCCACATGGAGACAGACAAATGCGACCCCCCAAACCCAAGAGGAGGAAGATCTCCAGATAACAGGGACTACTCCACCAGGCACAGTGTTTATGAAAGGAGTGTGTGCAAATATATCTGTATATAGGTATTGATATAGCCACTGTTATATCAATATGTATACTATGGCAGAGAGCTACCACCACCCCAGGGTGCTAAAAGAAACGGTGATACAGTATTTTTTTGATCAGGAAGGATAATGAATGCTGGAAAAACCAATCAAAACTCCTGAGTGATGAGCGTGATAAGTGGTCAAGAGATGACTGAGAAACTCTTTTTTTTTCTATAACACTAAAATTGTGATTATAAGAAATAGTCCAAATGTTTCTGAAGAATTTTCAATGTTGTATATAGAAAATACAGAATTTCATGGTGATATCAGAAATGTAAATATTGTACAATATTGTCATGTACAAGCGTACTTAATGCACACTTTATCTTTTATTGTACAAAGAAATAGTGTACAAAATTCTTTGGTTTCTATGGAGTACACCTGCCAGAGACTACCAGTGTAAAGTGATAAATAAAAATACAACCTAAATGCTTTTCTATGATAATGTAAAAGATGCTGTTTTTGTATTTAACAGCAGTGAAAAGGCATGATGTTGTGTATTCCCTGAATTATGACATACACTGCACACCACTGAGTGTCCATTTATATTGTCTGTTTGGATGCACCTGGCCTGAAAGCACTGGACTTGACCTTGAGTGTCTAGGAAGTTGAAACCTTGCAGATTTCTAAAGGGTTGAGGGCTCACAGGTCTAAATTATGAATTCAGAAACTGCAACCATTTGTTGCATATTTTTTTTACCTGAGTTTTAAAGTAGAATAGGTTTTGTAAAAAAAAAAAAATCTTAGCGGGAATATTTTACTCAAGTCATTTCTGTAGGTAACGTTTGATAGCCACCGATTGAACTAGATTGCTTATGCTGCACCACCATGATGCTCAGAGCTAAGTTTCTTTGCAAACAATACCTGACAAGGTAAAACTTTCTTCTGTTCCTGTACATAGAGGCTAAAGCCCCACTTTGAAATCATCATCAGAGGGAAGGTTGGTTATAATTCAGTTTTCCTTTGGGGGCAAAAAGAAATATGAGTCATCAAAGCAAGTTGATATATCCATCCATTTATCAGTATTACTTAATCCGCAAGCTAAGGTGGCTTTCAAAATTATTAGCAATGGTAATTTTTTATCAGTATTATGTAACATATCAGATTTATTTTATTTAAAGAATTATTTATACCATTAACAGATTCTTTATATATATATATATATATTAATGTGGCTGAAATGTGCAGGTTAAATCTATTAACCAAATTATTTATATTATATTAAATAAGAAACAAATTGAAACAAATGTAGAAAGAAAATACTACATTACAAGTATACAAGCCTAAAACTGTGAGCCATTGTAAAGTACAAGGTAATTAATAAGAAATGTAGCACAACATAATTTTCTGTCTTTTTTTATTTTTCATACGTTTTGTGGTGGTGGTATAATCCTATCTCCCAAGCAATTGAACACCTTTTCAGGCCTCCAGCTAGGCTTCTGTTGATGTATTGTCAAAAGAAGTCCATTTATTTTTCCTATGACCAACCCCACCCCCAAATTCTTACTCCCCTAGGGAGTGCTGCAGTGTCCCCGTAGCCCAGGGCTCACTCAACAGCTTAGTGATCAGGCTGCTGGGAGGCCTCCCAATAGCTCACTCTGACCCCCAAATGCCAACCATCTCCCTTACTCCTCCTCTCTCATCCATGCCCCAAACTCCTCAGTCCCATGATGTAACAGAGTTCCAGTAACTCAGGAAAAAAGAGACCAAGGTCATTCCTCCAGCTGGTTTCTTGGGGCCACTGCACAGAACACTCCCCTTGGGCTGTTCTATAATAGCAGCAGCTCTTAATTTTTCCCCCAGGTCTCCTGTGTCTCTGTGTCCTTTCCATTCCCATCCTCAGCCCTGCCCCCAAGCCTGATGCAATGCAACTGGCCACACTGGGCTCTATGGCCTGGAGGGAGGGACCCTTCCTTCTGGGATAGGTTCGTTTTGTCTTTCCCCAGTCCTGAAGACATCTTCTGTGTAGTTGAGTTGGCACATTTTTGTAATTAGTTGATGTGTTCAGTGTGTTTCAACCATTAATATTGTCCATTTTTTGTGCACCAACCTGCTTTTTACTGTTTTGTTTATATGATTGATTTTATTCACAGATAGGTGCCTATGTCTGAGTTAATGAGTGCACGTACATGTGTGTGTGTGTGTTGATATGTACAAGTTTTTTCAGCCTTTGCTTTTTTGTCTTTAGACTGAGTTTGTATCAACCAAGCCTTCTTTTTGATATTTTAAACTAACTGGGTTTGTGCTTCCCCCATCCATGTATACTTTACATCAGTAGACCATGTAAAGTATGTTTGCACCCATGATTTCATTGGCTGCTCACAACTTTGATGTGGGTGCTAGGTGTCGCTGTTTAAGTCCACCGGGTTTTTTTTTTCCCCTTTCTCTTTTACAGTTATAGGATTTAATGTAAGCAGTTGATGTAAATATTGTTGGCATGACAAGGTCATGCAGTGCTGTAACATTTTTTAAATGTTGCACCGACTTTACAATTAAAAAATTGGTCACTATACTTAAATTTTGCCCATAGAGCCATTTCTTTCTCTTTGTATTAAAGCCAATTCATTTTTAAAAATGAAGGCTAGCCCTCCTACCTTAGTACATTTTTTATTCCCTAAAATAAACTTTTCCCCCTAATATATCTGAGATTAGAAATAGAATGAAAACTTTTTGCTCCTTTTAAGAACTTAATAGCTCCCCTTGGAAAAGGCAATCTAATTTTATTCTGTTCCCCTAACAGTCTTAGGAAGCACAGGAGAATAAATTACACCTTTATGTAGTTTCCAAAGATTATTTCCAATGAGTGAAAATTAACAAAGCAGCTCTTGTTTGATTTGTCTTGTTTGTGGCATTAAAAGCAATCAGGGTTTTTATTTATTTAAAGGAACATTTCAATTCTGTGAATATCAATGCTTTAAAAAGAATATTCATCCCTTGTGCTATCATGGGCCACTTTTAGTCTTTTAATTAGACCCTGACTTTGAGTTATTCGCTGTCTCTGTCTTTTTTTTTTTTTAAGTAATCACAACCTTCTGTTTTGAACATACAGCAGAATTGTGGGAGGAGCAGAGGGCAGTTATTTTGTTTTCTGTTAAGTTTTATGAAGAGTCTCAACTGACTTATCCCATGAGGCGATTTCCTTTTTCATTTCAGAGTGTGATAACACCTTGTAGTTAGTTAGCTTTGGTAATCGTCTGTGCAATGTGCAATGTTTCTGTGTAAGTCACAGGCCATTCTGCATTGAGATTTTAAAATCTAAGATGCTTAAGATGCTGATGACATTGCTCTTTGTGAAAAGAAAAGAAATTCAAGGATTCTAGACCTTACTGAAAATCTAAAATCTTGTTTATGTTGCCCATTTATGTCCAAATAGTGTAACATAAGACTCAAGACGTGTCACTGTCATGTGTAAAATGAGTTATGCAATACTTTATTGATGTGGGGGCTGTGACCAAATTAATATCAACCTGATATTAAGAACTGTAATATTGAATTAGTTTATCTTTTTCTTTCATTCACTCTATCACATTTGCATTAGCCAAAGAGATAAGAACATAAGTAATTCATGTGTGTAAAAAACCCCTAGTGATTATTAAACCAGTGAGCCAAAAAGCAATAAACAATTTCAGCATGGGATATTCTGCTAGGAGTAGGGAGTCTAATGGAGAAAAAATATACAAAAAGCATTTTCTTAAATATGACAGATTAATTTGTATCTACTGTAAATATGTATTATCAGCCTTACTTGCTTTTATACACACTGTGTGTGTACTTCAGTGACCTTTTATAAACCGGGAAAAAATGGTTGATTTACTGATTTGTTATGTAAATACAAAGTTGTCTATAAATTGGAAAATTTGATGCCGGATGGCTTCACAATATACAAATGTGTTTTGTAACATCATGCCTTTATGGATTAAGTATAAATATACTGATTGTCTGGGTAGAAAACTAGCAATTTACATTTTACCTGCATTTCAAATGAATATCTTTATCCAAATGGTTATAGTCTTAGGAAAAATAAGTAACATCAACATTTTTATTGCGAAAAACAAATACGGTTTTGAATTCATCAAAACTCCTTTTCACACTCAAGGGTATTTTCAGTTCCATGCTAAATGCCTTGTATTCGGAGATTTCCATAGGTGATTTGATTCATCGATTCAAGTCTGGGCTCTACCTAGGAAAACTCCTCAAACGGAATTGTTCTAATTTAGAAATAGGCTGTGCATCTTAATTTCTAAATCGTAGGCAGGGAAAAAACCACAGCCACCTTATTGCTTTAACTTAATCTTTTCTGTTTTATCTATCTTAGAAAGTGCCACACAGGTAGTCAGGGCCTAGTTCTCATGTGCAGGAGTATCATCTCAGCCCGGGGCTTGTTAGCCTTGGCACCATTAACATCTGGGTGAGATCACGCCTTGTTGCGGGGCTGTCCTGTGCATTGTAGGGTGTTTGGCACCAGATGCCAGTAGCTTCCCTTCCAAATTGAGATAATCAGAAACGATTCCACACGTTGCCAAATGTCTCCTGGAGAGGGACCTGGGGACGGGTGACAAAGAGATTTGAAAACCACGGCCTTAACGGAATCAGTTAGGGAACATAGGTCTGTGAAGTATGCCATGTTTTGCATTCTGTAATCAACAGGAAACAGATTCCTAGATCAAAATCCAAAACAGAATCCATGCCAAGGGTGAGTTTCTCAATCCATGGATAAGGAAGGGAAGACATGAGCTTTGGTTTTATTTTGAACACATTTGACACTTTGATCATAGGACCCAAAGCAATCATGTTTTGAGAACTCCCAGATAAGGCTTAGGAAAGTCACCTGAGTTTCCGAGAAGAATGATGGTCCACCTTGGGTAATGCAAGGGGCTTCCAGCAGTGAAAGGCTGCCTGGTGCTAGTATAGCTGCCTCCCTTGGTCAAGTTGAGGACATTGGCAAAGGAGGCTCTGTTCTGTATGTATTTTAACAGCTTTCTATAGCAGCCTGGTTCAGGAATCAGTAGTTTTTGTGTGATCCTCTTAAAAGTTCTGATAGAAGCAATTTGGTAGACCTTGGTGAAATCATGGATAAATATATTCATTCAATAAATATGGACACCTACTCTATGCCACAACCTGTGTGGTAAGGGGCATGCAATAGTGGATAAGACAGACCCCTTCTTTGCCCTCATAACAGCTGCCCAAGAAGATGGCCAATTGACATGTAAGTACAACAAAAGGTGGTAGAGCTGGGATAGGGGAGCCCATTGCAAGTTCCTGGCCCCATGTAATGGGGATGGGGCTTCGGTGAGGATCAAGGAAGATGAATAAGCTTAGTCGGGCACAGGAGACGTGTGTGGCCTGGAGGAGGGTAAACGAGAGCAAGTTAGGGGCAAAGAGAATAGGCATGTAAGGCTTGGAGCTGAGGATTATGAGAGAAGAATATAGTGCAAAGGGAATTATGAAGAGAAATAGAGTGAAAGGCAAAGTTGGAGGTGAGGGGGACCTAGGCAAGTTTTATCAAGACCTTGCCCTGGAGCATCACAGTAATGGGGAACTATTGTGGGGTGTTTTTTGGGGGAGGGGAGATATAATTAGGTTTGTGTTTTTAAAATATCATTCTAACTGTAGTGTGAAGAAGAGACATTTGCAGGGGGACAACACCGATGAGCACAGACCTCATGTCAAGTGCAGCATTTTTAATTAGCATCTACATCTTCAGAAACCAGCATAAAATATGGGAGCCACTCTACTTCTTCTTACTACATTTGTTGAGCAAGTTCCACCCTAGTCTTGAGAGGGTATGTAAATGTACATGTGTAAATTCACTCCAGTAGCCATGAAGAAATGCTCAGCAGTACACTTACATTTTTTGCCAACAACATGAATTCCCTACTTTATTTTATTTTTTTATACAAGTGAGTGTGCTATTGGCCTAGCAAGAGTGTTTCCACTTGATGATCAGAGGATGGAAAAGTTTAAAATCCCAAAGCCTCCTGTGCAGGTGTTAGAAAGCAAGGCCTGCAAGCCAGCATGCACAGGTAAATGAGGGTCAGGTCACACCTCTGGAGTGGTCATTCAGCCCGCACACATCCACAGGATGCAGGAAACTGCAGAGGAGCACGCTCCATGCCGGGGTTCCAGGTGAGAACCAAAAGTTATGAAAGCACAGGAAAGGGGAACCCAGGGAGTTGGAGCCCAGGACAAGGCCATCTGGCTTCATGGACCTCTGCCCCACAGCAGGGGTAGTCACAGTGGCCTTTCATCATCCTTTCCATGCCCTTCAAAGTATTCCCAGACACAATTAGTCACCTCCTACATTCAGTGAACATTGAACTTGAGGGTTTTTCAAGGCTAATTATTGGTTTTAAAAGAAAAAAGCAGAGGCAGTGCAATAACAGGCATCCAATTCTACGATCCAGAGACCAGCAAATAGGCCTTCCCTCCGGCACGGGCCCTCTGCACAGGAAATGGACCCTCGACAGGGAGACGGTCCATCATAAAGTTTAAAAATTGGGCTCTGGAGGGAGACTGTCTGCATTCAAATTTGGCTGTGCCACTAACTAGTTGCTTGACTTTGGGCAAGTTACTCAGCCTATCTATATTTCGTTTCCTCTACAAAAGGGGATAATAGCACTTTCCTTGTGGGATTGATTAAAGATCGGATGAGATCATGCAGCTCTGGGTGCCTGCTATGAAAGATTCAAATTAGAACAGGGAACTTCCTGCCAGTGAAAGTGTCGCACATAAGGAGGACTTGTGTCTGAGGTGCTGTGTCTTTCCAGGAAGCCCTGAAGGGAGGAGAGTGGTGGGCCTGTCCCGGGCAGTTCTTACAAAGCCAACTGCACCACAGAGGTGTCTGCTTCCCCATCTGTTGCACAGATTCTGGACGGACCACCCAGGGTGTTTCTTAGGTGAACGCCACTGTCCATGATGCCACATGCAGAACTAGACCAGCAAAGTGATTTCCCAGGAAACTGGTCTGCAGAATAATTTCTCTGGGAAGCTAAATGCATGACTGCGGTTACCAGAGCAGAAACAGAGCTTCTAACCTTCATCCTCAGAGTGAAATTGGAAAGAGCTCTTCAAATAAAATCAGTCCAACCAGGGAATGCACAGTTTAGTACAGGGAAAAGTGTATTTGACTTAAGAAAGTGAAATTTGGGGTCCTCATTCTTTTAAAAAAATATATATATAGTTACTGATTTCAGAGAGGAAGGGAGAGAGAGAAACCAATTATGAGAGAAAAATCACTAATGGGCTACCTCCTGTATGCCCACCCCTCATTCCCCAGCCCTTCCACTCCCCCGCCCACACTGGGGATGGAGCCTGAAACCCGGTCATGTGGCTTGACCAGGAACCAAACCGTGACCTCCTGGTTCATAGGTCAATGATCAACCACTGAGCCACACCAGCCTAATTCTTGGTGCAGTCTGACTCGTGATCACTAATGAGACCCCGGGGCAGTCTCCAAGGTGTGAATCCAGGCATTCAGGAGCTGTTCAGGCAAATTACCACCTCCCAGCCTTTGTTCCATTATCTGAAAGATGGGAACAATAGAACCTACCTCATAAACTTGCTTGAGGATTAAATATATGAATCTATGTGAGCAGCAGGCATACAGTAAGCATTATGCAGGTCTAGCTATTATTATCATCATCACTGTTAATACTAGAGGCTGAGCCACATTGACTTCCTTCATCCGTAAATGGGAATGGTATAGCCCTCATGTATCTTAAAGAAAGAGTCTGTCTTCTGTGGGATTGTCATTTAAGAAGATCCTACTATTTATGTTTAACCATTCATTTCTCTTTCCTGATTTAAACACAGGTGCTCTTGAGAGGAGCAAGGTTTTGAACCCAGCATGAGTCAGGAAGCCCCCAGAGGTTTGAGAATGTGGGCAGAGGATGAGGGTGAGGGAGGGTAGGGAGGAGTGCTCATACTCTCCCAGGATTCTCTGTGCTCAGAAGACAAGCATGGCCATGAAAAGAGATGGTGCCCTCAGCCATGCATTTAGAAGGGGAAAGAACAAATAACCCACAGTCATCTTAATATAAAGAGGTAATATGCAAATTAGGCTGGGACACCATAACAGGATGATGGGACAGGAGGAGGTTGTGTGTGCAGGTAAGGCCTGGAGCAGAGATGGAGACAGAGACGGAAGCCTGCCCAAGCTGGCATGGCAGCTCTGGCAGCCCAGAGCAGACACAGGCAGGGGGGCCAGGGAGGAGCCTGGGGCTGGCCGAGTCGCCATGGCGGTCTGGCCTGACTCCCGCAGCAGCCCGAGGGTGTCTCCTCACACAGCAGAGGGTGGGACACTCTAGTAGTATTTGTAAGTGCTATTAAGGATTATTATTGATTTCTCAATTGGAAGTTCATATCTAAGTATTATACTTAGAATATTCAGACTATGAAACCTTAGGCACATCTTGCGCAGTGCTGGGGGAGCAGGGCAGAATTTGTCAAACGCGGATGCAGATAAATGGTTTAGCTAAACACTTAGCTCCCAGGTCCTCAAGGTTTCCAGTCTGCTCAGCTGCTGCACACTGTGCACGCGTGGGGCCAGGACAACTGGTCGCCTGAAGTTTTGGTCCCTGGACTGTGACTCTGTCCCCCAGGACATGGCTTTAACTGCCGAGGTAATCTTTCATAGCTGCTGTGGTAAGGGGTGTTAGCCTTTGGAAATCATCTGTGACCTTTTACAGGTTCTGTCCCTCTTTTCCAATCAAAGAGGGATTATCTCGAAATGATAGGTTCTTTCAAATTTCAGAACAAGTCTGGAGCTTCAGGAGCTTATGATTTCAGGATGATTCTGCTATTCTGATGAATTTGACAAAGAACTGGAAGCAAAAATTCATAGAAGTTGTAAAAGGAGGCATGCGAGAGGCAGAATGGAGAAACGGACTGGCTGTCTGTGGACAAGCCATCTGCCCAGCCCGAGTCAGCAGAAACGAAGAGACACTGTTTCCTCCCCTTTCTCTTGGCTTTCCAGCTCTTCCCACCTGTCCAAGGTGATCATGGAGCAGGTGAGGCGTCCAGGAAGGAGGGGAAAGTGTGTGCCTTGTGCCTCGTAAGGCAACTAGGTCAGCCAAGGAGATCAGGCCGCAGCAATTGCCTCACGAGGAGTGCATAGCTTCCTGTGCCGAGAACAAAACAAAGAAGGGGTGTTGGTCCTGCCTCAAGAGTAGCTTTCCTTGTTCTAAAGCAATGGTTTTCAAACTTTACTAACAAATTCCTGTCAGTAAAATAAAAATGAAATTGAGAACATACTATATACAGACAAATGCATGTATATATGATTTAGTATGATACTATTGAATTAATGGAAATTAGGGAAGACTGAGATGAATGGAACAGAAATGGAAGTTTTTCCATTTCTCTCTCTCACCCCAGTGGATTATCTTGCATTTTGCCTGCAGTATGTGCATCTAACTTTAGAATCACTCCAAGTGATGAAATACTGGGAGGTCATAATGAATGTCCCCCATGAGCAAAGGTGGTGATGGAGCCAAACCATCAAAGGGAGCTCCTTGAGGAGAAAACCCTCTTTCCTTATTCAATCTGTTCAATTCTAATTAAATTGTAAAGGAGACAAAAAAGGGAGGAAAGCATTCCTGAAAAGCTGACAGCGAACGTAGAATGTAGGCTTTTATTAGGGTGGGTGAATAACTTGATTCAGATCCATCTCTGAATGTGAGACAGGGTCCCGACCAAGTTCTGTCATCTGTTCAGGACAGGGGCCCACTCAGTGTGCCTGGCACTGCCCATGCCATGCTTGCTAGCAGTAAGGGAGCATACCAGTTCCACGGGGGGTCTGCCAGCTCACAGACCTGGATCAGGCACTCTAATTGTGCATATGCACATGCATTTGGTACACTTCCAGCCTCCAGAGAGTTCTGGAACCTTTTTGACAGGTTCCCAAAACTTAAAGGTAATCTCCTTGTTACCCATGTAAAAGGCATGGGCACGGTATTGTGGTTAAAGAGCAGAACTGGGTTCCAGTCTTAGCTCTGCTGTCCTTGTGGGACCTTGGACCAGTGCCCTAACTTTTCAAAACCTTAAGTTTTCTCATCTGTCCCCAAGGGCACTGATGTTACCCCACCTGCCCCACAGGATGATCCTGAAGGTACATGTGAATGTACAGAGGCATTTTGCAGAACAATGCAAAACATCGTATGAATGGACACAAGGTATTCAGACTCATGTGCCTGGAAGACCAGCTGGCGCTGTTGACCAGAACTCTCACACACATCTTCTCATGGGGTCTGGGCTTCCTCACAGTACCCATCTGGATTTCAAGAGCAAGTGCCCCAGGACTCAAGAGGAAGGGCCAGGTGCAAGCTGTATTGCCTTTTCCAACCTGGCCCCTGAAGTCACATAGTATTGCTTTTGCCCAATTTGTTTGCTTAGAAGCATGGCCCTAAAGCCACATAAGAGGGGAACTAGACTCTCTTCCTATGATGAAGTGGCAAAAAATGTGCACACACATTTCAAATCACTACACAAGCTTTTAACAAAACATGTGATTGGAACATATTCTCTTTGTTGGTATAAGTATTGCTAAGATAAAAGTAGTTACTAATATTTTTGGATCAAATATCACATGCCAGGAACAATGCTAAGTACTGTACACATTGAGAGAGTTAAATGGCATACTGGCCATGAAGACTGGAGCTGGACGGAGCGCAGCAAAGCTGTAGCTAACTCCCTAATCTGTGGGACAGGTACTAGTATTTCCCCATGTTATAAATCTAGAGTCCAAAACTTAAAGGTAATCTGTTCTTGTCACCCATGTAGAAGTGGCAGCCCCACCAGAGGAGCCCAAACAGCTTATCCACTAAGCCAATGGTAGACAAACTCATTAGTCAACAGAGCCAAATATTAACAGTACAATGATTAAAATTTCTTTTGAGAGCCAAATTTTTTAAACTTAAACTTCTTCCAATGCCACTTCTTTAAAATAGACTCGCCCAGGCAATGGTATTTTGTGGAAGAGCCACACTCGAGGGGCCAAAGAGCCACATGTGGCTTGTGAGGTGCAGTTTGCCAACCACTGCACTAAGCCAAACTGTCCATTTCCTCAGCCTCTTGTGTACATATGTAAGATGAGTGGTTTTTTTTGTTTTGTTTTTTTAAGATTTTTTATTGATTTTTTACAGAGAGGAAGGGAGAGGGATAGAAAGTCAGAAACATCAATGAGAGAGATATCGATCAGCCGCCTCCTGCACGCCCCCCACTGGAGTTGTGCCTGCAAGTAAGGTACATGCCCCCAACTGGAATAGAACCTGAGACCTTTCAGTCCACAAGCCGACACTCTATCCATTGAGCCACACCGGTCTCGGCGTAAGATGAGTTTTGAGTAACTCAGTACAGTTCTCAAAGTTAGTAAGTGGATATACATATAACCCTATACAATCTCACACACAAAAAAACATACTTGCACAGTTCATAATGACATGGAAAACATCTCTTCTGGGTGGCTGTTTCATGATGTTTCTGGAGGGAGGAGGCTGTATTTGAGGGAAAGATACCGCAGTCACCCCTTTGTGGGGTAGAAGGGAGCCTCTCTAGCCATGCAGCAGGGCAGGAGGGGTGTTGTGGGAGAAAGATTAAGAAAGAGGCAGGGAGATCAGAAGGAGATTTTAGGAGAAGAGATTTATCTAAAAAGATTTATTTCTTGTAATGAGGTTTACAAGAAAAACACTGCGCTGTGCAACATGAACTCTCCCTGAGCCTCTGAAAATTCTTCAGCGGGACGGGAGAACATAGTGGTTGGTGCAAATGGATTTCCAGTTGTAGATAGTTCAGAGTTTGAGTTTTGTCTCCAGGATCACTCAGAATAAGTGATCAAGTTGCTAAAGGGAGTCACTAACCTCTGGGTTCTTAAACCGTGCCCTCTAACAATTAGTCAATGTCCCTGATAGAGTGATTGCATTCATTCACTAGTTTCAGTCCCACTCGAGACCGCTTCCTCCTTCCCAGGAATCAGATTTAGTGTGTTCCCAAAAAAATGAATCTCCTCCATTGAGAACATGCTTTCTGAGCACCTACAACACTTATACCCAGATAGAAACAAACCCCAGTGACACTAAATTTGGGATGGGATGGCTGTTCACCTTGTTTTGCCTGTTCTGGAAACCAGTACTCTACAAGGAAGGTGGATCCTACTCAGTCCAGATACATAATGATTCCTCAAGATGTCTATGATGCCACTAACTCCAAGTGCTTGTGGAAACACACGCTGTGGTGAGAACCAGATAAATTTTATTTGTTTGTGCTTAACAATAAAGAACCTAAAGGCTTATCTTTTAGGTCCTTTTCATTAGGGAAGAGTCAGGAACTCTTAGCTATCTAACTGAAGCCTGATCAAGGTCAGCTCTGGGTTTCCCATGTTGTTGTTGTCCAGCGTCATCTGCTGCCTCTAGTCTCAGATACTTGGGGATAAGTCCCAGATTTTGCGCTGGCCCTTGCATAAAACTTAAGCATTAAACACTAAGAGTCAATTGTTTCCTATAAAACACTTTGATTTTCTCCATCAAGCTCTGAAAAGTCTGGCCCTAGGTATTGTAGATTTTGTTTCTAGGAGACAAATAGGGCCTTCAAGGAAATGCGTTCAGGTGAGTGGGTAGAGTGAGCAGTCAGATGCAAGGGATTAAGGGGATGGAGAGTAAGCAAAGCCATCAAAAATTATACTCTGGCCCTAGCCGGTTTGACTCAGTGGCCTGCAGACTGAAGGGTCCCAGGTTAAAGGCACATGTCTGGGTTGGGACTTGCCCCCCCAGTAGGGAGCATCCAGGAGGCAGCTGATCAATGATTCACTCTCATCATTGATGTTTCTACCTCTCTCTCCCTCTCCCTTCCTCTCTGAAATTAATAAAAATATATTTTAAAAAATGTTAATGATATTCTTTGAACATGTTAGGAAGGGAAAGAACCATAGTAATGGAGGAAGTAAAGGATTGTGGCTATTTCACAGAATGATGCAGAGGGCACATTTGGGGGTTTCTGCCCTCCCTATACTCCCTTCTCAGAGAGTATACCCCTACCCAATGTGTCTGCTGAGTGGAGAGGGAATCTGGTTACTTCCACAATCCCAGTGTCAGATGATTGACTGAGGTGGGCACCTGATCAGGCTTAAAACGATCGCCAGGACATCACACTTCTCACAGGAGTCCCAAATCAAGAAGCACAGATGAAAGATGTCCTTTGAGAACAGATCTTTGAGCTGAAAATCAAGTAGAGGAGAATGGCTAATATCTGGTCGTGTGCATGCCTAAGTCATGAGGACCCACAGGAAGTGGCTGGGAGGAGAGAACAACAGAGGAGAGAATAACTGACCAGTGGCGCTTAATATATGCTAAGCGCTATACTAAGTTCTTTACATTGATTTACCTCATTTATTTCTCAGACCAATCCTATGAGATGGGTGCTATGGTTATCCTTATCTTACAGATGAAGAACCCAAGGAACAAAGAAGTTGTGCTTACGCCAACTCCCAATGTATCTGGGATAAACTAAATAGGCTGCCTCCCAAGAGGGCAGTGAGAGGTGACTCTGAAGGCCCTAAGATCTGGCCCTTCCTAAGTGCAGGTGCTCTTGCTTTACTGGATTTCCTGAGACCACCTGAGCATCCCTAAGTCATCCAGTGGGTCAGTTCCTGGCAAATGAGAACTCTTGAGCCATATCAAATGGGAAACCCAAATGCTTTCTGAGTGGGAGGGAATGAAGATGTTAGAGAGAAGAGTGGTTGTCAATGGAGCAAGCCTGCAAGGAAGCACAAGGACTTGAGGTTACGCAGGGAGCAGGGGGGTGGTGGATTTTTCTTCTCCTATAGGCAGGACCATCAGGCTTAGTTTTACCATCAAGCATCCACAGTGCCACATGATAAGTCAACTAACCAACCAAACTAGGAGTTATATACCTAATCCAGTGGCTATGCCTTCTAGCTGGCTCAGACACTCATGGAATGGGTGAGGTTGGGCCAGTATAACTCCTCCTTTCTGAGTATCTCTGTCAATAAAATGGGGAGAATGGTAAAAAAACAAAGACATGGGGAGACTTTGACTTGCCAAGACTCTGGGGAGACTGGAAAGCACAGATCACATGATGGGGCTGCCTGGGTGTTGTGTGTTGGGTCTGGTCTTCCAGAGAGGGCCTCTGAGATGAAGGTTTGATTGCAGGACGTTGATTGGGGAATGTTGTCAGGATCCCACCTATGAGTCATGAGGACAGACCAACTGAGCAGAGGGAGAAATTACAGCAAAGGCAGCAGCGGACTGCCAGGGGAACTTGAGCTGGGATGGCAGCTGGGTATTGTCTCAACCTGAAGCCTAGGGCTGTGGCTTGTACCCCTCCCCATGGAGAAGTCACTGGACCTAGGATGTCCTATAAGGTGAGACCCAGCTATGAGAGCTCCAAGAGGCAACACCTCATTTAGGGGGGAGATGTGTGTCCCCCTGAAAAGGGGGACCCAGGGGCACACCACCACAGCAGTGGCTGCATTCAAGAACTGAACCCCCTTCTCAGGTGCCAAATAAATCAGGAGAGACTGGGCTTTGGGAAGATGGGCAAGGAGGTTCTTTGAGGGCCCAGGAGGAGGGTATAGAACATTGTTCCATATTGATATGACCCCACTCTAGGCCCACTTGGAATCATCAGGCAAGGGAGTGACCTGGGAAAATACTGCATGGGTCTGGGGGAAGGGGGTATGTGGAGACTGTAAAGGGATGGGCTCCTGTATCTAGTCTGAGATCAAGAAGCCCCAGGAACTTAGTCAGGAGCCAGAAAGAAGCTGGAGATTATGAGGCAAGAAAGTGTAGGGAGGCCATAGAATTAGAGGTTGGCCAAGTTTAACCTAAATCTCTAAAGGACAGAGAGGTCCCATGTGGGTCATATTAGACAAGAGCACCCTTACCGACTTTCAGCTGGGTTCTCAGATCTCCAAGACCAAAATAGAAGGAAATTACTCTCTGCGAGATGTGTGCTCCCAGCTCACAGCTGGGCTATTGAAAGTTACCAAGAATTTACCAGGCCTGATTCTGGTGACACAGAATGAGATATGTGAGAGGATACACCTCTAACCAAAGCATCTTCAGGGCAGGGGTTAAGGAACGATTATCAACTAACCCCCAAAATGTGTAGGCTAGAGCCCCAATCCCCATGTGACTGTGTTTACAGATACGACCCTCAATGAGGCAATAAGGGTGGGATCTTAACCCACTAGGACCGGTGTCCTTATAAGAAGAGGACAGGCATTGTCTCTGGAATCATTAAGCCTCTGATACAGCAAAACCAAACAAGTTCAACGAGGGTGAGTTTCTCAGAAGAGGCGAGGACAGGGGCACATGCACAGAGAAGCAGGCCACAAGAAGGTGGAGACAGAGACTGGAGTTACCCTGCCACCAACCAAGGAACACCAGGAAGCTAAAGGATTCTCTCTGGAAGCCATCGGAGGTGGGATGGCCTGTTCACACCTTGGTTCCAAACACCTAGCATCCAGAACCATGAAAAAAGGGGTTTCTATTGTTTTAAGAAATGTTTAAAACCACAGGTGCCTCTTTGTTTCCGGTGCTTGTTTGCTTGCCTGTTGGCTGTTGCCAAAGGCACTGACCTGAATTCAGCTTTCAAAGAAAATGTGTGTCACTGTAATTGTTTCAGTTCTAGTTTGCAATGTGGCTAAAAGGTATGACCCAATTTAAGAGCATGTCCAACACCCAAATCAAAACTGGAAACTAGAAAGGTGAGAGTTTACTCTCTGGGCCTCCTTATCTGAAAAATGAGGTAGTTGTACTAGATTTGTGGCTTAAAACAACAACAACAAAAAAATTATTTTTAAACCACAAAGAGCCTTTCTTCAAAAGAAATCTTACCAGGAAGCAAAAACAAAGGAGGTGCCAATGAGCTGAGCTGCTCAGATCCTAGGGGAGGGGCGAGTTCCAGAATACTCCCTGCCATTTATGGTCCTCCCCTAAATCCTCCTCCAGTTTCCTGTCTAGGCTCTAAACTGCAGGAGTTAGTGTTCTCACCCCTCCCCTCCCTAGTGCTCCTAGCAGGGAGCAGGTAAATTAACTGAAGGGAAGAGGGAGCTAGGGCCCAACGGAATGTTTTCAGCACCTTCTCCCAAATGCCTCATCCATCCTAACACCCCAAGGGAGGAGTGGCTGGGGAGAAAGAAGCCAGTCGAGGGAGCTCTGCTGGAGTTCCCCCAGGGATACAGGAGGTGTGGGCCAGAATGACAGAGAAGGAGGAAGCCACAGATTAGGATTCCACTCCCCTGACCAGACAAAGCTGCTCCAAGCTGCATTCGGCTCTTCCTCCTGACTCCCCTTGAGGCAGAAAAGCCTTTGCTCCCTTTGCCTCTGAGGCTTGGCCCTGCTGCCCCACGGGTCACCCCTGGTTGTCTCCACAGCACCTTCAGCCTCTTCTCTACCCACATCTCCCATCAGCGGCCACACATGTAGAGGGCACTTTCTCATCATAACTTAAACAAAACACAGCAAAAGGCCTTCTATGTTCCCACCACATTCACATTTTGAAAGAGTACCTATAATGGCCATCTCCATTCCTTCCCTTGTATTCATTTGTTAAGTATTCCTTTCTGCTTTTACGTGTCTTGATTTCTTGCTCTTTTTTTATTTGCGTGGCCAGTTCTCTGCACTGAGACTGAATGGAGGGGTCTGGCACTTGCCTAGTCTCTGTTGCTGGTTGAGAAATGGGTGGCCTGCAGCTTCAGGCTTGCCCCCTGCTTTGAGGCCTGCCTGGAGTCCTCCATTGAAACTGAGCACACCTTGCTCACCACCAGCCTCCTTGTTGTTGGATCTACAGCTTCTCACTTTCCCCTTATCCCACCAGCACTCAGCTCTGCGCCCCACTCTGCACCCCACTGCCCCATCACCACCCTATGGATGCCCTGGCCTCTGAGTGAGTAGCAGCTCAGAGGCCACTCATCAGCACCACCTGAGGAGCTCATATGAAATGCAAATTTTCTAGAACCACAGATCACAAACGCTGGGGAGGCCCTTCCAACCTGTGTCTGTAACAAGCTGCCCAACTCAAGTGACTCCCTCGCACACTGACTTCTGAGAGCTACAGAAAGTGCCTGGACTTCCTGCTCCTGCTCAGTGTGTGTGTGTGTGTGTGTGTGTGTGTGTGTGTGTGTGTGTGTGTG
>JAAGEH010000393.1:36075550-36301413 GCA_011751065.1 Lasiurus cinereus | reverse complement strand
TGTGTGTGTGTGTGTGTGTGTGTGTGTGTGTGTGTGTGTGTGTGTGTCTTTACTTCTTCCCATTGTGCCCTCTCTCCTGCAGCTTCCCATGGATTTGTCTGCTCTCTGGGAATGCCCACCACAGGGAATGTTGTGCCTCCAAGCATTTGTTGATACGTAGCTGAAAATGTAACTGTAGATATACCCAATTTAAAATTAAGCTACTCCTGCCCAGCCAGCATAGCTCAGTGGTTGAGCACTGACCTACGAATTAGGAGGTCACAGTTTGATTCCCATTCAGGGCTCGTGCCTGGGTTGCGGGGAGATAGCAGGCACTGTTCTGAGGGCCTCCCAGTGCCAAGCAACAGCCCTGCTTTACGCCAGACCCCAGGTCCCAAGAGCGCTATCATGCTATGACACTGCCCACCAAGGGTAGGACTGGCACAGGATGAGTGCTGGAGTCCTGCTTGCTGCCAGCCAAGCTTAAGGCAGGACAGTATCACCCTTGGAAATCCCATGGGGATCCCCTAAGTCAGCAACCCAGCAGGTGGTGGGAGAATGAAGAAAATTCTCTCCCATCTTTTTATGAGATCAAAGCCCCTCCTCTCCCAGGCCCTTCTGAGACCCTAAAGGAAGAAGAAGACAGATATGAATTAGGGATTTTACAGATGGCTCTCTGTCCTTCTTCTTGCCAAGTGGCTGGGTAATAAAAGAAGTACATAGAAGTAAGAGTTCTAATATTTTCTATATGCCCTGGCCTAAGCCTTCATTAATAATTTAGGGTACATAGACTACTGAACATACAGTGATGTGCCAGAGGCATTGAAAGCCACCATAGAGGGCAATCTCTATAGAGCATCATTTTAATTCAGCTATGAATAATCTATACTAATAAAAGGGTAATATGCTAATTAGATGGGACATTTTCCGGACAACTGTCTGGACATCCTTCTGGACAAAGCCACAGTGGTGGGGTTGAGGCAGAGGCAGTTAGGGGCTATCAGTCCAGCAGGGGAGAGCAGTTAGGGAGATCAGGCTGGCAGTTAGGTGAGCAGTTAGGAGCTAGCAGTCCCAGATTGCAAGAGGGATGTCTGACTGCCAGTTTGGGCCTGATCCCATAGGGGTCAGATTTAAACCAGCAGTCAGATATCCCTGTGGAGTCCCCGATTGGAGAGGATGCAGGCCAGACTAAGGGACATCCCCCTCCCCCATGCATGAATTTTGTTCATGGGCCTCTAGTTAAAAATATAGACATGAATACCCTAACTGGGTTGGCTCAGTGGATGAGCATTGATCCACAGACTGAAGGGTCTCGGGTTTGATTCCAGTCAAGTGCATGTACTTTAGTTGCAGGCTAGATCCCAGCCTAGTTGGGGTGTATGTGAGAGGCACCCAATCAATGTATCTCTCTCACATTCATGTCTCTCTTCCTCTGTCTCTCCCCCTTCTTTCCACTCTCTCTAAAATTCAATGGAAAAAATATCCTTGGGTGAAGATTAACAACAACAATAACTAAGTATAGACATCAACATAGCTACATTATAGAGTAGGATACACAATCCTCATGAATTTTTAAAGCCAAATAGGAGACTTCAGAGGAAGTTGTGTTGCTGTGGGGCACACTGGATCTGGGCCAAATCACTGAGGTTATGGTTTCTTCTGAGGTGGGGCAGCTGTTGAAAACATGGCCATTCTCTAAGTGAAGGCAGTTAGGCCCAATGATGAGAACAAGGTTCAAGAAACTATGAGGTACTGGTTGGCTTAATGTTACATAAGAATATCTGTACTTTAATCTGGGGTTTCTTTATTCATATATTACATTCATACATTCATTTATTCATCCAAATATTCACATATATTTACTGAACTATGGGGTTTCTTTATTCATATACTACATTCATACATTCATTCATTCATCCAAATATCATTCATAGATATTTACTAAATGCCCACTCTAGTCCAGGCACCACATAGAATGCTTTGCTAATTACTTCAGAAGAGATTCATCTTAAGAATATCAGACACAAAGGATATGAAGGGACAACTAAGCTTGGAAACCAGAGTAGTGGTTCCTCTATATCCTCTCTACTTTAGTGTGTCTTTGTTTCCCCAACTGTAATGATAGGTACAGTGAGGATGAAAAAAGAAAAAATACTTTGAAACTAAAATTGCTAATAAGTGCAAATCCATCTAAATTATGAGCATAAGTTATTCCTTCAATAAATATTCATGGAGCCCGTTTGCATGCCAGGATTTGTGCTGGGTACAGTGGGAAGGACATAGGTAGTCCCAGCAAGAGCCTGTTCACAAAGGCAAGATTGGTAGAGATGAGACATACATATACAATTGTTTTGGGGTACAGATGGAAAGATCGGATGGCTTAAAACACTAGATGCTATGAGACTTCTGGAAGGGAAAGGTGATCTGCACTGTACGAACAGTAGTGATGCAGTTAATCCTTATTCTCCTAAGATTTCACAATGTTCATTTAAAATAGTATAACAAGAATAAAAACTATACCATCAAGGGCTGAGGGCAAGAGGGTACATCAACTGCTCAGATGCGTGACAATGATGAGCCTGTCATGCCTGCATGAGACAAGGCACTAACCTGCCCTGGGAAGCATGAGCCAATCCAGGCATTCCATGAGCCTGTGGGTTTTGCCAAAGAAGTTAGAAATAAATGTGGGAAAGTAAGGCCCACTGGATTAAGCCACCAATGCTGAGCAGAAATGGAGGTGTAAATATTTGGCAGTCAGTGGCTAGAATAGTAAAGATGGAGACCAAGACAGTGTATCACATACATGTGGACCCTCTCCTCCTGTCAGTTCCCCTCCATGGACTGCTTCTTAGTCAAAAGCACCTGTTAAGCCTTTGCCTTTTCTTGGCCCTAAAAGAAGCCCCAAGACAAAGAGCATCTGTGGATGAATCCACTGTTATTCTTGGGAGAGGACTCATGCACACACCCATTGGGTATAGTCTCTTTGCCTTCTCTGAATGAAGAGAGCAAATTGTCAGTAGTGCTATTAAGAAGAGAGCTAGCGAACAGAGGCAGGAATTCATACTGACAATTCGTCTGAAGCGAAGGTGTGTTAGTCTACTAGGGCTGCTGTGCCACAGACTGGTGACTTAAACAACAGAAATGTATTGTCTCACAGTCCTGGAAGGCAAGAGTTGAAGATCCAGGTGTCAGTAGGTTTGCTTTCTTCTGAGCCATTCTCCTTAGCTTGTAGATGGGCATATTCTCCTTGAGTCCTCGCAGGGTGTCTCTGTATGTGTCTAATCTCTCCTTCTTATAAGGACACCATCATAGTGGATTAGACCTAATCCTAATGACCTTATTTTAGCTCAATTACCGCTTTAATGGCCCTATCTCCCAGCACAGTCACATTCTATGGTACTGGAGGGTTAGGACATCAGCAAATAAATGTTGGGAGAGGGCAAAATTCAGCCCATAGAAGCAGTATTTTCTTAACTTTGTTAAAATGAAGCCACTGGAAAAAAGAGAACAAACAGTCTTACTGTATGGATTGTCATAAAGGCTTTACCAGGGCCTGGGGTGAAGGACAAGAAGAAAGGCACAGCTCAGTCACATTGGGCCAGGATTTCAGGAGAAACAAGGTCTTACCAAAGGCCTTCTCTACAGCAGATAGGGATATGGACTGAATGTTTGTGTTACCCCAAATTCATATGTTGACATTCTAACCCTCACATAATGGTAGTAGGAGGTGGAGCCTCTGGGAAGTAATTAGGCCATAAACATGGAGCCCCCACAATGGGATTAGAGTCTTGATAAGAAGTGTTTGCTCTCTTGTGGTTCTCCAGCATGTGAGAACACCAGAAGCAGGTCATCTGCAAACCAGGAAGAGGACCTCACCAGAATAGAAACCGCCAGCACGCTGATCTTGGACTTCCCAGCTTCCAGAACTGTGAGCAATAAATATTGGTTATTTAAACCATCCAGTCTATGATAGTTTGGAACATCCCAAGACAGGTGGTGAGGGTTCTAGAAGTGCGATGACCCAACCACACACATGAAGAGGAAGTGCTTCTTGAATTGCAAAGTTGACCTTTGGCCTCCTTGCCCAGTGGGGTTGTGGGGCTCTGTAGTGTCTGACCTGGAGGCAGAACTTCCAGAGGGCAGACCATAATGCTTCCTCTCCATCCTTAAGAACAAATGCTGGCTGCCCCACTGGCCCCAGAGTAAGCTCCTTCTTTGTGATGTGGTGCGACTAGGGTGCTGTGCAGCCATTTTGGGCTACTCAAAGGTAGCCCAAATCTCCAAGCACCAATGGAGAGGAAGCTTGGGCTGATCTGTTCGCGGAGGTTTCCTGGGTGCTGACACCAGGAGGCATTTGTAATGCCGGGAGTAGTTCTGTGTGGTTCTAATCTAGTTTGTGCAAACCCAGCCATTTCACAGCTCACAGGAAGGCTAGGAGGAGGGATTTGCTTTGATCTGTTATCAAAGAAGATTTTGTGTTTACATGGGAATGACTAAAGCGAAAAAATATTGCTGTTTGAGAGAAATTCAGATATCTAAAATGATACTGTGGTTAGTCTCTATTTCTCAACTAATTGGAACACCCTGCATTAAACAAACACACATGGAACTCCCTGTTTCATTCTTCAAAGACCAAGTGAAAGGTGAGCAGAGCATCCAAGTGCTTATGCAAGTTTCTCGCTACTCCTCTCGTACAGCGACCTCTGTGAAGCTGTGCTCCAATCTGGCCAGAGCTGCCAGAAAGCCAGGGAATGCCTTCTGCTCAAGGCCCCTGCACAAGGTGTACACACGAAGGCTGAGGCTGGAACCCTTGTTTCAGAAAGCAGTTTTTTCCACATTTGGTTGCAGTCCAAGGGAATGGGATTCGAGTCAGAAAACTGGGTCTGAATCAAAGAACTACCCCTTATCAGCTGTAAGGGATCAGCTCATAACCTCTGAGTCTGGACTCCCTCATTTGTAAAATGGGAATATACTAGTATTTGACCTTCACTCTCCCCCTAAGGCTTTTGTGAGAAGCAAATGGAGTAGCATAGGTGAAGGAACTTATAAACAATTAAGCATCATCTATACCTTACAGAAGTTGTTTTTTGGCTTTGTCACCCAGCATCTTTTACCTCTCCTTCTAGTGACAGCATATTTCCTCTGACAGCCAACCTCATCTGACTGTTAGTCCCTGGGCTGCAGGTGGACTTGACCTTTCCTCCAGTCCCAGAAGCTGGGAATGTGGTTCAAAGCCTGGCCAACAAATGCCTTGCACCCTCCCAGCCTCTTCCTCCCAGGCTGGCCCCCAGAATGCTTTCCAATCGTCATCCAGTATTGCAGGGACTGCATGGCTAAACTACCTTTTCTAGAATCTTCTACAGGCAATCATTTTTTTAAATATGTTTTTTTTTATTGATTTCAGAGAAAGAGGAATGGAGAGAGAGGGGGAGGGAAGGAGAGAGAGAGAGAGAGAGAGAGAGAGAGAGAGAGAGAGAGAGAAACATTAATATGAGAGATATACATCAATTGGTTACTTCCCTTTTGCACCCGACTGGGAATTGAACCTGCAACATGGGCATGTGCCCTGACTGGGAATCAAACCAGTGATCTTTCAGTGTGTGGGATCATGCTCAACCAACTGAACCACACTGACCAGGGCTACAGGCAATAATCTTAATGCAAATTATTATACAATATTTTCCACTCAAATTAAATTTGGAAAGCAGAAGTGCAGAAGAGACAGTTTCCCCGGGGCTCACACTTTCTGTAGGCACTTCTCATAAGGACCCTAATCCTGCAGCAGTGGTCTAATATCTATTCAATCATGTCTTGTGTTTGAGAAGCAGTTTGGTGGCAAAGGCAGTGCTGAGAATTGGCCTTCTGATTCCCGAATTACACATATGACACATGGTATTGCACTCAACTGTTCTCAGGGTGTCTCCTGATCCCCCCACCTTCCTGAGTGTTTCAGGACTCAAAGCTCCCCAGTGGGTTTGTTCTGCTGTATTCTGGGAGTCATTTCTGAAGATTTAACCTAGAACTCATCCCCCAATTTTGCAAGCACCTGATATTGGAGTTAAAACCCTCTCTGCTTTAAATATCTAGAATGGTCTCTGTATTCTACCAGTGAATCCAGCCTAGTACCGAGGAATTGGGCACTTAGGAGCCCATTTGGACCAAGGAGAGAGTCAGCTCACAGAATTTTATTCAGTGGAGAAACAGAGGCTAACTTTCTGATGGACTTGGAGGCAAGGAGCCCTGAGCAGCTGGCAGCCACTTTGCCGTCACACAGTTTTGTCTGAGAAAATCGCCAAGGTGAGGGAAGAGATGAAAGAAGCCTGGTCTTGAGGAATCCAATATGGTGGCATAGGTAAACACCTACACTGCTGCCTCGCACAACAATTTCAAAACTACAACTAAACGACAGAACGGACATCATCCAGAACCACAGGAAAGCTGGCTGAGTGGAAATTCTACAACTAGAAGGAAAGAGAGGGGTTCACAGAGACCCAGAGGAGCTGCAAAAAGCTGAGGTATAAAGACGTGCGCGCATGGAGAGAGCGGGTGCCGGAGTACCTGGCTGGCTTTCTCTGGCAGGAGGGAAACGGAGACTCTCAAAGGCATTGAACCCCTTATCCTACGACACTAAACCCCAGATAAAGCTGAAACTCATACAGGGGGAGTTGGGACTGTGAAAAGGGAGAAGTGCACGAAAATTTAGGGGAGTCGCAAAAGATCAGAAGTCTGGTGGCACGCACGGCACTGTGCGCAGAGGACCGACTGCTGATTGTGCCACTGGCTTTCACAAGAGGGCGGGAGACAGACCCTCCCAACTGCACCACTTCTGACTCCACTAAGCCCCAGTTTTGGGTGAAACCTTGGGGACCCAGACTCCTGTAGTCCTGGAGCGCAGGGGAGCCGGAAAGGCAGCAGTCTAGAGGCACTGCCCATGCATGCACAAGGTCCGCGCCAGCAATTACCCAGTCATGTGAGACTCAGAGGCCGTGGAGGGTGGGGCCGACTTGAAGGCAAGGTGGTCCGTTAAGCCCTGAGACTCCACCCGTCCCAAACTCAACAGAGCAGCTTTTGCGGTTTTGCAAGTCTGGTATCGTAAGGCTGAATCCAACACAGAAGTTCTCCCAGCATAGTGAAAATGCCTAGACAAGGGAAGGGATCACAAACAAAAGAAATGGAGGAAAACAAACGACTAGATATAGAGTTCAAAACCATGGTTATAAGGTTTTTCAAGAATATCCTAGAAAAGTTGGATAAAGTTAGCGAGAGCCAAGAGGATATGAAAAAGGACCAACTAGAGATGGAAAAGATCCAACTAGAGATGGAAAAGGACCAACTAGAGATGGAAAAGGACCAACTAGAAATTAAACATGCACTGACTGAAATAAAAAATATTATACAGAGTCCTAACAGCAGACTAGAGAAAGGCAAGAATCAAGTAAAAAATTTGAAATATAAAGAATCAGAAAACACTCAACTGGAAAAGCAAGAAGAAAAAAGAGTCCAAAAATGTGAGGATAATGAAAGGAGCCTCTGGGACAGCTTCAAGCGTACCATCAGAATTGTGGGGGTGCCAGAGGAAGAGAGAGAGCAAGATACTGAAAACCTATTTGAAGAAATAATGACTGAAAACTTCCCACATCTGGTGAAAGAAATGGACTTACAAGTCCAAGAAGCACACAGAACCCCATATAAAAGGAGTCCACAGAGGACTACAGCAAGACACATCATAGTTAAAATGCCAAGAGCAAAAGACAAAGAGAGAATATTAAAAGCAGCAAGAGAAAAACAGTTCATTACCTACAAGGGAGCACCCATAAGACTGTCAGCTGATTTCTCAACAGAAACGATGCAGGCCAGGCGGGAGTGGCAAGAAATATTCAACGTGATGAATAGTAAGAACCTACAACCAAGATTACTCTACCCAGCAAAGCTATCATTCAGAATTGAAGGTCAGATAAAGAGCTTCACAGATAAGAAAAAGCTAAAGGAGTTCATCAACTCCAAACCAGTATTATATGAAATGCTGAAAGATACTCTTATAGAAGAGGAAGAAGAAAAAAGCAAAAGACAAAAAATTATGAACAACAAATACATATCTATCAACAGGTGAATCTAAAAATTAAGTGAATTAAAAATTTGATCAACAGAAAAACTGGTGAATATAATAGAATCATGAGCACAGAAAGGGAGCAGACTGATAATTCTTAGGGGAAAAGGGATGAGGGGTGTACAGGGAGAGACTGGACAAAAATCATACACCTATGGATGAGGTCAACGAGAGGGAGGTAAGGGCAGAGGGAAGGGTGGGAGTTGGGTGGAGGGGAGCTATGGAGGGGGAAAAAGAGAAACAAATGTAATAATTTGAATAATAAAGATTTAATTGAAAGAAAGAAAGAAAGAAAGAAAGAAAGAAAGAAAGAAAGAAAGAAAGAAGCCTGGTCTTGACACTATTTGTGTAGCTCCATCAAGCAACATCTTATGCCAAACCTACCCCTAGATGTTCCAGTTACATGAGCCAACAAATTTCTCCTTCTTCCTAAGACAACTGGAGTTGTGCTCCTCCATCATTTGACCAAATGTAATTTATCAGGTGTAATGACTACAAGAGAGAAACCATGGAGCAGGAGTGGTCAGATGGATCATATATTCTCAGCCAGAATCACCCAAGGGCACCTTACAAAACTCGCTGAATAAAATTCTGTGAGCTGACTTTCTCCTTGGTCCAAATGGGCTCCCAAGTGCCCATCTCCTTTGTACTAGGCCAGGTTCATTGGTAGAATATAGAAGCCACTCCAGATATTTAAAGCAGAGAGGAATTTAACTCCAATATCAGGTGCTTGCAAAATTGAGGGGTGAGTTCTAGGTTAAATCTTCAGAAATGACTTCCAAAACAGGTCTGGGCCCGGGCCCTTGAGATCATGTGAGGGATTGCTTACTGCAATTGGAAAATTCTGTCGGGGGTGGGGGGCAGTGTTTCTTATGTTCACTGCTGAGAGCGGGGCTGCTATGGATCAACTCACAGGGAAGGGGAAGCAAAGAGGCAGGTATTTCTTTAAATCACTTGAGTGTGTGAATCCCAGTTTCAGTCCCCAACATTATTTTTTAATTTAATTTTGATTTTCTTCTCTTAGGATTGAAAAAAGCGTTTACATTAAGTCACTCAGTATTGTAGCTACCCGATGAGAATAGTATCAAGTGAAATATTCCAGCCCAGCTTGCATAAGCCGAAGCAGCTGGGCCATTTTTAAAAATTGTAATAAATAAGTGAATGCATAATCAATCCCTTGAGCGCCAGCTCTCGGTTCCATGAGCTCCCGGAGCTGTACTTTTTTCATCTCTATTCTATGCCCCGAAAAGAAAAGCGATGTAGGGAAAATGTTGACAGACTATTCCCTGTGACGTCAACCAACAGAAAACATTGAACAGTTGATGCTCCTTCCAGACGGCATTGCTGCTGTGGGTTTTGGTGGGTACTGGTTTAGAACAACCCTTCCCTTTCCTGGAATAACTATTAGCTATTTAATACCAACAGCCTCTGGTGAAGAGAAGGCAAGTGTTTTGAAGTCTGCAATGTGTACACGACACAACAGTGATGGAAACAGCCCTGGGGAGCAGAGGAAACAGCACAGAACTAAATCCTGACCAAGCCTTTGGGCAGGGCCTGGGCAGAGCTTGAGTGGCCAGAGATGACAGGCTCTACTGGCTCAAGAAATGTCCAGAGAAACAGGCTTGGTGAATGAGGACCATCATTTGATGGAGGGTTTTATTTTCAGAATCAAACAAAAAGGACTGAAAGACCCACCCATCTGAAGAATAAGATGGGTGCTCATACCAGCTGACTCTAGAGTATGACTCATAGGATGGCTCTGCAGTCAGTTCCCAAAGCTGATTTCTGCAAATACCCTGAGCTTCTCGGAAGGCTTGCGTAACCTCCTTAGGCACCACTCTGAAGGGGCAAATCCATTTCATATACAAGTTCCATTGTGTCTATTTTCTGTTTTAGATTTTAGGAACATATATTGCCCCCTCCCGCCACACACACACCAAAAACAAAACAAAACAAAACAAAAAACACAAGATGAATGCTTAGTTGATAGAATTTTTCTCTAAGCTGAATTTCCTCAAGCCTTCCCTGTATATGAATATGTATTAGGTCACATAGCCTGAACAGTAAGTTATACTGGCCTGTTTGTTGCCTCTGCCCTTGCGTCCCCAGGAAGGCTCCCCATGGTACTGTTGAAGTCTTCTCTGTGTGAAAGAACGACCTTCTCTCTCAGAACCCCTGCCTAGCTGCCTCACTGCTGACTGCCACCCAAGGAGCCGCTGGTGACCATCTCTGCCTTCCTGCTGAGCCCCTATCGGCCCTGCAGACATGGGGAGATGGGCCTTCATCCCAACCCTGTGTTGTATTTTAGCCTCTGGACCTGGGTCTTTAAAGTCTCCATTTGCCTGCCTGCAGTTTCCTTCTAACCCACACCCTCATCCACAGGGCAGGGGCATAGACACCATAATCCCACTCTACCCCTCCTCTCCACCAGGCCCTGAATGGCAGTGCCCATCACTTCCTCTCTTCATGCAAACAGATCCCTGTGGAGCTGGATGGCAGCTCAGGACTTCACTGAACAGTGAATCCCATCAGGTTCAGCTTCTTTTAAAATAAAGGTCAGGTGGGGCCTGAAGAAAAGCCCCATCTGATCACCTCTCTTGGTTTATGACAGACCTGGCCTCAGGCCAAAGCTTACATTTAATCAACAGAATGGGATCCAGGCAGGAGGCCATGCTTTCTGTTAAAAAGGTAAGGACAGTGTGTGCACAATGAAGACACACGTCTCCAGCCCAGGGCAGGGATGTTGCACACTCGGCAAGAACCACAGATACTGCTGACAAGGTTCTGGGAGGCAGTTAACACTGTGGATGCTCCCAGTCTGTTTTATAAAAGCTGTCATGTCTTGATTATTTTCCAAAAAGGAAAGTCTCTCGCTCCTAGGGTTACAGGGAGAGACTTAAACATGTTTCAGATGTAAGGGTCCACACCTTCCCTTCTCTTCCTCACCACCCATCCCCCTTCTTCCAGCAACTTAGAACTACACATTTAATTTAAATATTTGAAGAAAATAATTTATTTTTATTAAAACAAGTTTGAATATATTATGGTGTAAGATACAAAAATTCACATGGATGTTTAAGATAGAATAAGGGACTTGAGAGAAATGCCATCCCTGCTGCTCTGGGGCCTGCATTTGCCCTTGTTAGGGATCCTTTGGCCCAAAAGTCTGAGCAGTTCTATGGGGGGCTGGGGAGATCCAGAAAACGCCTTGGCTGAGGACTGACAGGAGTAGCTTGTGTTAGAACCCGCTGGGAAGGCAGCACGATGAGGTGGAGGGACAGAGGGCAGGTCTGGGCTCAGCCCCTATGTAATAATTGCACAAGTTGCCTCTTGAATCCAGAGCTGCGTGCATGCCCCGGAATGCACACACACTTGCTTTTGAGTCCACAGGGAGACCCATGTAACCACGGACAGTGAGCCTCGGAGGGGTGAGAAGCTCTCAGCCACCCTGCCTGACTCAGACGCAGGCTGGCTGAGTCTCTCACCCCTGCACCTTGGCGCCACTTCTGCACCTGGGACACATGGTCTCCACGTTTGCGCCCCCCCTCTGGCTGTCCCCTTTTCCAACATGGCAGGCTCCCAGAGTCTCTGCAGCCAGGCCCACCCACCCGAGGCCACGATGGCTTAGCACTTGGCTAGGTCCAGGGAGCTGCCACTGGGCTCTCTTGGCCCTGGGCTAGCTGCCCCACCCCAACCCTGATGCCCCCCCAAACCCCCCATTAATGACCCATGCCCTGACAAACAGTCCCAATCAGTCTACATCTGACGCCAGGAGAATGTGATTCCATGCTTTTCCAGAGGGAGACATGGTGATGAGTTCCCAGTGGTTGTGCTGACTCTGGAGAGAAGTGGCTGTCTTCACTCCCTGAATGGGCATGAGGCTCACACACCCTGACAGCCTCGTGCGGAGGGAAAGGTGCACACACCACTCCTGCTCCAGATCCCACCTCCTTGTGTCAGGGAGGGAGAGGGACCAGAGGTTGCCACCCATGGTGCTTCAAGTGGTCCCCATGCCTGGGCATCACAGCTGTGGCTCTGCACCCCAATCTCTCCCTGCAGCCCAGGAGGAAGCACTGACTAGAGGACTTGCTGGGCTTCTACTTATTGCTGAGGGAGCAGGAGGACAGGGCAGTGTCCCCTGGTAGACAGAGATGGCTCCAGCCACCCACTCTCAGCTTCGCTTTCTGTTTCAAGTCTGCCGTCTGTATCGCTGAGTCCTACACAAGGCTTTTAGAACACAGTAAGAAACAAGTCTGTTTTCGAGGGGAACATTCTGAATTCCAATAAGCCATTTCTCTCTATAAGCAACATCACTCCCAGGGTTCAATGGACTCTGCTTCATCCACACCCCTGGAGTGGTGAAGTTCCACATTTAAGAGGCCAAATAGGGCTTTGAAGGCTACTTGAGGCCTTCTAAGGAAGCCCTAGCAGTGCTATACCTGACAGGCAGCCAACCAGTACTGATTACTAATCATCAGTATATGCCAGGCATGGTGACAGGTGTTTGGGATGTATGGAGCAATGTCTCCATCCTCTACAGTAGTTCTCAACCTTTTTAATGCCTCGACCCTTTAATACAGCTCTTCATGTTGTGGTGACCCCCAACCATAAAATTATTTTCGTTGCCACTTCATAACTGTAAATTTGCTACTGTTATGAATCATAATGTAAATATCTGTGTTTTTCGATGGTCTTAGGCAACCCAGCTAGCGGTTGAGAACCACTGCTGTAGAGCCTGGTCTTAGGTGACCGCTGCTGTAAAGCATAAGACCATTGGAAAACACAGATATTTACATTACGATTCATAACAGTAGCAAAATTGCAGTTATGAAGTAGAAACAAAAATAATTTTATGGTTTGGGGTCACCACAACATGAGGAGCTATATTAAAGGGTCACAGCATTAAAAAGGTTGAGAACCACTGCAGTATATAAGCTTAAAAGCTAGGGGGGAAGAAAGATGTTAAGCAAGAGTTTCCCATTATATTGAACATTATGGAGAAGGACAATGCATTGTGGGCTCTCATCAACTCGGCTGTGGGGTGGGAGATGGAGTAAGCAACCTTAAAAAGTAATTAATAGTAATTCCTTAATATCATCAAGTTAGCTAACCGGTGTTCAAATTTCCACTTGTCTAATGTGTGACCAACATTCTTTTTGCAGTTTACTCAAAGGGAAGTTCTTAGAGATCAGCCAACCTTCTTATCTTACAAGATAAGGAGACTGAGAGCTAGAGAGATTAAATAATTACCCAGAACCTCAGAAATTATTTGTTGATAATTTGATCCTGCCTCTTTTCATGATATATTCGGGGCAGGAAATCCTCAGGAGAGGCACTCCTGGATGAAGGAGTTGTCCTGGGAGTTCCTTATGAATATTTATAATATTATTCTAGTGGGTAACTTTTCTTCCTATTTAGAAGGAATTCTAAAATAGGAAAAGAGACTCTACTTTCCACTACAGAATTAAAATTTATGGATGGTTCTTTCCCCGCTTCCAGAAAGCTGGCAAGAGACACAGGACCTGGTGCTCCACCCAACGTTGCAGCCCAGGATTGTCTGTCTTGAAGAAGTAGCACACAGACCCAGGCCACTCCATCTCTCTGGGGATGATCACAGGTGCTGTAGCCAAGACAAGTCCAAGGGAGCAGTGCCAAGTCCAGTCCTCCCTGGGCCCGGCTCCCTAGGAAGCAGCTCTGGTCCTGTTCCTGCAGGTAGTTCTGTTTACCCCTACCTGATGGGTCTGTCACCCTGGTCTTGGGCCTCTAGCTCAAGGGACTTGGCTCAAAATGCCACCACCCTGGGCTCCTCCTATGTGCCCTTTCACCTTCTAAATCAAGTTGAAGCAAGACCACCAGCTTGCTAGAAAGAACACCCACTGCCTTTTAGCCTCATGCAGGAAGTTGCTTAATGAACTCCAAAATAATTACTTGCAAAAACAAGACTTCCTACATTGAGACTGTCGTTTCCTGCCCTGCAGAATGTGCTTTCTTCCCTCCCTTCCTGTCCCTCTCACCGCCCATGTGTCTTCCTGGGCTCAGGTGCCCCTCCTCCCTCCTCCCTACTTCCTCTTCCTTTCACTCTGCTCTGTGAGACTTATTTTCTTCCTAACCATGCCCTTGTGTTCATGATTGTTTACTTTCTGAAAATATTTCCATTTTCAAGGGAGTTTGTGGCCATCTCTCTCCTGCTGGACCATCAATTCTGAGAGTACCCCTATCTTTGCCCCTCACTCCATTTCTCCCTAATCCAATGCTATCATGGTTGAATCGTGGTACCCAAGAGGCCTTCTTGGCCTGCACAACCAAAGGATCTGATGGTTCTAGAGTGGAACAGAGAAGGCTGAGCAAGAGCCTGGGAGAGGTCGTGGAGTGCCTACCTCCCCCAGCACCCCATCCCCCGCCTATTTTGCATGTTTGAGGCCAGGGTTTCCCCCTTGGGCCCCAGGCTGAATACTGCACATGCAGTGCAGCTTTACCACTGATGGAGCCCTTTGCTTGCAGGTTTCAGGACTAGACCTGGTTGTGAGGCAGGTGAGGGAAATACCAACATAAATAATCTAGAGCAGTGGTTCTCAACCTTCCTAATGCCATGTCCCTTTAATGCAGTTCCTCATGTTGTGGGCACCACTGATCTAGAGGCTGTGTTCTGAACAAGGTAAAGGCCTGTCTGGTTGGGAAGCTAAGACTTGTCCACAGAAACATAGTAATTTAAAGGCAGGAATAGGTGCCATGGCATTGGGTAGCTTGGGAGGTCTATAGAAAGGGCTTGGACTTCAGAGAAAGATGTGAGCATTGGGGAAGGGAGCAAATGTTTGGTGGATGTCAAGGGACCTAGAACTAGGTCTTGAAGGAAGAGGAGGAGCGGAAGGGCATCTCACAGAGGTGTAATGCATGCAGACTTGTGAGCCTGGGCTTGGGGATGCATTTAAAAGACAGTCAGCTTCTGGATATGCATGAGTGGAGAGTGCCCAAGGCAGCTAATATTTCCAGGTGGACAATGCTCAAGTGGATAGGAACATGTCCTGATGCTGAGAAAGATGCAGGAGGGCTGGGTCTGAGTTAAAGAGGGAACAACCAGCCTTTTTCTTCTTGGGTAAATAACATCCTGATAGTGTGGTAATGGCTACTTCAAATAAAATACAGTGACAGCAGTAATTTAGCAGTAATTTAGCATCCATCAACTCTCACTGAAAATACCAGAAGGCGGTCATTGGCAACATTGGACTAGAAACACAATTCCCTTGAGGAGCTAGTGTCACCGGCTGCTAACAGAACAGCCTCTTACAATTTAGCTGATTTGTCTTTGTTTTCTCTCTGGCATCTGCACAGTGAATGGGCTATGTAGGTAGTTGACTGACAGGGACCCACTGAGAGCTTGCCTCAGGACATCTTCTCACATGGCCTCTTGGGAAAAGAACACTGGAAGATTTAAAAAGTGGGTGTGATGGGGGAAGAAAATCAGTGGCATGTGAACTATCTTGTGACAATGTTAATATGGAATCAATTTCCAGGAAGAGATAAGCTTATGCCACCAAAGTTAACATGATGAAATAAACAGAGACAAGTCTTAACACTATTAAGTCAACCATGTTCATAGTAGGCAATGACTTTTCTTTATAATGACAATTAAGAAAAATGAATAACAAGCTGTAGATGTTATTAACTGATGTTTTAGATGTCACCCGAAGGCAGCAAATTAGAGAAAATGCATTGCTGGCTTAAGCTTCTTTCACTGAAGAACATCAAAATGGCATTCCTTGTGGCAAATGAAGTACCTTTATTTTCCCAGACTTAACTCATCACCTTCAGTTTCAATTCAACTTGTTCAGCTGTTGTATCTCCCTTGGTCCCTTTTTCTTTCCCCTAAGACAGGCTCAACTCATTTGATTATTGGGTGTTTAATTGCTGTCACTTTTGCCATCTTTTCTTCCTGGAACTCTCTGGGCTTTCCCATGTGAAGAAGTGGGCCAGATGCCATCCAGCTTCTTTGCCATTCATATCTTTTCTGACTGCAAGTAAACAGAGGCAGAGTTTTTACATGGGGTGTAGGATGAGGTTGAGAGGCTTACATGCTACCCCCAGTCTGAAGATGCACATGAACTGCTTAGCTCAGTGCCTGGCATGAGCAGTAATTCATAAATATCTGCTACCTTCCTGAGAAGATGTGAGAGAATGCAATAGAGCTGCATCATACCCAGATGCACACTTTAAAAACTCACCTATAAATTGCTAGACCAAGAGAGAGGGGCGGGGAAAGATTTTTAAATGGTCAATTAAATGTTCTCTGTGCTTCTGCCCCTGAGTCCATTAGGGATCATTCGCCCAGGGGAGGGAGACATGAGAGACAGCCCTCATCTCTGTTCTGCCCTCGCTTGGGGTCTCAGCTCCTGCTTCCCACATAATAAGCATGATTCCTGGATTTCAAAAAATATACTTTTCAAACAATATAGTTCTTAGATGCAAGGTAACGACATATCTAGTATTTGACCAAAGCAGCACTAGTTTATCCTGAATTGGCCAAAGAAAAAACAGGTTCCATATTGGCCATTTTGAGCGATAGTGTATTGGTCTCTGATGAGATTCATAAATACACCCTGCAAGAAACAGTTAGAGGCTGATTTCAGAGACTTCGAAGACTAATTGTGGTTGCGTGCAATTGTCATCTCATGAGCACTTCCAGGTCAACATAACAGCACCTTCTGGAGAAAGACCTTCTAACCAGCTCGTAGTTACTTAGGCTGCCATCCATTCTGATATATGGATCATCCCCTCTCAGCCCTGCTCCCCGCTGCGATTCTCCAAGCCCATCTCTACTATATGCTCCATTGGAAGATATTAGATGTAAGAGGAGTGAAATGATGAAAAGGAGGGAAGTGTTATATCCAGCTAGAAAAAGGGAATCTTGTCTTGCTGATTGTTCCCAAGTCCTAGAAGAAAGCAACCCTGTGTTTGGCCCTTCCCACTTGAGACAGGCTTAAAAATTCTAGACAAGAAAAGTGAGCTTCTGAGGAAGAAACCCAGGCAGTAGTTACACCTTAGTGACAAGCCTTGGAGAGCAGGCCAGAGACCAGTGACACCTGCCTCAGTTCCAGAGGCCCCAGGAAACTGTCCTCCTGTTAACTCCTTGGTGGGTTTCAATGGAAACTTTCCCAGTAGCAGCAGCAGCAGCAGCAGCAGCAGCAGCTGCTGCTGCAGCAACAGCAGGTAACTAACTGGTTGCCAAGCCCAGTGTCCATCTTCCTATGATAGCTGTCTTCAAACTGGGGTTCAATATACTTAAAGGTCTACTGACTTTTCAAGGGGGTTAATGTCCATGAATGATCTAAAGAAAATTGGCTTCCAGAGTCTTAACTTCAAGGATAAATTTCTAAAATCGTCTTTTGAAAATTTCTGTGTGCCCCTCATCCATCGTACTCTTACCACTGGGGTTTTCTCTGGGGTATAAAAACCTCCTCCAGCAAAAAAGGGGGAGATTGATATATTGGTTTCTGGGGAACTTCTTTAATGATTCATCAAGGCATCTTTGCCCCGTAGGGCTTCCCCTCTTTCCCTGTCTTGTACAGATTTCCATTAAGAGTGAAGGCAGCCCATGTAGAGATTCCCTAAATTTAGAAGAGCTGAAGCAGGGTAGTTTAGTGATGCTAAAATTTTTACAGGATTTCATTCAGATTCAGTCTGCATTATTCAAGTAATTAAACCTATCTTATCAAACCATCTCATGAAATATTTATTCTAATTATAGTTATTTCTCATCTTATGAAATGTTTAATCTTTTATAACTCCTATAAAAACAAACTTTTTAAACTAAGGATGAAGCATTTATATGTCAACTTTAATGTTTTCAAGGGGGTAAGTATTGCTTTAAAGTTGTTTTAGGAAGTATACGTGTAAAAATGTTTGGAGACCCAAAGAATTCCATGCTCTACAAGTCATCTCATCCGAGTACTTTCTCCCATGTTCCAAAGCTGTGCTAGCTAATACGTTACTACCAGCCATGCATAGTATTTAGGACTTGAAATGATTAAGGAATTAAATTTAAGTGACATGTGTCCAGTGGCTATTCTCCTGGACAGTGCAGATATAGACTAGCATCATCACAGGAAGTCCTACTGAGCAACTGGTCTACAGGATCCTGGGAGTGTCCTGGCCTCCATGGGCTGGTGTAGCTCCAGGTACAGCTGTGATGTGGTCACAAATATTTAATTTTTTAAAAAGGAAGTTCAGGCACATGATGCAAATCCAAAAGGTACAAAACAAATTATAGGGCAAAGTTCTTGTCTTTTCTACTTTTGTCATCCAATTTCTCCTCTTACCAGTTTCTTGTGATTCCCTCCAAAGACATTCTACTCAGATGCAAGTATAAGTATATGTGTCTCTATGGCAGTTTTAAAAAAGCCACAAATATGCTTTGAGAGGTGAGGTTATGATCCCTCCCTTTGAGTCTGGGTGAGCTTCTGACTACTTCAACCATTACAAATGGAGTCACAATGTGACTTCCCAATTGAGTTCCTAAAAGGCCACACAGCTTCCACCTTTGCTAGAACACTCACTCTTGGAGTCCTGAGTTGCAGTGTGAGGAGTCCAGCTATCTATGACCACTATGCTGGAGAGATCATGTGCAAGCATAAAGGTGGACATCCTCAACTATGCCATGCTTTAGCCACAAAAGTCAAGTTGACAGATTCAGGAGTGAAAAGTCATCTTGGTTGGTTACCTATAACCATGAAAGGGGCTTTGCAATTTGATTGGAAAGTTTGGTAAAAATGTAGTAATAGATACTTTAAAAACTAAGCAATGAAAAAATTAAATAATTAGTAACCTCAATAAAAACAAAGTTGACCCATAAAAGAATAACATCCTATATGGTTCAGCTGTGAGTACTTAAATCAGAGTAATGCAAACACTGAACATTGATTTAGCCAAAAATGATTATATAACTACATTGGGAAGGTAAAAGGAGGGGAAATATACATGAGGAAAGTGCGGAAAAGCAATTAAAAGTGTCTCAAATTAAAGTAGCTAAAAATAGCTGTATTATTTAGAACTATAGATATAAATTACACAAGAAACAGATGGGAGATACTAATGCATGTGTGTGTGCCAAAGGGAATTATCCAATAGAGAGGCAGATGCTGATGGGGGATGAGCGAATGAACATGCAGAGTCTCTCAGAGTACCAGTGGACTGATGGCCTTTGGTGGTGACAGACACATCTAACCAGAGGTCAGAAGAGGACAACAAGTGTAGACGTGTAGATTTAACATGAGAAAATGAGGAAGTTCACATTTGAAAGCTTCTCTTTTCTCAATGAAATATGAGATTATTCATCAGCTGAGAGTAAGAAGCAGGAGGGTTGGAGGAGTTTTAAAGATTAAAAATATATGAAAAGTGGCCTCCAGAAATATGAATGCTGGTTTCCCAGAAAAACACAGTAATATTACCTAGCAATCTTGAATATTCCTTTAATGTCTGTGATCACGAACTTAGAGTGAAAACAGTCTACTTGTATGGTGTTCCATAGCAACATTAAGTTGCTTGAATGAAGGCATGGGGAAATGGACGGTTGGATTCATTTAGTGTTTTGTAGGTTCTATACTGGAAGATGAGGGGATTCTGAGGATGAGAGTGTTTGAAGGGAGTGTGTACAGTGAGGGACCGTGAACCTTAAGCTGCACAAAAAAAGTGGCCACTGGAGTGACTGATAGTAAAAGTGATGGAGCCAATAGAAAAGATATCTCTACAGAGTTAAAGAATCATTGCAGTAGACACTTGAGCAAATGCATTGAGAAGCTGTGGAAGTCAGTGGCATTTGGACTTGCAGAGACCTGACAGTTTCTGGTGGTGACAAGGGTCAAACGATGACCTTGAGGTAAAATGAGGTAAAGTTCATGAGAAATGAGAAGATCAAGGAAACTGAGAAGTCAGGGTGCTGGGTGGGACATCTGTGTGGTTAACTTCACTGAGATTGACAAAAGGGGTAATGCAGGGAGGAAGATGGAGATCTGGGGTGTAGCCCTCAGTGAATCAGGACATATGGTCTACTGTGGAGTCAGACAGCAAACCCTGAGATGCAGGAGCTTTGTAAGAGGAAAAAGGAATTACAGTCTGGAAGCAAAGTGGAGAACAAGCAAGAATCAGCACTACCTCCTGGCCTTGAAGTTCATGAACTTTAAAAGATCAAACAAGCTGTGCCAGAAAGAGCTGCAGGAACACAGTATTCTTGGGACCAGCCAGGATCTAAGGCAGGGAAGGTTGTTCTAGGCTGAGGATGCCTAAGGATTTTAGATCAGAGCAGAGGAGGGATGTACAAAGGCAGATTCCAGAAGACACAATGGGAATGTTTGGGAGGAAATAGAGGTCAAATGGAAATTGGGTCAAATCAGGCATTGAGCAAAGCAGGAAAGGGATGCATGTGCAGGTGATAATGGATGACTGAAAGGCCTGCTCTTCTGGTAATGACAGAGGAAAATGAAAATCAGATCATGTAACCCCCTGGTTAAAACCCTGCAATGTCATTTCATCACACGTAGATTATAACTGAACTCCATCCAAGGCCCGACAAGGTTCTACATCAGTGCTCCTCAAAGTGTGGTCCCTCAACCAGCAACATTAGCATCAGTGGGAACTTGTCAGAAATGCAAATTCTTGGGCTCCACCTCAGAATCAGAAGCTCTGGTGGTGGGACCCAGGAATCTGTGTTTAACAAGCCCTATTCCACGTGATTCTGATGCACACTAAATCTGAGCATCATTATTGCATATCATCTGGCCATTCCCACCTCTGACCTCTGACTTTCCTAATTTACTAAGCTTTAGCCACACTGGCCTTCTTTCTTTCTGTTCCCAAGCTCACACTCTTCTCAGGGCCTTTGCTCTAGATGTGTCATCTGCCTGGAATGTGCCCACCAGATGCTCTTATAGCCTCAATCTCTCACTGTTCAGGCCTCTACTCAGACAGACCATTATATCTCACCCCCAACTCGGGCCGTATTCTAATCCATGATGCTCTTATTTCTTGAAGCAGTTACCAGGTCCTGAAATCTTTTGTTTTAAACTTATTTATGTCTGTCTCCCCCACTAGGATATCAACTGCAAGAGAACTGAGAACTTCTCTGCTTTTTTATCACTATGTCCTCAGTACCTAGAACAGAGCCTGTTGTATTCAATATACTTGTTAAATAAATGAAAGAACAAATGAGAAATGATAGGGTGAGTCCTGCTATTTCTTAGACTTTGATGTACAAGTGAGTCTGTTCTAATGCAGATTCTGTTCCCATTGGTCTGGAGTGGGACTCCAGGTCCCACATTTCTAACTCTGTGCGGATGGTTCAGAGAGCTCACTTTGAGGAGCAAAATTTTAGAGTGAGCCCTTAGGCCTGCCTGTCTTTTGTGGCTCAAATTCTTGGTCTTCCAGGCAACCTTCTGAACATCCATGGCATCTGTGATGATTCTATTTGAAATATTTCTGACCAGGAATGGAAATTTCCTGAACCAGTTCTTCTGGGGGAGGAGAGATGTTTGAGATCCTCTCAAAGATTACAGAGTAATGAAAAGAAGCTTACTAAAGAAGCTACTGCTTTTAAAGGAGCCACGTTTACAAGAACAACCCAGTAGAAGCCAACTTCCAATTTTTCCAAGTTAATAAAGAAATACGAGTCTAGATCACTGCAATCTGTGGCAAATCTGCTAACTATAAAGTAAGGAATTATTTAAATCTGTTCCCAGCTAAATCATTTGCTAGAAAAGCCAACAAGAAATAGCTGAGTGTTCGGTATACATTTGGCCTCTTCTCTTCCCAGCTCACATGCTATGGGGCCACAATTACCAGGGGAAATGGCACTATATTATTTGAAAACTCAGGTAACGAACACTGCTATGAAAACCATGAGCATCAAATAAGCATTTTTCAGACTATGTGGCTAATATGTGCATGATCATTTACATGCATAAAAGAGTTATTTGATTAATAACACGTGTAGACAATGCCAGATAATGGAAACACAAATTAGGATTCTTTCCTGCAGGACTTATTTTCCAAGGGCTTCCCAGACACAGTATTTTCTAGGACCATCTGTAGAACCAGAGTGAACTGTGGGCAAGTTCATTGGAAGAGGTTGGCTTCTATTTAAGCATTTCTCATAAGAGGAAGGCTAAGCAGACATGAGAAATAAGACTGAGAAGAGAGGCAAAAAAAAAAAAAGCAGGTGCTTTATCAAATATCCTACCTATACCATCCTTCCCACACAAGTCCCTTAATCCCTCTTTTCTTCATCTCCTGTCCCATTCTCTCAGAAGTCTTGTTAAAACACTAAAAGAATCACCTACTGCTTTGAATTAATTTGATACCCCTCCCAAGAGCACTAATATTTTAAAGAGGATTTGTAGAGGGGTCCTACTAGAATGGAGGAATGGAGTTCTACTGAACCACCAAGCTGGGAGTGGTTTTGACTGAGGAACACATCTAGGCTTCCTGAGGATGTCTACTTCCTGACCCTGGAATTAAGGGGCAGGGGCCTTGGCTGGTAAGGAAAAGGCTCTGTCTCCTTTTGTTTTATTCTGTGAGATTTGGTGGGTAGGTCTCATACTCTCCCACTGCTCCCCCAAGCCTCCAACCAAATTTCCTCAAACTGGGACCCTAGAAAACACCTGTGACAATTCCAAGTAATATTTTACAAGCAGAACATAGTTTCTAGCAATTGGGGGTAAAGCTCAATTTTGTTCCCATACTTTGTTTATGTAATCTTTCTGAAACAAATTCCTTTCTATTTTTTCTGCCTCTGAATTGCACTCATTTGACCTTAACAGGACATTTCTCACCAACAATATTGTCAACAGTGGTACAGAAAGTGAACAGAACAAATATTGCTGGATGAACAGTTCTATATTTATTTGTCCATGATTTGGGTAAAATATAACCTGGAGAAAAAATATTTTTTTAAAAACCAACTATGAGCTCTCAAGGAAACTGATCATTCCCATTTGATGCCCAGTGCTGAGTATCCAGTGTACAGCAGGTTTAATAGTTGTTTGCTGAACTGAATATGCACTTGTTTTTGTTTTACCTTATTGCTCTGATTTCAGACCCTCTCCCCGTTGAACCATAAATCTCTACACACTTTGCTTTGCTATAGTTGCCAATCAAATTTGCATACATATATATCATGAAATTCCTTTAATCAAGATTTTTCAAGATTTTCAAAAGGTACTGAGATATTAAAAACCATTCAACCATCTCTACCTTACGGCAACATATAACCAATCTAATTCTCCATCACTTAGTAGGCTTCCAGCACTGATAACATAACCTCAACTCAAACAGAAATAAACAATAGTGAAATGCATTATTTCATGAGATGGGAAGGCGAGATCAGCTATCCCTTCAGGGCTGGTAGATTCACTAACCAGTTGGTTCCAATTGGTGGCAAGATGGCTGCAGAAGTTGTCAGCATTATACCCAGACAGACAAAGCCGAGAGGAAGGAGAGGGGTGGAAGACTATCACCTCCTAATGCTCTCATAAGAGCAGCAAGCAACTGTCCCAGAAGGCCCCCAGAATCCCCTCTGATTTGGCCAAAGTTAGGACATGTCCACTCTCAGACTAATCAATTGCAAAGGGAAGAGGACAGCTTGGATGGATCAGGATCCACCCTGGATGTGGGGGTGGGACATGCTACGCAGGTGAGGCAGGCCCCAACCATATCAGGCTCCAGGCAGGAAACAATGGCAGCCCATAAAAATTGGGTAAAGTGAAGAGAATTTAATAGTGGAACTATTTACAAAGAGGTGAGACAGGCATAGGAAAACAACAACAAATACCACTGGCTCCCAATTCCCCAGTAACAATGGGGATACAAAACCACCTGTATTATTAGTTTCCTGTGGTTTCTCTGACACCTGACTACAAACAATAGAAATTTATTCTCTGGTGTTTCTGGAGGCCAGAAGTCAGGAGCTGCTGCTGGAGGCTCTAGAGAGAATCTGTGCTTAGACTTGCTGGTGGTTGCTGGCACTCCTTGACTTATGGCCACGTCACTCCAGTTCTGCTTCCATGGCCACTGTGCCTCCTGCTCTTCTGTTCATCAAATTTCCCTCTACCTCTCTGGTATAAGAACACTTGTCATTGGACTTAGGGCCCACCTGAAAAATCCAAGATTATCTTCTCATCTCAAAATGGTGAACTTAAAAAGAGACCTTTATTCCAAATGAAGTCATATTTATTTGTCTGGGGATTAGGATGTGGATGTGTCTTGGTAAGCCACCATTCACCAGTACACCACCCCAAGGCCTGCAGCAGGTGGAGGGGTGGCAGACTCAGAGACAGCTGTGTGGAGAAGGCCTTTTGCAGGAGCTACACCTTTAAAAGAGAGACATAGCTAGCCCACTGGGAGGAAGCTGGAAGAATCAATACCAAGCCTTACCCTCTTATCTCCTTTTGATCTCCTGCTGGTACCCCCTATTAGTCAAAACCAACCAGAGTTTTTGGTGTAATCCATAAAGGTCAGCATCCCAGGCCCAAAGTGAGGAAGAGAGAAGCAGAAAGAGGATCTGGAAGGACACATGGAAGCAGAGCATGGACAAAACTGAGGCAGGAAGAAGGGGAAGGGTGGTCTTGGATAACTAACAGTGACCACCAAGCCCCCTTCCCTACAACTAACTGACTTTGACACTTTACACCAGTTTAAACAGAAGCACCAGTTTAGGCAGAACTAGTGCTACCTCTTAAGTGAACAGTTATTGTCCTCTCTATTTACAAAAGCAAGGCATGTTGATCATAGATAATTTGAAAAGTATAGAAAAACACAAAGAAAGTAAACATCACTTACCCTGCTACTACACAGAGATAGTCATTGTTGACGAGTTGACACACTTCCAATACTTCATACTTCTGAAAGTGTGTGTGTGTGTGTGTGTGCGCGCGCGCGCGCGCGCGAGCGCACGCGCTTCTTCAACAAAATAAGTGGAATCTGAATGTACTGTTTGTAGCACTAGCTTCTTTTCACCTACAAACATACAAACATATCATGAGAATTTTCCCACATATTTAAATATTTTTAGAGAATAGCATGATTCTTCTAATGGATATGTAGTATATATAGTACATATATACTAGATTTGTCTAAGTCTTCAGGTTTTGAAATCACCTGAGCCCCATGGCCTCCCTGGCCTCTGGAGAACCAAGCTGTCAGCAGTGACAGTGTCTTTTCTCCATTGGTCCCATCAGAAAACTTGCCCAGCAGCTCAAATTCTGTCCAGCCCCCAGGACTGGCTTCCCCTCCAAGGCACCTGGGCTGAGGCTGTACTGCCTGATCAGCTTTAAGCTTCATTGCCTTTCTTTTTCTCTCCCCTTTCCTCTGAAATGCTCCCCTGGAGGTACTCATGTGCTCACACAACCTCCTGGTTGAGGAGCAGCTCTCCTGCAGTGTCCTTACCTGGGTGCAAACAATGAACTTGGAACCTCCCCATTTATCTTCACACCTTTCTCTACCCTTGACAACTTCGGTTAGCAGTTCCTTGAAGAAGGGTGTCTATAGCACGCTGTTCTCTGCTTAATATTTAAGGTTGTCAGGAACAGTTTCTTAATTCAGAAAGGTCAGTGTGAAGAATTTGGAGGACAGGCAAGAGACCCATGTCTCTCTGCTCTGGTGAAGTCCAGAGGCCAAAACATGTGTCCAAGATCATTCCTTGAATTTAATGACAGGTCTCAGGCCTGAAGCCATCCTATCTGAGAGGCCAAGGGGTGGGTGAGGAGAAGGGTCAGGACAAGCTACCCTCTCCCACAGGGCTCCCCGAGCCACCCTGTCCTAAAGATGGAGAGGCTGGGACACCCTTCCACCCTGCCCCACACTGCTCAGGGCCATAGTGCATCCTTGGGTAGGGAGGGTCAACAGCACTTGCTCTGTCCCCAAAGGTATCCACAGCCACCTAGTAAAGAGCTCAGGTTTCAGAGGTTTTTTCCTCCCAAAAAAGTCTGAACGATTCAGGACCTGGGACCCGCACAGCTGGGAATTGTTAACCAGAATCAAAGGTCAGCATGAAGGGGAGGCCTCCAGGAGTTGATGAATCTGCCCCAAGGCAGAGCTGAGAGGCCCAGCTGATGCGGACAAATGCCCTCAGCAGTGTGGGGCAGAGTGGAGGGAGGGTCGTCCCAACTTGGTTTTCAGGACAGGGTAGCTGGGGAGCCTTGAGGAAAGGAATAGCTTATCCTGACCCTTCTCCTCGTTCCATGGTCTCTTGTTCTGATAAGAGTCCATCCATGGTCTGCCTTAGCTTAGAAACTTCACTGGGTCTCCCAAGAAGTCAGAAGAAAGCTGGCCCCTTGCCAAACCTCCAGCAAAATCGGGGTTGGTCAGAAGGTCCCAGTCAGAACCAATGCTTCAGGCCACCAGCCAACAGCACTTTCTGTTTCCAGGGTTCTATGTGGGCCTGGAAAGAACGAAGCTGACATAAAAGGCTTCACATTAGACCTGTTTAAGAAAGCTATATTCTTGACTCAGCTCAAGTTTGCTTTCTGCTCCTTTGGAGGGCATTACAGGCCCTACTCCTCTCAGGAAAGGCCCCACTGGAGGTCTCCTTCGGTGGACCTTCCCTCTGCCTCCTCTCCCACCCTCCTAGCACCTCCTTTCATTCCCCACTTCTATTCTACCCTCCCCAGATCCTCCCTCCACTTCCAAGGCTGCCCTATCCCAGGTCCTTCCAGCAAACCCTCTCAGCACCGCCCTCCCCCCACAAGGTCAGACCGCCTGAGTGGAGATGCTAACAGCCCCTTTCTCCTTGCCAGGGCTCCTTGAAACCCCTTGAGCTCTGGACTGGCTCCAGCCACAGTGAGCAGCTCCCCGGTGCCCCTCAGGAGGGGTGGCCTGGGAGGGCCAAGAATGTGCAGCTACAGACCAGACTTCCTGCCTCAGGTGCCCTCTGACCTCCAGTAATTACAGCTTCGGAAGTGGTTGGCTCCCCATCTAGAAATTGGAGATAATGAGCCCCAACTTCTTGGGGCTATTGATGGTTTAATTGATTCATGGTGGTGAAATGGTTGGCAATCCTGGCAGGAATTCCACAGAGGCCACTCTGTCAACAAGGTAAGGGGCCTGGAGCCCTGAGAGGGGGAGCATGCTGGCTACTGGCCTCTCTCAGCCTCAAGTTCCCCTGCCTCCAAATTCTTCAAACTATTCCTTAGTGCTCTGCTCCCAGAACCCTCTGTCTGGCCAGAGCGGCCTATTCCTGGGCCCTCATTCTGCCCCTCCCTGATCTGGAATGCCTTCCTCACATTTCTGAACCTTCATTCTAATCCGTGCCTGCTGGGTAGACCTGAGCTTCTGCACTTGTGCCCAGCCCTCAGGGCAGCTACGGCTCCTGGCCTGCGGAACCTGCTCTGGGGGCCGGCCTGCATCTCATGCCCTGTACCAATGGGTGTCAAACTTATTTCTAGTATCCCAGACCTGCCCACCCCCTCACCTTAAAAGGAGATCAGCATTTCATTAATTCAAGTTTGTACATTCCAATTTAACAATATTTACTTTTAAGTCAGCTCACTAAGCTAAATGATGAAGACAAAAACATGAACGGAAGGCTGTTCTTGACAGTTTGTAATCTTGAGTCAGCCTCTGCTTCCAAATTCATGTCAGTGTTTTATTGAAAAGACCCTGATACATCCAGACAAATAGTTAGAAATGGTTAATTTTATTAAAAGTAATGAGTTACCTAGAAATATTAGGATACTCTTCAGAGTGGGTAATCTTTTTAAAGTTTTCTTCTTTATAATTACTATGTCAGGAAGACTTAGTTCAAGTTCTCCACAAAAGCATTTAATTTGGCAGCCCAAGTTCATTTGTTGGTGAGAGCATATGTGTTAAATTTTAGTATGTAATAATGTTCAGCACATCTGTGGTTTTATTACTATTTTAAAATAAAGTGTAATTTAAGAAATTAAATCAAGTAATCATATTACCCTGGAGCAGCTTTCTCAACCTCTGCACGATTCCTATTCTGGGCTGGACAGTTCTGTGTTGTGGGGAGGGGAGGGGGGTGCTACTGTGCCTTGTAAGATTTTGAGAGCATCCCTGCCCTCTATCCACCACATGTCAGCAGCACCCACCCCAGTCCCAAAGTTGTGAGAATCCAGTATGTCTCCAGACATCATCAAGTGGCCCCAGCAGGCAAAATCACCCCACCCTTTGAGAACCATTGCCCTAGAGACACTAGGGGCTGGGAAATAGGTTTGAAAATAAATGGCTGATATCTCCAGGTATCACTTGGCATGCATGGCTAATGTTGTTACTAGCTTCCTGTAGAAACTCTTTAATAGACTGTAAACCCCTACCAAGAAGGATCATGAATAAAACTTCAGGAAACACCCTGTGCACAGTGGGTGACTTGCTTAGGGGTGAGGGCAGCAGGTGTGTGTTCATTGGTCGAAAGGGACTAGCATCTGCCCTACCTGTCCCATGTAGATATTTTGTGAGAAATCTGAGATAAGGGATGTGAACATATTTTGAAAGCATGAACATATAAATAAATATAACATGTTAATAAAACTGCCAAAGTGCATTTGTTCATCCAAATTCTTAGCCCATCTTCCCCCACCCAGCAATATAAACAATGAAAAATTCTTTTCTTTCCTGAAATTATCTTTATTCTTAGTGAGAGATATCAGTTCTGCCATTTATTAACTATGAGGCTTTTAGCACATTACTTAAGCCCTTTGAATCTCAATTATTCATCTCTAAACTATAAATGATATTTCATAAGACTGCTTTGAGGAACAAATGAGGTAATTTGGTAGAGTACTTAACCACCCAAAGAATACTTAATCCATGTTAGTTATTGTACTGCTTTTGCAATGTCTTTAAAGAAGAGGAAAGGTGGCACAGACAATATAGCAGATAGGCTAAGTGTCTTTTCAGTTTAACTTGGGAAAGAGTCGTTTATTAACCTCACTCCTTCTACGTGTGTATTCACACGTTTCCCTGGCTCCTCAGCTCCTCTTTCCCATTTTACTTCCAAAAAGAAAGTTATCTTTTCAACCTGGATAAGCCCCATCACCCCCTGAGTCACCCACAATGACTCATCCTTAAGGTTGTTAATAGCCTCCAGTAGCAATTCCTTCTCCCCAGCTCTCCAGCTCTCCTAACTCCCTGAGGCGACTTGCCCTGTAGCCTGGATTCCTTCTGCTATTGCTCAGGTCTTCATTGGTCCTATTTGAATTTTGCAGGACAATTCTAATATTTTCCCCACTGTCCAACTTCAGCCCTTTCAAAATTATTCTCCACTGTGTTTCTAAGCTGACATTCCCCACTCAACACCGTTCAGTAATTTCTCATGGTTTTGACAGACCAAATTCAAGTTTGGACAAGACACAAAATGTCCTGACCTAGCCCCAGATCTCAGCCTCCTCTCCCTCTTCTTGCACTTCATGCTCAGGTGATACCCTGTCGCTGGGCATTCCCCACAAACCATGCTTTCCTTGTATTTTGTTCCCCCTACTGGGTAAGTCCATTCCCTCTCTGCCGGTCTACCTGGGAACTCCTCTTCATCCCTCAATGGTACCTACATCAAGGCATTTATTTACCATACTAGAGTCCTGGTTCATCAAATTCATGCACAGTGAGGTCCCTCCACCTGGCTGGTGATCAGAGCCTATCAGGGCCATCTGCCCAGTCCTGATTGGGGCTGATCAGGGCCAGTGGCTAGGGAGGGGCCACAGAAAGGACCACAGGAGGGCTCCAGGGCATATCCAGCCCCATCTCATCCATTCCTGATCAGCCAGACCCCTGCAGCAAGCTAACCTATGGTTGTATCATCTGCATCCTGGTGGTCAGTGCACATCATAGAGACCAGTTGGTCAATTACTTGGTCAGACACTTAGCATATTAGGCTTTTATATAGAGATTATAACTCGTGGTGCAGAATGCTTGGCACACACTTTCCCTCTAGCCCCTGGTCTTGGAGACTTCATGTTCTTCCAAGGCCCTGCCCACCCTCTTCAGCTGCCACACGAAGTAAATTGCATTGTGTGTGTGGAAATACTTTGCATGATCCATGGGTGTGTCTTTACTTCACTGCAGTTCTGATTACCCCAACATAAGGAGAGAGACCCTCATTATCAGGTAACACCATTGTGGTAGACCCATGCTCAGCCTACTGCAGTAGTTTTAAATAGGCCATGGGTGGCCCTAAATGGTCTGGCTCAGTGGATAGAGCCATGGCCTGTGGACTGAAGGGTCCTGGGTTAAATTTTGGTCAAGGGCACATTCCTGGGTTGTGGGCTCAATCCCCAGTAGGGGGAGTGCAGGAGGCAGCAGATTGATTCTCTCTCATCATTGATTTTTTCTCTCTCTCTTCCTCTGCCTTTCTCTCTGAAATCAATCTATCTATATAATAAAAGCCCAGCAACCATTAAGACAGAATGACCGGTCACTATGATGCTCTAGCCACAGGGGCCGCCACCAGCATCACTGCGAAGCCCAAAGGCCCCAGGGCTAGGTGCGCAGATGCCATCAAGGTGCTGGTAAAGAAGAATAAGAAGGTGGCCAGTGTGAGCGTGCAGCTTGAGATGAGGGTCTGGGGAATGAATTCAATCAGCTGGGCACTGAGATGATCATCACCAAGGCTGACAGGTCAGGGCATTCCTCTCCCCGTTGCAACCCTCCCCACATGACGCCAGTCTAAGGCAGCGGGCTTTGGCCCATTCCACGCCAGTGAGACTGAGAAGTGGGGTGGGGACAGAGATGTGAGGGAAAGGAAGGCACATCAGCTCCTCTTTTCCATTTTACTTCCATAAAGAAAGTTATCTTTCCCACCTGGATAAGCTACTTCACTCCTTGAGTCACCCACAGTGACTCATCCTTAAGGTGGCCAGGCTTTAGCACATGACCTTGTCAGCTTAAGGTTGTTACTAGCCTGCAGGTCCCTCTCAGTGTGGCCTAATCCTCACCAGCACATCCCACTGCAGCAATGACCTCATGCCCTCTCTTCCAGAATCCTGCTGGCAGAGAGAGATGGCTAGACCTTCAGGGGGTGGGAAAGCTCCTGATGGAAGGCCCTAGCAGAAAAGGCAAAGGTAGCAACAAAGGTTCCACAAAATGACCTGTACCCATGATGAGCCACACTCCTCTCTGTCCTTCTGTTCCAGAAAGCTTCTGAGCTGGGGGTGGGCATGGTGCCAGACTGAGGCTGTACTATAAACTAAAAGAGCTTCTGAATGAAAACAAAATGAGAGCTTTCTGGACTGCAGTGGGAAATGGCCCTGGTGGGACAGTGCTGCCAAGACCTGTGTGAAAACTATAACAGCAGGGTGGGTGTGCGTAAATGCATCACCTGGTCAAGCGGTCGAACTCCCAGCAGAACTCCATTCGAGGGGTCAATTTGCATATTAGGCTTTTATTAGATAGGATACTTGCCAGGGAATCAGTTACATGAGATATAGTCAAATGACATAGTGTTCCTGCCCTTTTTCCCAACTCACCTGAATATTTGAAGTACTAGATAAATATTCTTGCTTCATATTTACATAAAAAAATTTAATCAACAGAAATTCTGTGTATCATATAGCAACACACATACAGCAACTAGAAAGTGTGTGACTGAGGTCCTTGGGTGCCCAGTCTCATCTCCCTCCCTGTCGATGCTGCGTTGTTCTCTGGGCTGATGTGTGAAACTGTGAGGCATGTGTCCTCCACAGCTGTGGCCCCATAGCTTCCCCTTTTCCCAGAAATCCTGTAAATGATCTCATTTTGGTTCCCTTGAGACCCAGCAAGGCATCATTTTTGGAATGTCACTCACTCCTTCTCCAGGGACAGCCTCTTACTCAGCTCAGGGTGACTCTGCTGTCCACCTCGAGGTGCACCTCCTGCTTCTCCCGTCCCTTCACTCTCCCAGCCTCTTCTTTTTCCTTCTCCTCCTCCCTCCCTCCTTCTAGTTTCTTCTCTACTTTTGCATCTGCCTGGCAAGGTGAAAAAATCCCTGTCACAGGAAAGGTGAAAGCAAATGTTCTAAAACATTCTACTAGCTAATTGAGCATGTAATCTATGCCAAGATCTTGGCCTCAATCAATCCTCACCGAAAGCCTGTGTGGTTTCCCCACTTTATAGGTGAAGAAACCCTGACCCAGAAAGGTCAAATCACTCACCCAAGGCCCGCACCTAGGAAAAGGCAAACACAGAATTTGACCTCGATGTCTGTCACCAGGGCCCACGCTGCCATGTTTGTTTCAGTAAATCCCACAGGGGTTTTGAGGGCTGTTTTACCCGCTCTGCTGTCCATTCCATGGGGCTTCCTGACCTCTTCTCCTTCAGAGGAACACGCTTTTATCCCTGCCTGTGCCACACATCAGTGGCCAGGCTATAGCACAGGGCCTTGTCAGCTTTCTTTCTATCCTAAGAGCCTGGCACACAGGAGTTTGTCAAGGTGGAGAGATTTTTCTAGAAAAGGCCTAATCCTCACCAGTGCATCCCACCGCAGCAATGACCTCATGGGGAGAGAGATGGCTGGGCCTGCAGAGGTTGGGAAAGCTCCTGACGGAAGGCCCTGGCAGAAAAGGCAAAGGTAGCAACAAAGGTTCCACAAAATGACCTGTACCCATGATGAGCCACACTCCTCTCTGTCCTTCTGTTCTAGAAAGATTCTGAGCTGGGGGTGGGCATGGTGCCAGACTGAGGCCGTACTATAAACTAAAAGAGCTTCTGAATGAAAACAAAATGAGAGCTTTCAGGACTGCAGTGGGAAATGGCCCTGGTGGGACAGCGCTGCCAAGACCTGCATGTGAACTGTGACAGCAGCGTGGGTGTGTGTAAACGCATCACCTGGGCTCTGCCACCCAGCACACCTGAGAGTGTGTGGTCAGGTTTCTTAGCCTCACCACATCCTGGCTCTGTTAATGCTGATAGGTGCAGAGTGGGGCCCACTGACAGAGGAAGTCTCCTGGGACTTCTGAAAACACCCCTACCTCAGCCTCAGGAAGCCAGGGAGAGAGGGGGGTGGGGTCAGGTCTGGGGACCCCACAGTGGGAGACAAGGGATGGGGCTCTGCATTTTCCTATAACTCTGTGTTCCAGCCGGAGAGGTAAAGTCACCTGCTGGAGGGAGGAAAAGCATGTGTGTTAGGTCTGCCTTTGTAAGGGGAAAGGAGAGAGTCAGTTTGTTAGGAAAGTGATTGGAAGGCCAGCAGGACACCAGCATCAATGCCTCTCATGATAAACTGGCCCTGGAGGTTCTCAGGTGGCACAGAGTCTATCAGACAAATCAGTCCTTCCCTGCGTGCCAGGCACCAGGGCCAGCTGAAGTCAATATCCGCCGTTATCTTCTTCCCAAACCAGTTGTGCTCAGCACATGCATTCTGCCTGAGAGGGGAGAATTATAACACAAACAGGGCATTGCCTGTCATTGTTTCCCAAGGGGAGAGTGAGCATCAGAGAAGGCACTGAAGGGGTAAAGGTGGAGTGTGCTGGCATCCAGAGTCCTTGAACGTCCTGTCAGATGGGCCTCTTCCTCCAGTTCCCTTTGTGTAATTGTTGATGGAGGGAAGATGCAGCACCCACTCTTCATTTACCAGGTGTTCACCCTCCTGCTTGTCTCTGGTCCCAATGCCGATGCTGACCTGAAAGCATGAAGCGTCTACATTTGAGACTGTGGAAGGTCTGGCTATATTGTACACAGCCACATTCTCATTTTGTGCTGGGCCCCAAACCACAGGAGGATGTCTTCTGATTCACTCCTTCCCTCCAGCTATGTTTCTTGGTCTGCTCTAAATGTCTTTTTGGTGACTAAGAGACCATAAGGACACATTTACAAAGTTGAAGAGAATTGAAATGTGAAGACATCCTTTTGAGGTATATAAAGCTTCCTTTTAGATAAACTACCTTGATCTGTGGGCTGCTAAAAATACATTTTAAAAGAAAGATGTTAAACCATGTTCTCCTTAGGAAATATCCCTTTGTTTCTCTTTGAGGAGACCCTTAAGAGCAGAGTGGAATCCAAGGCAGAGTTTTTCCTTTGCATCCTTCATCCTGCCCTTGAATAGCAGGGAAGTAATAGAGAACATAATCTTGGACCTTAGAGTCCAAGGAGTAGCTTCCTATGGACACCAACAAGTAGGCATGGGCAGGTCCAGGTGGTTCCAAATACATTTCATGTTTCTGCAAGTCAACTCAGGAGGGCTTTCCTTCCTGAGCCTCAGTTCCCCATTCTGCAAAATGTTCTTTCTGGGTCAATGTGTGGATTAAATGAAATACCTAACACAGCACTTGGCACTCAGAACTTGTTCAATAAATATTCATTGTTATGGACATTATAGTAGCAATGGGCTCTCTACATAGCTCTCAAGTCATCTGAGTCACCTCATTATCCATATTCAATTATTGAATATGCTCAATAAATGCTGTAGAGGCTAATTAAATAATTTCTATTAGGAAAATCTGGTATCCCTAAAAAGTGTCCAACCTGAGTTTTATAAGTTTGTCATCAAAAAGTGATTCACTTTTTTGTCATCAAAATGCTGATTTATACAGAATTGGCCCCAGGTACAGTTGGCAGGTATCTTAAACCCAACCCCCATACAGCAGTACTTACTGTCAATTGGGATTACCACCACAGTCTCATTTGGTTTGGCCAGCCCAGTAGTTTTGTTTACAAGGCAAAAAGTGTGCAACTGCAGTTTTATTCTTAATTGCCAAAACTTTGAACCAGCTCAGATGTCCTTCAGTAAATGAATAGAAAAATTAACTGTGGTACATCCAAACAATGAAATATTATTCAATGCATATTACTTAAATAATATGCCAAAATAAGCCAAACTGAAAAAGCTACAGACTGTATGATTCCAACTATATGACATTCTGGAAATGGCATACCTATGGAGACAGTAAAAAGATCAGTGGTTGCTATGGTAGGGGGCGAGAGAGGTGAGAATGAATAGAGGTACAGAGGATTTTTAGGGCAGTGAAACTACACTGTATGAACTACAATTGTGGATACATGTCACTATACAGTTGTCCAATCCATAAAACATACAACACCAAGAGTGAATCCTAATGTAAACTATGGACTTCGATGATAATGATGTGTTAGTGGAGGGTGATCAATTGTTACAAATATAGTGGTACCTCGAGATATGAGTTTAATTTGTTCCATAACCTTGCTCGTATATCAAGTTGCTTGTATCTCAAAGCAAATTTCCCCATTGAAATCAATTGAAATGCCGTTAATCCGTTCCAGCCTCCAAAATGCCACCCCAGTTGTTCTTGTTACGTGTTTTTGAATAAGAAAAATGTATTTATAAATGACAAATATTGTATAAAAACATAATAAAAGAGACTGTAAAGGAATAAACTGGTTTTATAAAGTGTATTTACCTACTCGTTACACTCTTAATGCTACACTTTATCCCTAAACTGAATGTAACTTAACTAATCTTCACTGAACTTAATTGCTACTGGTCTTTGCATTTTTGGCCGATTTCAAAAAAACGTGTCCAATGAGGTTTGCCTCTTCCTCCCTTTCAGAATGTTTCTGAAATGGGTGAGGCAAGTTTCATTGAACAGCTCCGATGCATGACCAGTAGCAACTTTTTCAGGGTGTTTCTTTTCCATGAAGTGTGACACCCTCTCCCACATTCCTAAGATCTCCTTTATCTCACTTGTAGAGATCTCCTCCACCTCTGGCTCCTCCTCCAAACCAATTTCTTGGAGAACCTCCACATGTTGCTGAGACTGCAACTCTTGTAACTCCTCCGTGGTGAGTTCCAGAGAGTGCTCTTCAAAGAGCTCATTCACGTCTCTCTCATCCACCTCCAGGCCCATGGATTTTCCCAGACACACTATCTCCTCCTCCACTGGCACCTCGGGTTCGAATCCTTCGAAGGTCCTTTTGGCTACGGCCTCAGACCACAGCTTCTTCCATGCAGAGGTCAAAGTCCTTGTTGTAACACCCAGCCAGGCCTGATCAATAATTCTGAGGCATATCACGATGTTAAAGTGGTTCTTCCAGAACTCTCAAAGGGTGAGGTTTGTGTTCTCCGTCACCTCAAAGCAGCGCCGGAACAGGTGCTTGATGTACAGCTTTTTAAAATTAGAAATCACCTCCTGATCCATGAGCTGCAGGATAGGAGTGGTGTTGGGAGGTAGGTAGACAACCTTTATAAACTTGAACTCTTCGAGGAGTTCACCTTCGAGGTTCTGTGGGTGAGCAGGAGCATTGTCCAGGATGAGGAGGGCTTGCATGGTTAGGTTGTTTTCCTGTAGATATTTCTTAACAGAAGGGCCGAAAACCAGGTTTACCCACTCCACAAAGAACTGCCTGGTGACCCATGCCTTCAGGTTTGCCCTCCACATAACTTGCAGTTTATCTTTTAAAATCTTATGTGACTTAAAGACTCTGGGGTTTTCTGAATGGTATACGAGCAGAGGCTTGATCTTGCAGCCGCCACTCGCATTGGCGCACAGTGCGAGAGTTAGCCTATCCTTCATGGGTTTGTGGCCTGGCATCGCCTTCTCCTCTGCTGTTATATAGGTCCTATTCGGCATCTTCTTCCAGAAAAGCCCTGTCTCGTCACAGTTGAAGACTTCCTGGAGGATATATCCTTTGGCTTCTATCAGTTCGGAAAAAGTTTTGAAGTAATCCTCAGCTGCCTTCACATCTGAACTTGCTGCCTCACCATGCCTGACGATGGAGTGAATGCCGGACCTTTTCCTGAAGTTATCAAACCAGCCTCTACTGGCTTTAAATGTCTTTTGATGCTTCGTCCGTGGAAGTGTGCGGGGTCTGCTCCAGCAAATCACCGTAAATCGCTCGCGCCTTCTCGCATATGATGCCATGTGTTAATGTATCTCCTTTAAGCTGCTTCTCCGTCACCCACACCATCAGTAGATTCTCCATCTTTTCATGGAGAGAGCTACGGAGCTTAGAAATTATTGTAACACCCTTAGCTGGCATTATACCCTTTATCGACTCCTCCTGTTTAAGCACAGTGCATATCGTTGAAGTACTACGCCCGTACTGCCTCGCTAAGTCAGCCACTCGCACACCTTGCTCATATTTTTCTATGATATCATGCTTTAATTCAGTAGACATCATCCTCTTCTGAGCACTGACCTTTCCACTCACTTTCTTCGGACCCATGGTTATAAAAATAAATGTGATAAAGTATGTAAATGCACAAAAGATGCTTTGACAACGAGGTAAACAAGCACACTGACTTAGGCGTGGGAAACTATGAGACGCTGGAGTCGCGGTAAACTGGTGGGTCGTGTGCAGCCGGCCGATCCACGTGATTACTCGTATCTCAAATGTTGCTCGCATTTCAAAGCAAAAAAATCGCTCACTTGACGGCTCATATCTCAAAAATCTCGTATGTTAGGGCACTCATATTTCGAGGTACCACTGTACATCACTGTGGTGTGGGGATGTTGATAGTGGGGCTGTTGGTAGCATGTGTGGAGGGAGGGAATATATGGGAACTTTTTATACTTCCTTCTCATTTTTACTGTGAATCCAAAATCTATATAAAAAACAAAGTCTAGGAACCTGGCGAGACTGCATTGCAGCCCAGCAAGGCAATCCATGTGTAGGGAGGAAAAGGGATGCTCGGAAGTAGCCCCTGGCTTCCTCTCCTGGAGACACAGAGGTCAGGAGCCTTGATGAATGGCTTTCTTGGGACCAGCTGAGAGTGAGTAGACCCCAAAAGTCTGGGAGAAGGCCTGCCCCCCACCCCTTAGTCCCCAGGATCCCTGCTGTTTACCAGGGGTATGAGCATAAATGTCGCTTTCTCCCTGCCTCCTTCCCGCTACTCTCTGGGGATTTGGATTCAGGATTTGTTCTTGGCATCCAAGACTTTGATTAGAAACTTAAGGAAGCCGATGTTTAACTACAAATCTTGATAGAGCAATTAAAGCTTTTTGATGACAAACTTCAAAACTGTGAAGATGATGAACAGAGAAAAAAAACCTGAAACTCTCAAAGAGACAACTAATAGCATGGTGGGGTCAATTAAATACTGATTTGAGATATGTACTAGATATATCTCTAGTACTGCTGGTTGAGATATACATCATCTATCTCCCAGTTCATATAATATTGGGATATATACAGGTTGTTCCCCCAAAATATATATACACTTGATTGGATGATAACTCAATTTTGAAAATGAAATGTATTTTGATAAGCACTGCCTTTGTAATTATTCAAAGTATGTGTATACACTTTGAGACACCCTACATAAACACACACACATACACATACACACACATGATACAAGTTACCCAGTGCACAAAATTCATGCACATTAAAAGGAAATTAATTAGAGGAAATATTTTAATATTGCTATTTGACCTTTCTCTATAATAGAAGAAATGAAAGAAAATTAGTAAAATGTATATGAAAATCTTCCTCCTGTAAGAGTCTGGGGCACATCACAGGAACCATACTCAAGTCTCTGCCCACTCACATGTGCCTCAAAATCACCCAAGACCTAAGCCTGGCTGGCCCCACCCCCATTGGCTGGCTCCCTCCATGCTAGGTGGGGAGCATGGCCTCAGGTCACCTGGCCTGGTGCTAGGGCAGGGGTGCACCATGAGGTCCCCTGGCCTGGGCCAGGGGGTGTGGCCTGAGGTCCCTCGGCCCAAGCTGAGGCATACACCTTGAAGTCCCCTGTCAAGCCCCGCATGGCCGGGGAGGGTGCAGCTTCAAGTCCCCTGCCCCAGCCCAACGCCACACAGTCTCAGGTTCCTGCTGATTGCTCGTTATGGGAACTCAGCCTCTGCTGTGGGCACAACCATCTTTGTTACAGTGTGATGGTAGATTTGCATATTCATCTTTATTAGATAAGATACCTGATGCCAGATTTTTCATAAATACTCCATCTACTGTAAATATTGGTTCCTCTGAGTTGTTTTAGAAAATTAGCATGATGTATTAAAATCAAGTGTTAGGAAATGTCATGGTCTCACAATAAATTTTATTTTGGAATTGTATCTAAATCTGGATTACAATTTAATTATACTCAGTGCTTCTTAAAGCTTCACAAAGTAATTTTCCAACCTTTAAAGATAAAGTCAGCCAGATGAGTGACTGAATTGTGTGATGGAATCCTGTGTGGTCCCTGTGATAGAGACCCAGGGGGTTAGCATAGAAAATGAAAGCCTTTAAGATGGGCCTATCTTCTCAATCTTTTCTTGCAAAGGACTAGTTCAGGAAAAATAAAAATGGTCACAGCCATACCTCTTTTTAATCATTCAAAATGAAAACGGCTCATCTGGACTCTGATAAGTAAGAAGCATAGTCTTAAAACCAAGATTACTTCTTTTATTGAAAAGAAAAAGTAACTGACAGTGACTTTACTTTTTAGGTTTTATTACCAGGACTAGTTTAGAAAGCAGCAGCATGGAGGCAAATATCTAGTTTCCCGTCCAGAAATCAGAGACTTGGCTCTAAGAGCCCAGCAGATCACATTAGCTCAATAGGCCTGCCATGCTGGCTGTTATTGCGTCTTCACACCCTTGGGCAAGCCAGTCTCGAGCTATTGAAGAGCTGTGAGGAGCTACTGGGAAGCAATGTAGTTACAGTGGTGTTTTGTGATGGTTAATATGTCAGCTGTGACTAGAGTGGATTCAACTAGGGGAGAAATGAAAGCACCTCATATCTATTGCATGATGTTATTACAATGGATATGAGGTGGTAAAAATTCAAACTTTGGTGAGAGCCATAAGATTAAAAAAAAAAAAGGAGTATAGGATGTAAAGATAAGTAAGTTGAGGAGAGTAGCAGAAGCTGCACTGTGCCCTCTCTCTCGGGGGGTGTGGTGTGAGTCCTAAAAGGAATGCTCACCATTGCGTTCTGCCTTGAGAACTGGTGAAATTGGGAGAGCCCCCAATGACCTGACTGCAAGTCCCCATCCCACCAGATAAGGTCCTGCAGATAAGGTCTTTCAGGCAAACGGCATTCGTATCAAAGGAACCAGGCATGTTCCTGCTTATCCCTGAGAAGTGGGTTCCAGTCCACAGAACATTTCAAACAAGCCAATCCCATCACTCCTTGAAAACCGGGATCACCACACCCTCTTGCCTCCTATAGCCTCTGGTGTTCACTCTGTTCCCAAGTGCAACCCATGTGGCCCTCCGGGGCATGCCATGTCTTCCTTTCCGGGGCTGTATGCTATGTGTGACTATTGTGTGTATATGTCCAGTGTTGAGTGTCCTTAGTCCAGCCATTCCCATAGGCCTGAAGCAGGAATCCCTCCCTCACAAATGTGAATAAAATGTGGTTAACACAGGGGGCAGCACAGTTAGGGTGAGGCAGAGTCTAATTCCATAGATGGAACCAGAGAATACCAAAGCTTGATAAGCCTGTAAATAAGGAGATAGACAAATGCCTTTTCCTCATCTCACCAGGAGGCTTTGAAAGGTGAGGGTAGGGGAGATTTATACAGGCAAATGTCATTGAATAATTATGTAGAAAATAATATTATTTCTGGATGATGCTGTCTTCCTCCAGACTGGATTTACTTTTGCTTCTGGAAGGCAGCTAGAATAGGGCTGTTTACCTTAATGCAACTTGGATGGATCTGATCTGAAGTTGTGTTTCAGTCTTTCTGACAACAGAGGTAATTCTTTCTTACTCCTAGGCACAGTCTTTCAGGGGTCACAACTGGGAGCTTGAGGCCCCTTCTTCATGAGCCAACAGCTCCAGTTTTTATTTCCTCAACCCTGTGAGACACTACTTAGCTTCTCAGCTTCTCTATCTCTTAGCCATCACTTTTTTTTTCTCTTGGAGTTCTGGGAGTGTGTGTGTGTATGTGTGTGTGTGTGTATGTGTGTGTACGTGTGTGTGTGTGTGTGTGTGTCCCAGCTTCATTGATATAATTGATTAGCTATCACTTTCTAATTGTATCCTCAGCCTCTCAGCCCCATCCCTCCTATCAATCAGCAAAAGGCTGGAGAGGAGACATGGCCCCAACCTTGGTCTCATCTCAATGCATTTCTTTTCTCTCCAGGACCCTGTCCCTATTTTCTGCCTACCTTGGTAACGCTTTGATGACTTCAAATAGGTGGGTCTTTTTAAAAATCAAGCAAATCTAATAGTGTTCAGTGGAGAGTTGGTCTAACACAAGTTGACTGGTACAGCCCATGTAGAAATGCAGTTAATAAAACATTTATTGAACATCTACTACCTGCTCAGCATTGTGCCGTTTCAGTGCATAAAAGAGAAATAAAAGGCTATCCCTTACTCTTCCTTCATGTGCCAAGACAAGACCACACATGGGATAGTTACAGCACTCTTCAAAAAGAACGTGAGCAGGAGAAGGGGATGCAATGGAGTGAGCTGTAGAAAGCAAAGAAAGTCTCCTATGTTCCTCAGCTTCTGTGCCAGAACAAAAATGAAGCCTCCTTGTTCGTCCATGAACCTGTGTGTAAAGGTAATGTGTCTGTCTGGACTAGGAGCATCAGGCCCAGCAGCCTACAATGGGGAGCACACAAGTTGTTTTGACCTGGTGCTGACCAGTCCAATGCGTGAGAGGGAGGGGTGCCCTGCAGGGGAGTTCTACACAGAGAGATGCTGCCCCCTTAAGAGGCTACTTCTCTCATCTCGCAGCAATTGTCTCTCATGTTCCTGTCCAATTCTTTTCCACCTTTGAATCAAAACAATATTGGGACACTTCTGTTGAGAAGGGCAGCAGAATTTGTCTACAAATGACTCATTGGGGTAAAAATATTGTCATTCTTCTTCATTTCATGTAATATTCACCCTTGAGTCAGAAATCATTTCTCTCCCTTGGTAAGCGTTAAAAAGCAAACATTGAGGTTGAGGTAAAGTCACAGAATCGGTAGGAGGCATCTTACCCGGAAAGGCTTGCCCTTTCCACCACATCCAGGTAATACCATTTGTTAAAATCTCCTCAAAAATGTGCTTCTCCTCTTTCATCTCTGAGTCTCTGAGCCCCAGGGGTCATCTTTAGGGAAGGTCTAATATCCATATATATTGGAAGATGGTTTTCAATGAGCTTTCCCAGACATGGCATTAACTCAGTTTATAAGCTTCCCTGAGGCAAAATTCCCTTTTATGTCAGTGGATGTCAGAGCATCAGGAGGACACAAAGACTGTAAACAGTCTAGTTATGAACAATGTGCTGGCTTTCCTGCTGGGAAAACAATAACCAGAACACAACCACCTACACTGCCCCTCAGCTCTACAGCTCTGTCCTCTAGGTCTAAGGTGTGTGCTTTCTCCGGAACATGGAGCTGACAGGAAACATCCTGGACGAGTTGCGAAAATGAGCCAAAACTTCAGGCAGAATTTTCTGGATGGCTATGTGGACTCTGCCATTTATTACCCGCATCCTTTAAACTCATTTTCCCTCCAGCTATAGCATTTTCAGCTCATCCCACTGACCTCTCTACTCCCAGATAAACCTCTTATTGATCTCTGGGTCAGTGACTGACTTTGTGGTGAAGACTGAGAGGGACTAAGGGTTCCCAGCAGGAAGGCTCAGCATTTCTGCTGTTTTAGAAAGAGACCTAGATAAATGGCTTCTTTGGCTTTGTGCAAAGCAGCAGGTAGTGACTTAAACCAGTGACTTCTAAGGAGGGTCTGAAGAAAATGTCAGATGTAGTTACAGCTTGGGAGAAGGAGAGGGGAGTAGGGAGGGATGAGGGGACAGGAACAAGGATGTGCAGAATCTGAGAGAGGTTCTGTTCTCCCTTAGGGATGAGGAGTGAGTTCTTTTAAACTAAGTCACTGTTTTCACTCTTCACAGTAATCATGGGTTCCTTTGAACAATGCTACCAAGTGAGACCAATGGCATGTAGTCGAAAGGCAGAATGTAAACTGGGAGGAACTGCCCACCGTCTCATCAAGTCTACTGTTGAGGAACCATGACACAGCCCAGTCCAGCCATACACAGAATAGAAAAGTAATCCCCTTAAGGGCTGAATTGTGCCCCTTCCCAAATTTGAAATCCTAATTCGCAGTACCTCAGAAGGTAACCTTGTGAAGGAATAAGGTTTCCACAGAGATAATCAAGTTAAAATGAGGTTGTTAGGGCAGACTCTAAGACCCTAAGACTGGTGTCCTTCTAAAAAGGGGGAAAGGGCAACAGGCACACCCAGGGAGAATGCCATGCAAGGATGCAGGCAAGAGAGGGCGGGGGTGATGCTCTACAAGCCAAGGCACACCGAAGGTTGTCAGCCAAGCACCAGAAACTAGGAGATGGGCAGGAAACATAATTTCATAGCCCTTAGAAGAAAACTACATCTTGAACTCAAGACTTCTAGCCTCTAAGGAAGTGAGACAAGAGATTTTTGTTGTTTAAGCCAACCACTTTGTGGTCCTGGTTACAGTAGCTCTAGCAAATTGTTACAACCCCTCAGGGTCTGACTCTAGTTCTCAGAATTATTTCCCTAGGTGATTGTGATCATTTCCTTTTAGGAAAGAATCTGAGAAATTGAAGGAATATAAAAGGAAAGAAGATCAAACTATGAACAATGTACTCAATCTTTTACAAACAAAATCCTAGGAAATACTTGAGTTGGGAAAATAAAGACAATAATACTGGCACCTCTTCTAATTTTCTTTATCATAACCATTCCCTGGCAGTTAAGTATCAGTGGTGGGGGATGTGTGTGATAAATGAGCAGTTGAAAGTTTTGGAGATTCTAGAACAGAAAGAGAATGGATATTGCAAAATAGCAGGAGGATGGAGTAAAGAAATGATAAGAATTTTGACTTGATTCTTGCCTTCCCCTAGTCTGCTGTTAGGTTTCTGTATAATATTTTTTATTTCAGTCAGTGTATGTTTAATTTCTAGTTGGTCCTTTTCCATTTCTAGTAGGTTCTTTTTCATCTCCTCTTGGGTCTCGCTAACTTTATCCTACTTTTCTAGGATATTCTTGAAAAACCTTATAAGCATGGTTTTGAACTCTATATCCAGTCGTTTGTTTTCCTCCATTTCTTTTGTTTGTGATCCCTTCCCTTGTCTAGGCATTTTCACTATGCCGGGAGAACTTCTGTGTTGGAGTCAGCCTTATGATGCCAGACTTGCAAAACCGCAAAAGCCTCTCTGTTGAGCTTGGAATGGGTGGAGTCTCAGGGCTTACGGGACCGCTTTGCCTTCCAGTCGGCCCTGCCTTCCACAGCCCCTGAGTCTCACATGACTGGGTAATCACAGTGCCTGTAGACTGTTGCCCCTCCAGCTTCCCTGCACTATGGGACCATATGAGTCTGAGTCCCCAGGGTTTCGCCTGAAACTGGGGTTTAGTGGAGTTAGAAGTGACGCAGTTGGGAGGGTCTGTCTCCCGCCCACCCACTCGTGAAAGCCAGCGGCACAATCAGCTGTCGGTCCTCTGTGCGCAGTGCGGTACGCGCCACCAGACCTCTGATCTTTTGCTACTCCCCTAATTTCCATGCACTTCTCCCTTTTCACAGTTCAAACTCCCCCCGTATGAATTTCTGCTGGATCTGGGGTTTAGTGTTGTAGGATAAGGGTGTTCAAGTCAAAAATTTAAAATATAAAGAATCAGAAAACACTCAACTGGAAAAGCAAGAAGAAAAAAGAATTCAAAAATGTGAAGATAATGTAAGGAGCCTCTGGGACAGCTTCAAGCGTACCAACATCAGAATTGTGGGGGTGCCAGAAGAAGAGAGAGAGCAAGATACTGAAAACCTACTTAAAGAAATAATGACTGAAAACTTCCCACATCTGGTGAAAGAAATAGACTTTCAAGTCCAGGAAGCACACAGAACCCCATATAAAAGGAATCCAAAGAGGACTACATCATAACTAAAATACCAAGAGCAAAAGACAAAGAGAGAATATTAAAAGCAGCAAGAGAAAAACAGTTCATGACCTACAAGGGAGCACCCATAAGACTGTCAGCTGATTTCTCAACAGAAACAATGCAGGCCAGACGGGAGTGGCAAGAAATATTCAACGTGATGAACAGCAAGAACCTACAACCAAGAATACGCTCTCCAGAAAAGCTATCATTCAGAATTGAAGGGCAGGTAAAGAGCTTCACAGATAAGAAAAAGCTAAAGGAGTTCATCAACTCCAAACCAGTATTATATGAAATGCTGAAAGGTACTCTTTTAGAAGAGGAAGAAGAAAAAGGTAAAAGACAAGAAATTACGAACAACAAATACATATCTATCAACAAGTGAATCTAAAAATTAAGGGAATTAAAAATTTGATCAACAGAATAAACTGGTGAATATAATAGAATCAGGAGCACAGAAAGGGAGTAGACTGATAATTCTCAGGGGGAATGGGGTGAGGGGTGTACAGGGAGAGACTGGACAAAAATCATACACCTATGGATGAGGTCAATGGGAGGGAGGTAAGGGTAGAGGGAGGGGTGGGAGCCAGGTGAAGGGGAGCTATGGAGTGGGGAAAGAGAGAAACAAATGTAATAATCTGAATAATAAAGATTTAATTAAGAAATGATAAGAAGATGGTAGAAGATGAGTTGATAAAGAGGCAATATATAGGTGAAATGGGATGAATGGGAATAGCAAAAGTAGCCTTCAAAGAAAGAATGATATTTTTGGATCTATGTATTTTTATATGTTTTATAATAGGATGATACATTTATATCATCCTACCTCTTCATTCTAAAAATCAGGGGAAATAATTTTAAACCTCTCTTGAAGATATGTTTTTTAATTGATTTTCAGAGAGAGAGAAACATTGGTGTGAGAGAGAAAAACCAATTGGTTGCCTCCATAGTTGTCCAACCAACTGAGGATAAAACCCACAACCTGGGTATGTGCCCTGACCAGGAGTTGACCTGCCATCATTCAGTGTATTGGATGACATTCCAACCAACTGAGCCATATCAGCCAAGTCTAAAATCAGAAAATTTTAAATGTGATCAAGAACAGAAAGTGAAGGTTTGGTTAAGAGCATCAGTGAAGAATAGACCAGAACAGGAAGTAAGAGGTGGAAAAGAGGTTTAATTTAGTCTTATAATTCTTCCCTTACAATTATGCCATGATACAGGCATGAACCACCCTTTTCCTACCAATGTCCTAATTTCCAGATGGTATCATGGTACAGAACTGTGTGCAGGCAGGGCTCCTAGAATTCTGAGGATCTTCCTGCTGCCCTTTTGTGTATCCCCAGTGATTGCTCTTTGGGTGACTAAGAAACAGAGGATGCTGTTATTTGAGCTAGTGTCTTCCCGTTTGAAAACTACATTTGCAGTGGCTGCTGCTGTAGCATGTGACCTTCTCCTAAAATAGTCTACATAGAACCTCACCCACCAAAAACATAAATTAAAGTCAAATAGCAGAGAGTTCTTTATCATCTTGGCATTTGGGAAAAAGACTAATATCCACCAAAGAGGCTGACAATGTCAGAACATGTCTTTTATAGTGTTATAGTCTTCATGAAACAATTTGACTACTAATATGTCTAAATCTCTGTAGCAAAATGTCGTAATGTAGTGGGATGCTCTTATGATAAGAACACAATGTGATACATCTTGCATAGCATGTACCAAGATAGCAAGATATGCTACATAGATTCTGGCATTACAAATTGTTCAAACTCTTTCAGGGAAGGTGACATTTAAACACAACTATAGACACACTTAAACAGGCATAATATCCTGGATCTTAAGAGTCTCATTCAATGTGAGAGCTCACTCCCACCATAGCCAATCATAACAAAGAGGGAAGAATTTGTAAAAGGGAAAATGTTTGACTCCAAGAAAAAGAACAAAGGCAAGCCCAGTCATAATGGCTCAGTGGTTGAGTGTCAACCTAAGAACCAGAAGGTCATGGTTTGATTCCTGGACAGGGCATGGTGTTGCAGGCTCAATCACCAGTGGGGGTGTGCAGGAAGCCAATCAATGATTCTCTCTTATCATTGATGTTTCTATCTCTCTCCCCTTCTCTGCCCTCTCTCCCTCTCCCTTCTCTGAAATCAATATAGATAGATAGATAGATAGATAGATAGATAGATAGATAGATAGATAGATAGATTCTATCTAATAAAAGAGTAATATGCAGATTGACCACCACTCCAACACACAAGATGGCTATCCCCATGTGGTCAAAGATCCTGCCCCCATGTGGACACAAGATAGCCACCACAAGATGGCTAGCAGGGGAGGGAAGTTGAGAGGGACCAGGCCTGCAAGGGAGGGCAGTTGGGGGTGATCAAGCCTGCAGGGGAGAGCAGTTAGGGTTGACCAAGCTGGCAGAGGAAGGAAGTTGGGGGTGACTGGGCCTGCAGGGAAAGGCAGTTGTGGGGGGACCCAGGCCTGCAGGGGAGGGCAGTTAGGGGCAAACAGGCTGTCAGGGGAGCAGTTAGGCATCAATCAGGCTGGCAGGGGAGTGGTTAGGGAGTGATCAGGCTGGCTAGGCAGAAGCGGTTAGGGGCAATCAGGAAGGCAGGCAGGTGAGCATTTGGGAGCCAGCAGCCTTACCAGGATCAGGCCTAAATGGGCAGTCAGACATCCCTCGAGGGGTCCCAGATTGAAGAGGGTGCAGGCTGAGCTGAGGGACACACACCCCCGGGCACAAATTTTATGCACCGAGTCTCTAGTTTTTAAATAAAAGGAGAAACTCTCACAGCAGAATTCAGTTCTTGGTTTCCAAAGTCTGTGGAACTCTTTCTCACCATGGTGCTATCTCCCTACCAGATCTCCTGCCCAATCACTACTTGACCTTAGCAATGAGGAGCCTCAGATAAAGCAGAGGAGGGTCCATGGACCTCCACTGCTACCCCAGAGATAAACTTGGGCCTCTCTACTCCATCTGTGGCAAAGAACTCGTAATAGTTATTTTCTGTGAGGAGATAAATATTAAAGTTCCACAGAGCCAGGAAGAGTAGAGCTGACAGAGTTTCTATGCCCTTGTTTCAAGGAAGCAATATAGCACCGTATCACCTCATCATCATTCCTTCATCAATGGAAGCCTATTTTCATTTGATAAAAATGTATTAAGTACTTGAGATGAGGCAGACAGTATTTGTATGACTTCAAGAGACTTCTCAATCATCATCATTAAGATCTTTCACATATACTTATTGGCTGCAAACCATGATAGGTACTAGAAAGAAAAAAACCTGGCCCATGTTCTCAAGAATCATAAAGAAATATGTTTTATCTATTGTTTACCCTGAAATATCGAGAAATTTACCACTCTGGCCGAAACCGGTTTGGCTCAGTGGATAGAGCGTCGGCCTGCAGACTGAAAGGTCCCAAGTTCTATTCCAGTCAAGGGCATGTATCTTGGTTGTGGGCACATCCCCAGTAGGGGACAGGACATGCAGGAGGCGGCTGATCGATGTCTCTCTCTCATTGATGTTTCTAATTCTCTATCCCTCTCCCTTCCTCTCTGTAAAAAATCAACAAAAATTTTTTAAAGAAATTCACCACTCTGACTTACCTATAAATATTAACACAATACTCTAATGCACATTTCAAAGCAGTGGCTCTCAACCTTAGCCCACAGACAGATCACCAAGAGACTTTTTAAAAAGCCCCAATGTCCCCAGTCCCACCTCAACCAATTGAATCAGAATTTCTGGTAATGGAGTCCAGACATTAGAAGTGTATAAGTGTGCGCATGCATATGTGTGTGTGTGTGTGTGTGTGTGTGTGTGTGTGTGTGTGTAAACAATACAAGCTGTCTTAGTCTATTATGGGGAAAAAACTCACCTACCTAGACCAGCTCAGGTCCCCATGGTTATATGCTGTCATGGCACACTTTGTTTTTCCTCTATAACATTTAACACAATTTGTAATAATACACTTATTATCTCACAGTTCTCTGATTAATGCTTTTCTTCCCCTCTAGACTTTAAACTAAATAAAGGCAAAGATCTTATGGTTGATCCTATTTTTGGTTCATGGCAGATAGATATTCAATATATGTGACAATCATTCTTTCATTCAGCAAATATTTATTATGAGTCAGGTGGGCATTGTACGAGATTCTGGAGATATGGCACTGAACAGAGCAAACTAGTTCTCTTTTCTCTTGAGGCTTCCATTCTACTAGGGGTCAGAAGATAACCAAACACACACACACAAAACACACAGACACACACACAGACACATACACGTATCATATCAAGTAATCTAATGGCATGATCCAGTTGTCTGCTAACAGGTATTACATTTTTCTACATTGATAGCAATAGTGATTTAATTTTTTAATTACTTTTTTAATTTATTGGGATGGTGTTCATAAAATTATATAGGTTTCAGGTATACAATTCTATAATACATCATCGGTATATTGTATTGTATGTTCACCACCCAAAATCAAATCTTCCATCACTACATATCCCCTCCATATCCTCTTCTACCTCCTCTACCTCCTTCCCCTTTGGTAATCACCATACCATTGTGTATGTCTATGAGTTGTTGTGGGTTTTTGTTTTTTGCTTAATCCCTTCATCTTTTTCATCCAGCCCCACAACCCTCCTCACCTTTAACAGCTGCCAATCTGTTCTCTATCTATAAGTCCGTTTCTATTTTGTTAGTTTATTTTGTTCATTAGATCCCACAACTGAAATCATATGGTACTTGTCTTTCTCTGATTGGCTTACTTCACTGTAGTGCTCTCCAGGTCCATCCATGGTGTCCCAAAAGGTCTGATTTCCTTCCTTTTTTACAGCCGAGTAGTATTCCATTGTGTAAGTGTACCACAGTGTTTTAGCCATTCATTTAGGGTATATTTTTAAAGATTCCAGGTGATTCTACTGTGCAGCCAGAATTGGGAACCATCACATTAGAATGTTTGCCTTAAACACTTAGAGTCTGAAAGAATAGACTTAGAGTCTGGCACATGGCAGGTCACCTATATGTCTTTTTTTGTAATATTTTATACAGTTTTATTTTTCACCAAGCTCCCAGAGGAGTGCCTGGAACAGAATAGGGACATGGTAAACTGACCACTCCTTTCGACTCTTCTTGCTAGAAAGAAAAAACTAAAGCCCATTAGTATTGTGCTTGTCAAAAATGTCCATATTGAGGGAACTTTAAACTCAAATAAATGACTTTACTCTTATTAATATGGATATACCAAAGCCCATTGCTACATATAATCACAGGAGATAATATTCTAACAATAACATTTCACCACCCTAATAGCCACTCTTGAAAGGATAGTTGGGAAAACTTTTGAATGTGTTGGTGAAATATGACACAAAAATAAAGGCAGTGGCAGTACTGGAGCCTGGGATAGTTTGAGTTCAGAATAGAAATCTGGGAATAAGGAATGTGAATTTGCTAAAAACAAAGTGATTTTCTTTTATATCTAAATATTGGAGTATGGCTCACTTAAAAAGAAAGAAATTGGCCTGCTTATATGTAACCACTGGCTACTTGTTTTCTGATTGGCTCCCTTCCTTTGGCCTTTTAATGATCATTTTCTGCTTAGTCGTGGGAAACTTCAAAATTGTTTTGATTTTACTCTGTTGTTAGGATGGGAGAATACATGCTATCAAATGGCCTTTGTCAAGAGCCCAGGGTTTCCAGAGGGGCTGAGAGAGAAAGCAGGAGGTCAGGCTATTGCCCATGAAGAAAAATGATTTCACTCGTTCATTCAATAAAAACTTGTTGAATACAGACTAAATGAAGGAAGGAAGAAACAGGGGTCCTGAGATCAACAGAGGAGTCCTCTGGGCTAATGCTTTCCAAGGAAAATGTTTTAGATATGCCTGTTATTTCTCCATGTAAAAAAAAAAATGACATTTTCTTTCCCACGTGAATAAATTCACCCATAAACACTTTCCTATATGTGGATCTTGATCACGTTAGGTGTTCACACTGAGGGTTGCAGGCTTGCAATGGAGGGCAGATGTGTTTCTGGGCCAGGGCGTGCACGGACATGAGGTGATCGGAAGAAGGAAGAAAGTGAGTGTTATTTTAATCTTGTTCTTAGCCTCAGTCAGCTGAAGAACCACAAGTCATGGCTTGAGGTTTTGAGTTTAGTTTAAACTGATGTTTCTTTTTCCCCTTAATAAGGTAAATATACCCTTCCTAAGCCTTCTGTGTAATGTGGTGTCCCTCAAAGGTGTGGAGGGGAACCCTGGGAACAGAGTGTTTACTCTCTCTGGGGCCTCCAGTTTCCTTGCTACTTGGCCTGGGATATGTTGTGGCAGGACTGTTTTTATATAAGCAGTGGCTACGGCAGGCTTGGGTGGCTTAAAGCAGTGGTTCTCAAACATAATGTGCACACAGACCCCCTGGGGTCAGGAAAAATGCAGATTTTGATTCAGTAGGGCTAAAGTTAGGACCTGAAAACTGGCATCTCCAACAAGCTCCCTGCCAAGCTGCTGTCCACCAAGCAGACATTGAGTAGCAAGGGCTTAGAGGACCTCTGATCGGCGGTAACAAAGGGAAGAGTTTGTGTCATTTCTAAAGTCTTTTTTTCCTCTAATAGGCTTTCCCAAAACAAACATATTTTCTCAACAAAATTTCCCCCACCCAAATATTTGAAACAAAGATCATATCTGAAATCCTCACATGTGTTTCCGAGTATCAAGAGATCTGATGCTTTTTGCCAACATAGATAATTAACCTTCAAGCTTCAGCAACTCCAACACAAGTATCTTCCCAGAAAAGCCATATAAGTGGCTAATAGGATCTATTTTTGTGTTTAAGAATACCTATGATGGTTAGGTATTTTCTATTTGTTCATGTCAGTCTTGGTCTTAGATTGTAAACTTAGGAGGACAGACTTTACCCTCAGAACAAGAGAAACACCAAACACCTAAGAAGGCAAGGAGACACCTGAGGATCAGCCAGCTCAGTGCCATCCACACAGCTATCCGGAGGGACAAAAGAGTGATTTTAAAGGGAACATGAGCAACCATTTTATAATTTTTATAGTAGTGTATATGTTTTGGGGAAAACTATACCAAGTATATCATGGGTAATGTTATGAGGAGAAAACTATATTTACTTAAGTTTTAAAAGTGAGCTGCTATAACCCTGACCGATGTGGACAACTGAATTGGGTGAGCATCGAACCCCCATACCAAAAGGTTACAGGATCAATTTCCAGTCAGGGCACATACCCAGTAAGGTTGGGGCTCAGTCGGTGGTAGGGGGTGTGCAGGAGGCAGCCAGTCGATGTTTAATTCTCACATTGATGTTTCTCTCTCTCTCCCTTTCCTTCCTCTCTCTCACACACACACAAAAAAAATCAATAACAAAAAAATCTTTAAAATAAAAAGTGTGTTGCTATAAAGACAAATACGATACACATCTATTTGGCAAGAATTGTGAGAGTTGTATGCAAATGACTGAGGTTTTTGCGAAACTGTATTTACCCTCCATTAGAACTCACACTTGAGGAAACTGAAGCTCAGAAGTGTCACCCTGTTTCAAAGAATTTCACATGCCATGGATCATAGCATGTGTCCTAATTTCAAAGGGCTAGAATGTGGGGAAATTTATAAACTAAGTGAAATGTAAAAAGGGGTTGCTCAAAGTCAAACATCTGTGCTTGAGAGTGTTTTAATGGCCATTCTCTTCTGTAAGAGCATTTCTGCTTCTATAGTCATTCAAGTGTTTACCCCAAAAAATAGCATTTTCATGGTGGAATTTCAGGTACTACCTGTGGCAGTGAGGTAGGCGAAATAGTTTCAGACAGGAGCCCTTGTATGATATGAAATCACCCATGTAGAAGATAATCTATCCCCCCCATCAATGTCCTTCAGCTAAAGAACAAAAACACACCTGTAGATGGACAACTTTGTTCTGCTACTGGATTCAGTGAGAGAGAACTGTGGCACATCTCAGCAAAAGACATTAGAAACTCAGGAGAGGCTTTGGGCTTGTGCTCTATGATTTTGAGCAGGAGTAAGAAAGCAGACCTTTGCGTGGGACTGAATGCCCACGCAAAGAAAACAAAGGTAATTCTATGATTTGGCATCTCATCTAGGTAACTGAAGCTGGGGTTGGTAAGGAAGTAGCACTCACTCTTACCAGCCAGAATAGAAGGATGTTTGGTCACTTTTATGGTTTGGGCAACATTCATATTGTGCCCATGTTTAGATATAATCACAGAGTTGTTTGGTCTTTCTTTTGATCCATCAAGGTCATCGAATGCCAGCGCCCTGTGAGACTATTTATATCCCACAGGAGAACGGGACCTCGCTGTGGGTGCCAGGTCAGCTCCTGAGTGGTGAACTACTTTATTCTCACACCTTCCTAGGTAGCTCCTTCCTGAACCACCTCGCTCCATTTCCAGACAAAATGCTAGTGACACATGACCAGCAAGTTAAGAGTTTTGTATTATATTCATGAAGTTTAAATCCAATCTTGGACTCTGGAATGGCCCTTATTGAATTCTTTAAACATTTCCCTACTATTTTATCTCTTGGGGAGAATGCGATCATCAGCCATCCATGGCAATCAATACTCTGCTTCAGCAAAGACCATCCCTCACCACATGTTATCAGTTAATCCTTCCCCAGTCACCACTCACACATACACACTTTCTCTTTTATATGACTAAGAGGAATTTCCCTACACAGAATTCCTAGTCAATAGCATTTACTGATGGTGACAGGAAGAGAAAATCCGCTTGGAAAATAGGACTCTCTCCGGGCCTGGGGTGCTAATGGCCACGGCTTCCCCACAGCTAGAAGCACTATTAACTAGAAGTAAAAGAAAGTGGAAATGGATCAGTGGTTGCCAGGGGCTGGTGATAAGGGATTTCTTTTCAGGATGACCAAAATATTCTGGAATTAGATGGTGGTGATGAAAGAATATACTAAAAACTACTAAATTGTACATTTAAAAGGGTGAATTTTATGGTGTGTGAATTATATCTCAACTTTTAAAAAATTTTAAAAGGACATAAATAGCAACAGAGTCCAAAACTTAGAAAGACTTCTTTTATTATTGGATTTGCTTTTGCTTTTTTTTGTCTCCTGAATTGTGGAGTTCCAAGGTGGCCAGAAATGTGGCATTTGATATAACCTATTCACTTAGTAACAGAGTTGCTGTCGGTAATCAGATCTTTCTTCTCTGGATCCAGGTAACTAGTAAAATTGGCAACTGGTTGACCCAATCTCCACAACACTAACAGTTGTAAAATTTTCCTGTGAAATGGTGTCAGTGGAACCTGGGTAGCAGGCTACATTCTACCCTTGCAAGAGGAAGCTTCATTTTTAAGAAGTCAGATAGTTGTCTTTTCAAATATGTTATCACCAATTCCAGCAAAAGTCTAAATCAATAGCATCTTACCTGTGGTTCTAAAAGGATTTCTCTAAAGGCTAAAGCCTAAGAGTGAGAATGAGCCCAAGCTGGTTTGGTTTAATGGATAGAGCATCAGCCTGTTGACTGAGGGGTCCCGGGTTTGATTCTGACCAAGGACACATGCCTGGGTTGTAGGCTCAATTCCCAGTAGGGGGCATGCAGGAAGCAGCCAATCAATAATTCTCTATAATCACCGATGTTTCTATTTCTCTCCCCCTCTCCCTTCCTCTCTCAAATCAATAAAATACCTTTTTAAAAAAAAAGAGTGAGAATGAGAATGATGTTAGAAAGCATGCCACCCTGCACAGGTTAAAAATGTGTATACCTGTGCTCATAATAGCATTCATTCATTCGTTTGCATGCCAGGCATTCTGCCAGGCACTGGGGGTGCAAGGAGGGAATGGGCACACAGCCTGCCACCAAAGGATTTCAAGTGCAGTGGCACAAACCGAGCATGCTTTTTACGGCATCTGGATAAATGAATTGATGAACTGAGCTGCTTTTTTTAAAGATAATGGGGTGGGGGGGAGACAAAGTACAGCCCTGGCTGGGTGGCTCAGTTGGTGGAGCATCATGATGTACACCAAAACATTGTGGGTTCCATTCCCGGTCAGGGCACATACCTAGGTTGCAGGTTTGATCCTCAGTTAGGGCACATATAGGAGGTAACAGATGGATGTTTCTCACATCAATGTTTCTCTCTTTTTCTTCCCCTGCCTTCCTCCAGAGCCTCTCCCCTGTAGAAATCAGTGGAAATATATCGTTGGGTGAGGATATTTTTAATAAAGACAAAGTATACCTTCATTCCTATTTAAGAAAAAAACTCCTCTCAGAGAGAGACCTCATCTTTCCTTGGAATCCCTTTGAATCCAAAGGCAGATGGAGTGATATTTTTGTCAGTACAAAGAAAAATGATGCCTGCCCAGGCTGCCCCATCCCCAGCCCTGCTCTGTCATTTTCTCTGCATTATATATAGTACTAGAGGCCCAGTGCACAAAATTTGTGTATGGGAGTGGGTGTCCCTCAGCCCAGCCTGCACCCTCTCCAATCTGGAACTCCTCAAGGGATGTCCAGCTGCCCATTTACGCCCGATCCAGGGCAGTTGGATATCCCTCTCACAATCCAGAACTGCTGGCTCCCAACTGCTTGCCTGCCTGCCGGTTTGATTGCCCCTAACCACTTCTGCCTGTCAGTCTGATCCCTCCTAACCACTCCCCTGCCAGCCTGATTGATGCCTATCTGCTCCCCTTTCAGCCTATTTGCCCCTAACTGCCCTTCCCTGTAGGCCTGGTCACCCTTAACTGCTCTCCCCTGTAGGCCTGATCACCCCTAACTACCCTTCCTGCAGGCTTGATCACCCCTAACTTTCCTCCCTTGCAGGCTTGATCACCCCTAACTGCCCTCCCTTGCAGGCCTGGTCCCTCCCAACTGCCCTCCCCTGCTGGCCATCTTGTGACAGCCATCTTGTATCCACATGGGGGCAGCCATCTTTGTCCACATGGGAGCAGTCTTCTTATGTATTGGAGTGATGGTCAATTTGCATATTACTCTTTTATTAAATAGGATTCTCATGCAGAAAAGAGCCCCAAATAATTAAGTAATTACAGGCTTCCAAACATATTTTACTATGAGCATCCTTTTTTGAAAGAAACAAATTTCTGCATGATAGTGGTTTAAGTAACTGTTGATTGAGAAAATGCATAATGGTAAATAGATAAATTAATGTAGCAATACTTTGAAATGATTTTGTATTTCAATGATTACAGCAGCATCTATATACATTTGAACATAGAATATCATCAACTCAGTTTACACACACAGTCCTTACTTTTCAACCATCAGATTTTCAAACATTTAGGAATTCTGTGATGCTCTGTGTTGGTGAAAGTGGGACAAAACTTCTACACCCTATGGATGAGATGGAAAATTGACACAGCCTTTTTGGAAAGTAACTGAGCAGTATTTATTAAAAATTTTAAAGTAAATTCTCTTTTCTTTAGCAATTCCACTTCTGTGAAATTACCCTACACAAGCTTACAAAATAAACAAGGATGTCATCTCAATGTTCCTTATCTGAAATCTGGGAACAAAAATATCCTAATGAGGAACCACCTAACCAGTCATGTGATGGGATACTTTCTCGCTACTAAAAAGAATGAGGCCTGTGACATATTATTAAGTAAAACTTCAAGTTATAGAATAGCACGTATGAGATGGTTCAAATGATAAAAAAAAAAAGAATCTATCTCTATCTCTATCTCTAAAAGCCTGCAACAGGAACAAAAAACATTTTTTTAGCTGTATGCCTGGCTTTTTCAAATGGATTCCTTAAAGGAAAATAGTTCTTGGAATATTCACCATTGGCTTAACTTTTTTCATTCTAATTTTTACTTAAATAGGTACAAGTATTAGAAATCAATGTAATCTGTGCTTTTAGCATGAATTAGGGGATCTTAGAAAGTTAGAACATTAATTGAAATATAAATTCAAAGAAAATTTATAAATTAAACACCCCCCAAAAATCTATGTAATAAAAACTCAAATTGTTGAGTGTTTGTCCTAAAACAAAAGATCTCTGTTTAAGTTATAATGATGAAAAGTTGTAATCTCAGGTATAAGTCTATATTAATTTTTTTAATTTGACTTTTGTTAATACTCTTTCTACTCTTCTATGCTATCTATATCATAAAAGGCCTATGTTCATGATGCTGTAACGGCATCACGACCAACCGAGCAGAGGCTCTAGTGGCAGCTGGGCAGGGTGCAAGCTACTAGTGTCAGTGAGCTAAGAGCAGCCGAGAGCAGGGCGAGCAAGCTACTAAGCGGCATGATTTCGTGTACGCTGGACCTCTAGTATAAATATGAAAAACATTGATATCCAGATGATCAGACCACATTTAACCAAAACTATGGACCAATTTTAATGACATTGCCCATCCCAGACCCTATTCTGTCACTTTCTCTGCATTATATTGAATAATATTCTCATGCAGACAAGCTCCCTAAATAATGAAATAAAATGATAAATCTAAATTGGTTTTATTTTCTTAGGTGTAAGATAGCTATTGTAACTTTTTTAAGCATTAAATTTTTGGTGTAACAGAAAAATAATATATGAATCTGCTCTATTTTCTGAAAATGTTAAAATATATATAGTTTCAACAGAATCCATAATTAAAGTTTGAAAGATAATAGTAAAAATGGGAAATGAGTCATTCATGTCATTTAGAAAACAAACATAATTCAAGTTTTCTTTTCTTTTTTTTTTTGTATTACCTGCAAGAAATGTTCAAACTACTGTCAGCACAATGTCCGGTGGTTTTCAGATGAGCCAAATGCACCATCTTCCTATTAAATCTGCTCGTCTGTCCTCATCCCTCCTCATTAACTAAAGTTGTACATCACTCATTTTAATTACGTTAACTTTCAAGACATCAACTTAAATTTGGAATTCACTAAATAATTTTAAAAGTTTAAGCCTTATATATGAAAATGCCACTCAAGTGCAAATTATCACACCCAAAGGGAAGTTTTATCTTCAAAAGGACACAATTCAACATAAGCGCGATGACTAGCATTTTGAGTTCAGACTTGCCAACCTGATGGCAGCTAACCTGCTTTCCAACTCAGAAACAGGTAAAACCCAGGAAAGAATGGTCAAATGTCCCTGGCATTAGTGGTAGGATTTCGAGTAATTTTTACTTCTTCCTTCCCTTTCTTGTGTGATTGGTCCATTTTTACCTAATCATGATTATTTCCATAAACTATAGAGTAAGTGATGATGCTGATTTTATTGTGGGAAAAAAAAAGTTAAAAATGCTGTCACTTGATTACTTGACTCCCAAAGATTATAAACACAAATGAAAAAAAGGTGATAAATGTGAGGGTTACCTTTCAGATGAATGTGGCCATCTTCTAGAATCTGGATGCCTGAGTTTTTCCTATTTAAGCATTGCCATGGCTATACAGATAAATAGATGCAATTCAAAATATTTTGTGTCAATAACTCATAGGCCTCAGACAATATGTCCAGAATCCCTAGGGGTCCTTAAACCTGGTTGAAGAAATACATTCTATCCTTCTTTTGCTCTGGAAGGTGTTCATGTTGAGCAAGATAAAAATAAAGTGGTACCACCTTATAGTCACCTACTTCTCATCACCCCACTCTACTCTACTCATTTCTGTTGTGCATGCTCCACAGCTGGCTATTTTTGCACCAGTCCTATCACTGTATCAGAGCCCTTAGCTGTGACAGGAGCATCGTTAGTAGGCACACAGGAAAAGAATAACAAACCAAAGATTTGGTGCCAAGTAGGAAGCCCAGTACCGCAGAACCTGAGCTGGGATTGAGGTGAAAGAGTGTTCAGAGTTATAGAACCTAAAACTACCCAGAGAGCCTCCACATTAGGGAAGCAATGTCTCTTAGTGCTGTCAATGGCTGCTAATGTCTGGGTTTGCAGTACGGGGAGCTCTAGGGGATGCTCAGCTGCACTAGGGGTGCCCACCTGAGGATGATGGATCTAGTGGCTGTATTGCATGGGTTGTGTGCCCTGGTCTGGATTTGGGAGCCCAACCAAGTGTGTGGGTTAAATAGCCAGATGGGGACTAGATGGTTTTAACCACCCACTTCACAAGTAGACTCAGAAAGTTAGGGAAAATTAACTAGTCTAACTCTTTCTCAAGTGGGGGGAAATGTCTCACAGAGATTACTGATTGCACACTGGCTCAGTTAGAATTAGAATCCAATCCTCTTGACTCATCCCAAAGTTCTTTAAAATTACAACACACTGAACATTCATCTTCCCCCTTTCTTTTTTTTTTAATATATTTTATTGATTTTTTACAGAGAGGAAGGGAGAGAGATAGAAAGTCAGAAACATCGATGAGAGAGAGACATCGATTAGCCGCCTCCTGCACACCCCACAGTGGAGATGTGCCCGCAAGCAAGGTACATGCCCCCGACGGGAATCGAACCTGGGACCCTTCAGTCCGCAAGCCGACGCTCTATTCACTGAGCCAAACCGGTCTCGGCCTTCCCCCTTTCTGAAGAACACCCACCACAGCATGCACAGTCCACATTTAGCAGGACAGGCTAAGCCAGAGCTTTGTCAAAAAGGGTTGCCTTTTATGAACTTCACTCCCTGTGCCTTCTCTCTGAGGCTGGGTTCCTCAGAAAACAATTCTGAGACTGAGATTCACATGTCTCAGAGTGTTAAGGAAGCACTCCAGGAAACCTGAAAACACAAGCAGGAAGGAGGAGGGAGAGAAATCAAGCAAGGATGTGATCTGGGCAAAGTCCAGAGGAAGAGAACATCTGCCTGATCCCATAAGACACCTGAAGAATGGAGCTGACCCTTCAGAGTTGTGTCCTCATGACTTGAAGCAAGAGAGTTAGCCTTTCATGTCCCTGCAACTTGGCCAAGGGCCTTCCTGCAGTGGATGAAACTTCTAGGCATTTCTGGCCCCTGCCCTGATGGGCAAAGCCACCTCAGAAGCCCAAGGTCAGACCTCTGCAAAAGCTGCAGATGTGGGCCATCTGAAGGCACAGGTGGGAAACCCCAGAAGATAGTGGGAGTAGCAGCAGTGTCTATGACATCCCCTAAATATCATACTCCAATCCCGTCAGATTGTTTCCCTATTTCTTCTGCAAACAGTAAATGTATCCACAGATTTGAAAAAAATGCATTGTGAAAACGAGTCCTCTAGATGAGAATCCAGTATCTCTTCCCATAAAGACAGTAAATATTTTAGGCTTTATGGGCCATAAAGTATCTTTCGCAACTATTCAATTCCTACCAAAGCAGCTTCAGACAGTACATGAGCAAATGGGTGTGGCCACATTCCTTCAGGACACAGAAATTTGAATTTCACATGATTTTTATATATCATGGAATATTCCTCTTTTGATTTGTTCTCAAACATTTAAAAATGAAAAGCCATTCTTAACTTGTGGTCCAGCAACAACAGGCAGCAGGCTGGACGTGTCCTGCAAACCACAGTTTGCCAACCTCTGCTCCAGATCAGTGGCTTTCATTCTCTTCTGGCTAAGACTGTAAGAAAAGCATTTACCTTGAGCTACAATATATATAAATACATATACATATATGTAATTCAAACTTAAGTTTTATAAAATAGTTCTTATGTTTTGTATGAACTATAAACTCCTTTTCTTTTTTCCATTTTATGCTACTTGATTTTTTAAATGCTGTCATGATCTACGGAGTTGTTTTTTCAACCCATCAAGGGATCAGACTCCTCCAGTTTAAAAAGCCCTGTTAACATCCATTGAGATCTTCTCTGAGCAGGGCAATAGCACAGCCACAGTGGCTGTTTTGCATTCATCAGCTGCTTGGAACTGCTTGGCATTTGCCAGTAAACAACATGAAGATCAAAGGAAGATGCTATCACAAACCTGTCAAGGGACAGCATGACAGGCTCTCCTGCCTCAGCCTGTCCTTGACACCAGGTGTTTCAGGACATTCCCGCCACTTCCTGCCTTCCTGGATGTCGGAAGCATGAATTTCTTTTGAACTGAGCAGAATTCAGAGCAAAGAGAGAATCTGAAGCAACTGTAAGCCACAGCCTGAAACCTTGAACTCGGCAGTTTCGAAGGAGACTTGGGACCATTTGCCTTATAGCCATGCTTGTCACCAATGGAGGTATCTGAAAAGTGTGACGATTTCAAATAGCAGCCTCCTGGTTTAATTCAGCTAAATATTGGCAATAGACCAGATTGAGCTCAGCTTAAAAACAAGACCAAAAGTTCATTGTTTAAAGGGCAAAAGATAAACTGTCTGAGACTTGTATCTGATTAAGCTTAGCTTTGTACCCTGTACCTCGCCCTTCAGAGGTGGCAACTGGCCTCTGGAACACCAGGGGCTAGGTGAAACTTGCTTTTGTCATTTCCCACTGTTCACGTCTCTTCTGTCACTCTCTGTTGGTCTTCCTGTCTTGCCTTCTCTAGAGTTTAAAGATGGGATGAGATAGGTGGAGGAGAGAAATGTGAAACCCTATGAAATAGCTTCAGGGTTATCCTTATTTTTAACATTATCCCCTTCCATCCTTCTGTCTCTTGTCCTCAGTTTCCGAACAGTTCCATTTAGAAAGCAGCTATTGTGTACATTGATGGAACCAGATCCTGGGGACATAGCAGATAATGAAATAGAAACCTGATCTTGAGGAACATGGCATAGCATTAGGTCCCTCAGTTCAATGAGATGAGATGTGCAGAGATTCTTGCTAGCTGTGAAGTTATTGATAGTCCCAGTGATGTTAGCAATTGGTCATTCCTTGCGGGCATAGCCATCCTCTATGTGGCAGGGTTGTGGCCCACTAAGAGACGCCTCCTACCTCCAACGTCCCAGCTCTTCTCTCTTTAGGTGGAAAAAGACAAAACCATTTTGTGATGGTGTGAGAGAAAAAACAAACAAACAGAAAACATTAACTGATGATACACACAAATAAAGCAGTACAATTCATAAAAATGAATTTCAGCCCTGTCTGGTTTGGTTCAGTGGTTAGAGTGTCAGCCCGTGGACTGAAGGGTTATGGGTTTGATGCACAGTCAAGGGCACATACCTCAGTTGCAGGTTAGATCCCCAGCCCCAGTCAGAGCCAGTGAGGGAGACAACCAATTGATGAGTCTCTCTCACTCGATGTTTCTCTCCCTCTCTCTTTCCCTCTTTGTCTCTCTCTCCCCCTCCTTCCTCCTTTCTACTCTCTCTCTAAAAATCAATGGAAAAAATATATCTTCAGGTGAAGATTTGAAAAAAAAAGGAATCCTAAGCTATCCTAGATGGCGGATTTTTAAAAAAATATATTTTATTGATTTTTCACAGAGAGGAAGAGAGAGGGACAGAAAGACAGAAACATCGATCAGCTGCCTCCTGCACGCCCCCCACTGGGGATGTGCCCACAACCAAGGTACATGTCCTTGACCAGAATTGAACCTGGAACCTTTCAGTCTATAGGCCAACTCTCCATCCACTGAACCAAACCGGTTAGGACCAAAGTGATATATCTTTAAAATACCTTGAAATACATCAAATTTTATGTTTTGAGCGTTCAAGAAATTCACTAATTTTTATGAACAGTGATTACTTTTTCTGATTATAAAAAATTTAAATATGTTTATTTTTATTTTATTTATTTTTTTTAATTCAATGTATTAGGGTGACATTGGTTAATAGAATCAAAAAGGTTCAGGTATGGGTTTCTATGTTATAAGATCTGTATATTGCATTGTGTGCTCACCACCCAAAGTCAAATCATCTCCCATTAATCATATATTAGTTCCCTTTCACGGCCCTTCCCCCACCACCTTCCCTCTGGCAACCACCAGTGCTGTTTGCATCCATGAGTTTCAATTTTATATCCCACATATGAGGGAAATCATATGGTTCTTAGTGTTTCTGCCTGACTTATTTCAATTAGCATAATATTTTCAAGGTCCATCCATGTTTTCACAAGTGGCAGTATTTCATCTTTTCTATGGCTGAGTAGTATTCCATTGTGTATATGTACCACATTTTCTTTATCCGGTTCTTTATTGAAGGAAACCTTGGCTGTCTCCATGTCTTGGCCACTATGAATAATACTGCAATGAACATAGGGTACATGTATCTTTGCAAATGCAATAAACATGTTTATTTTTAAAACTTTGAATAAGAAAGATAGAAAGCAAAATTTGTCTCAATTCTCATCTTCCCCATGTTCAACAACCATTATTAACATTTCAGTGTTTGTTTCTCTAGTTTTTATTTTACAAATGCATGCATATATACATTTTGGACAAAAGTTGATGTGTTTTATATATGATGTATATATTTACATAAGGTACATAAGTATATACAATGTAAACCTTTTAAAGATTATAGCTATTATCTATATGTATTTGTGATAAATTGTTTAAACATTACATTATAATGTGGACATTTTTCCACATAAAACTACCTTATTATTTTAGCAGTAGCTTAACATTGCATTGTATGGCAATACAATTAAATGGTTTTCAGCTTTAAACATCTGTTCTTCCATATTTGTGCAAATATAATCCCAAGATAAATTCTTGAAAGTGAGGTTATTTATTCAAAAAGTATGAACACATTATGCGAGATTACTTTCTCCCCAAAATATGAGTTTCTCTAAGACCATGAAACATGGTATGTTATAGAATTTTTTAAAAATCTGCCCATCTAATTATGGGAAAATGAATCCTGATTGTTGTTTTAATTTGATTGCTAGTGAGTTTGATCATCTATTCCCATGTTTATTGCCCACTTGCTTTTTTTCATTTTTTTAAATTGAGATGTAATTCACATACAATAATATTAACCATTTTAAAGTATACAATTTAGTGGATTTTAGTATATTTACAAAATTGTACAATCATCATTTTATCTAGTTCTAAGACATTTCATCACCCCAAAAGAAAACCTCATATCCATCAGCAGTCACTCCCATCCCCCTCCTTCCTCCAACCCCTACTCCTCTAATACTAGCCTCCCCCCCCACCCCCTGCAGTTCCTGGCAACCACTCATCTACTTTCTGTCCCTATGACGCTGTCTATTCTGAACATTTCCTAGAAATAAAATCAAGTAATATATGGCCTTATGTGACTGACTTCTTTCACTTAGCAAAATATGTTCAAGGTCCATCCATGTTGTAGCATGTATCAATACTTCATTTCTTCTTATGGCTGAATAATATTCTATTATCCACACACCTTTGGTTATTCATTTATCAGACATTTAGGTTGTTTCCACCTTTTGCCTATTGTGAATAATGTTACTATAAACATTAGTGTACAAATTTTTGTATAGACATATACTTTTAATTCTTTTGATGATATACCTTGAAAGGAATTGTTGGGTCATTGATAACTCTGTTTCACTTTCTGAGGAACTGCCAAACTGTTTTCCATTGTGGCTGTACCATTTGCATTGTCATCAGTAATGTATGAGGATTTTAATTTCACACATATTTACCAAACCAGGTTATTTTTCTTTTTTTTAAAAAATTATAACAGTCCCAGTGTATGTGAAGTAATATCTCATCATGGTTTTAATTTGAATTTTCCTTATGACTACTGAGGTTGAGCAGCTTTTCATATATATATTCTCCATTTTTGTATCTTCTTTGAAAAAATATCTATTCAAACACATATTCACCAGTGATACATCTGATAAGTGGTTAATACCCAAAATTTATAAAGAACTTATACAACTCAACACCAAAAAAAGGAAACAACCCAAGTAAAAAGTGGACAAAGGACCTCAGTAAACATACAGATGGCCAAGGGACATATGAAAAAATGCTCAAGGTCACTAATCATCAGAGATATCACCTCACACTTGCCAGAATGTCTACCATCAATAAATCAATCAAAAAGGGAACCCTTGTGCACTGTTGGTAGGAATGCAGATTGGTGCAACCACTGTGGAAAACAGTATAGAGTTCCGCAAAAAAATTAAAAATGAAACTTCCTTACCACTCAGGGATTCCACTTCTGGGAATATATACTAAGAATCCAGAAACACAATCAGAAAGAATATATGCACTCCTATGTTTATTGCAGCATTCTCTACAATAGCCAAGATTTGGAAGCAGTCCAAGTATACATCAGTAGATGAATGAATAAAAAAGCAGTGGTACATTTACACAAAGGACTACTACTTAGCCATAAAAAGGAAGGAAATGTTACCCTTTTAGACAGAATAGATGGACCTGGATATTATTATGCTAAATGAAATAAGCCAGTTAAAGAAAGACAATTACCATATGATTCCTCTAATATATGAAGTTTTAATGAATAAAATAAACAACCAAACAAAATAGAAACAGACTCATAGATACAGAGAACATACTGATAGCTGTCAGAGGGAAAGGGGTTTGGGAGACCAGGTGAAAAAGTGAAGGAATTAAAAGAAAAAAGAAACTTTAGACATAGAAAACAAAGAACAAGACAAAAACAAATGCTTTGCCCATTTTAAAATTGTTTAACTTTTAATTGTTGAGTTGTAAGTGTTCTTTCTTTATTCTGGATACTTGTTTCTTGTCAAATGTATGATTTGAGAATATTTCCTCCCATTCTGTGACTTGTCTCTTCCCTTTCTTAGTAGTGTCCTTTCCTGAACAAAAGTTTTGAATTGTAAAAGGTTTTATTTTTTTGGTTGTTGTGCTTTTGGCATCATATCTAACACTGCCTAATTCAAGGTTACAAAGATTTATACTTATGTTTTCTTCTAAGAATTGTATAGCTTTAACTCTTACACTGAGACTTCTGTTCTATTTTAAGTTAACATTTATATGTATTGTGAGGTAGGGAGTCCAAATTCATTCTTTTGCACATCAGTATCCTGTTGTCCCACATACTTGCCTTTTTTTACCCCTATAAATTTCCTATTCATATCTGTTTTCCATTTTTTCTTATTGAATTGTTTTGGGGTGTTTTATGGATATGTAGGAGTCATCTGTCTAATAAGAAAATTAGTCCTTTGCTATATGAATTATAAATAGCCTTTCTCAATTATATATGATTAGTCTGTTAACTTTGCTTATGGTAGGTTGATTTGTTGGTTGATTTCACATCTTGGTTTGATTTGTAGCCATGCCGATGTTTAAAATTTTTGCTCATCAAACTGAGCAGTGACTATCTTCAAGGCTTCTGGTTTCTATGTCAAGCTTTTCTTTACTTTAAGGCATCTCTTCTGAAGAGGTCACAAAGCAGTGAAGTGATAGAGATCAACATTATGAAATAATTGCAAGTGATAAGGACAGCATGAGAGTAAGGGTGCAGAGACAGGATGGAGGAGGGCAAGGTACTGTGCCTTTGTGAATATACAAAGCAGAGTTTAAGGGAGAAAGTGAGAAAGTAAAGAAAATCCAGGAGAAATAAATGAGCAAGGAGGAAAGAAAAGGAGAGTTGTTGAGAGTGCCAGCTACATCAGAAGTTTTAGAGAGCAGTTCTTGGGCTGGGCAATAGACTGGTGTGCTGGGAGAAAAAGGAGACATCTAGTTTAGGAAGTGTGGAAATGAAAAGACAGAAAATCAAAGGGTGGCAAAAGAGTTTCAAAAAGGTTTATTTTCTTTCCAAAAAGAGAAAAAAGGGAGCATTTTACAATGATTTTAGGTTAAGAACCAGGAGAGTTTTACTGATAAGAGTAATGATTAGGCCCTGGCCAGTTTGCTCAGTGGTTAGAGTCATCCCTGACTATAAACAATGTGTCAGATGGTGATGAGTGCCAAGGATGTGGAAAGGGGCAATGAAGGAGAAGCATCACATGATCGCACTCATTGGGGGATAATAAAGAACATTATAAACTGATGAACAAAAGGATAGATACAGAGACAGTAAAGCTTCAAACAGACTGTGAAATTACAGCAGGAAGATTAAAGTTAGGTGAGGTAGATAAGAGATCAATCAAAGGACTTGTATGCATGCATATAAGCATAACCAATGAACATAGACACTGGGGGGTTAGGGTATGCCTGGGAGGGAGGGGGGGCAATGGGGAGATATGTATAAAAAATTAATAAAAATTTTTAAAAAAAAGGATGTGGAAAGGGGGATGAGGGCAGAGGGGCTGCAAATTTAAATAAAGGCAGAGAGGTGAGTGAGGAATGTGGGGGTAGATATAGAAATGGGTGTAGAATAGTAGTTGGGATCCCAGTGGAGGGGGGTGGGGAAAATAACATCATGTAGCTGTGAGAATTTAGCTTTAATATGAGTGAAATGAGAAAGAATTGCAGGGTTTGATAAGGAAAATGACATGACCTAACTAACATCTTTCAAGGTTCCTGGTTGCTTCTCCTTTCAGAATAGACTGAAGGAGTTGTAGGAGCAAACCAAAGGAAGAGCGATGGGAAGCTGCCCTGGGGGCTGTCCCTTGCAGAAGGTAGTCCCACAAATGCTGCTGTGGGTCAGGTGGGAGTTGGGAGGCTGTGTAGTCAGTATTTGACTTTCTTTTCAAGGCAGAGAACCTAGAGAGAGGCAAGTTCTCTTCCCCAGCCCTTGTCTGTCTTTCTGTGGTGGTTTCTGTTTCCAGGGAGGTGTGGTCATTCTCCACCCCTTACAGGCCTCCTGCTATAAATGCAAGACCTCTTCTGGTTTCTGGTTTCTGGTCCTATGAGGATGTGGGATCCTTCAGTAAAGGAGAGCAAACAGAAAAAGGAATAAAGGAAGGAAGGAAGGAAGGAAGGAAGGAAGGAAGGAAGGAAGGAAGGAAGGAAGGAAGGAAGAAAGAAAGAAAGAAAGAAAGAAAGAAAGAAAGAAAGAAAGAAAGAAAGAGCAGATGTAGAAGCAGAGAGATCAAGGGCCTGGGAGGTGGCGGTAGAGATGGTGAAAGATCTGGATATATAAGCACACAAATCTAGTAAGATTTTCTAATGGATTAGATGTGAAATGTGAGGGGGAAAAAAGAGGCATTAAGGATAAAGCTAAGTGTCTTAGTTCTCTATTGCTCTATAACCAATTACCACAAATTTACAGAACTGTGAGGTAACTAACCAGTGTTGATTTAAGCTGCTAAATTTGTGGTGATTTCTTATGTCAGTTATAGAAAATGAATAAACTTTCCCAAGAAGTTTATTCTATCCTTGAATAGCACTCATTATAAGAAAATGTAATCTTATTGATTGCACTAAGATCCTGTCACTGTTCCTTCCAACAATAGACCTAATTTTATTTCTTGAAGCCATGTTGAGAGCCCATCCCATATTTGAAGACAGCCTGTGTGAGCCTTCCCTTCTTTGAACCAGAGATTCCCTGTGAATTCTCCACCCTGGCTCAGCCTAGATGAGGGAATTTATGTGAAAATGAGACATGACAGAGAGCTTCCAGGTAGATCACATGCTTATGATCAACATTTAAATATGATATTGGGAAACATGGACAAAACTGTGACTGCTGTAGAAATTAAAAAAGAAACATATGAAGAGATATATAAGTCAACAAAACAGAATATTTCAATGTTCTTTGTCCGGGAGATGGTGCTTTAGTGGCTGCTGCACTGACAATTGTCTGAAACAAAGAATTCATCCTGTGTGGAAATTAGGAGACTTATATGATTGGGTCTTTAAATGTAGAAGATATTCAAAAGAGAAACCTGCATAAATTTTGATACTAAGAAATGACCAGTAATCCTTCATTCCTGAAATGAGTTGATTTGCACATAACTCACAATTACGAAGCTAAATGGCATTTTTAGTTTTCTCCAATCCTTGCAAATAATGTGATCTCCAAGGAAAAAAGAAAGAAAGAAAGCCTTTGCTGATTTGGATTACCTTGCTCTTCAGTTACAAAGGAGGAATTTTCCATCTTTATCACCAAAGATAAATATTATTTTCTGGACCAACAACTATGTGATTATACATAATAGAGAAGAATAATTTGGAATGACCTGGAATAAAAAAATGAAGTAGAAAGTTATCAGGAAGGTCTCAAAAGTATGAATCTGCTGAACATTATAGATTGTGATACTTTTATATATATACTAAAGGCCCGATGCATGAAATTCATGCACGGGGGTTGTCCCTCAGCCCATCCTCACCCTCTCCAATCTGGGACCCCTGGAGGGATGTCCAACTGCCTATTTAGGCGTGATTCCCAATAGGATCAGGCCTAAACGGGCAGTCAGACATTCCTCTCACAATCCAGGACTTTTGGCTCCCAACTGCTCACCTGCCTGTCTTCCTGATTGCCCCTAATCACTTCTGCCTACCAGCCTAATGTCCCCCTAACTGCCCTTCCCTTCAGGCCCAGTTGCCCCCAACTTCTCTCCTCTGCTGGCGTGGTCACCCTTAACTGCCCTCCCCTGCAAACTTGATTACCCCCAACTTCCCTCCCTTGCAGGCCTGGTCCCTCCCAACTGTCCTCCCTGCTGGCCTAATCACCCACAACTGCCCTCCCTTGCAGACCTGGTCCCTCCCATGCTGGCAATCTTGTGGTAGTCATCTTGTGTCCACATGGGGGCAACCATCTTTGACTACATGGGGGCAGCCATCTTGTATGTTGGAGTGATGGTCAATTTACATATTACTCTTTTATTCGATAGGATATTTATATATATTTCTTTATTCATTTCAGAGAGGAAGGGAGAAATAGGAACATCAATGATGAGAGAGAATCATTGATTGGCTGCCTCCTGTACCCTCCCCACTGGGGAGCGATCTCACAACCTGGGCATGTGCCCTTAACCAGAATCAAACCTGGGACCCTTTAGTCCACAGGTTGATGCTCTATCCTCTGAGCAAAACCTGCTAGGGCTAGATTGTGATAGTTAGTTAGGATTAAGATTTTATGCTTATGTAGTTTACAGAAATTTCCCCATATGAAGCAAACACAATAAAAAACAGCAACAGCTGGGAATTAAGATGTTGTCTTTTCTCTGTCCAGCTGGGATAAATCTATACTGGGTGTAACAAAACTATCTTGGTCCTTAGGACATGGGGCAGGACCAAGAGCTGTGCCAAGACATCAGGAAGTCAGGTGGAGCTGATATTGCCATGATCCTCGACCAAGAGCTCCTGAAATCTTCCCACAGCATAGTTCATGGCAAATCAAAATACATAAAATGAGAAGAAAAAAAAAGAAACCTTAAAGTAGGAAACATGGAGGAAATTTAGCAGGGGAGCAGCATCTGAATGGTCATTAACATGATTAACTAGTCCATTAAGAACTGACTTTAAAGATATTCCGATATGAGAAAAGTACAGCTATTGGGAATACTTTGGAAAGTGACAAAGAAAAACTGGATTTGATAACTAGAGAGAGTGGGTGATTACCTTGTATTACAATTGAACAGTTTCCAGTTTCATGCACATATGAGTATTTTTCCTCAATTAAAATTTTAGCTCTTCAGAAGAATGGCTATGTCTTACACTTTCTTTGAGTAAGGTAAGTAGCAAATACTTGGAAAACACTCAATTAAAAGAACCAAATGAAATTGCCTGTTGGCTGGCTGAATAATTAATAAAGACAATGTTGTTATAATTAGAGTACAGGTCCCTTGGGAGAAAGCTAGATTATATCGGAAGAAATCATATGTTTCTGACTCCTCCTTCCTTCCTCCTATGACCCACTGCTCTAGGGTGTTTTCCCAAGTGCAATCCAAGGACATGCATTAGACTTGTTTGGGAAAGCTTGTTAAAATGAAGAATCCTACATCCCACTGCCCTACACCCACTGAATGAGAATCTGGGAGGTAGAAGTACTCATTATAATTTACATACAATCAAATACATATATTTTAAGTATACCATTCAAAGGAATTTGATAAATGTATACACCCCATGTAACCACCATCCCAAACAAGACTTCTAGGCCTAGCTGATTTGGCTCAGTGGATAGAGCGTCAGCCTGTGGACTGAAGAGTCCCAGGATTGATTCTGGTCAAGGGCATGTACCTTGGTTGCAGATTTAATCCCTGGTCAGTGTGCATGCAGGAGGCAACCAATCAATGTGTCTCTCTTACATCGATGTTTCTCTCTCTGTCTCTTCTTCTCACTTACACTCTCTCTAAAAACAAACAAACAAACAAACAAAAACTGAAAAAAAAACTTCTATCATTCCAGTTTCCTCATTGCCCCTTCCAAACACCCCATCTCCCTAGAAGCAACGACTATTCTCATTTACACCTGGCTCCTTCATTCACCAGGTTTTTGAGATTTATCCATGTTGTCACATGTAATCACTGGTTCCTTTTTATTAAGTAGTATTCCATTGAAGGAATGTGTTTGTACAATTTGTTTATACAGCCACATCTGTTGATAGACATTTGAGTTGTGCATTTCTTTTCTATGCTATGCAGCGTAACAAATGACCACAAGCGTAGCAGTTTAAAATAATGCACATTTATTGTCTCGCAGTTTCCTTGGGTCAGGAATCTAGACATGGTTGAGCTGGCACCTGTGTTCAGTCTCACAGGCTTCCACAGTAGTGTCGGTCATACTACATTCCTGGGTGGAGCACAGGGTCCTCTCCCAAGCTCATATGGTTGCTGGCAGAATTCAGGTCCTTGGAACTGCAGATTTAAAGATCTTGAGTTCTTACTTGCTAAAGCTGGAGCTTCTGCTATGTGGCCCTCTCAGGAGACAGTGCATAATGTGGTTGTTCACTCCTGCAAAGCCAACAGGAGTCTTCCTCTTCAGTCTGCTGAAATGGAATCTTAGATCAAATACTAGAGGCCCAATTCATGAAGATTCATACAAGAATGAGCCTTCCTTCCGCTGGCTGTTGGCACCTCCTTAGCTCTAGCCAGAGCTACCTTTCTGCCTCTCCATACTGCCCATGCTTGGCACCTACATATGCAAATTAACCCACCATCTTTGTTTTTGCATACTCAGTCCTGATTGGCTGGTGGGTGTTGTGAAGGTACAGTCAATTTGCATCTTACTCTTTTATTAGTGTAGATAACCATGGGAGTGACGTATTAAATAGAAGCAAGTCACAGATTTCACTCAGACTCACAGACAGGGTATTAGGCTGTGGATTATTGGGGACTACCTGAGTGTGTGTCCACCAGAAGTTGTTTCTAAGTTTTTACTAATTATGAATATCAGTACACCATCTTATGGAAACAAATGCTTCATTTCTTTTGGGTAAATACCTAGGAGTAGAGTTGCTTATGTTTAACCTTAGAAGAAAATGTCAAGCCATTTTTTAAAAAGGCTGTACAGTTTTTCCTTTTCATCTACAATGTTCTCCGCTTTTTACCAATATTGCTGTTGTCTGTCTCTGTCATTTTTTGCCACTTTCTACTGAATGTGAAAGAGCATTTTAAAGAGCTCTGTGGGCGATTCTTACATATAATCAACTGCTGCTTCAGAGACTTGAGTCATCAAGAGCCTTCCAACACTACTCAGTGACAGGCCCCTCAGAAGTCCATCCCCAAACCTAACCCACCCATTGAACCTCAGAGGACATTTGTGAAAATGGAATCTGGGCCTGACTTCACACCTTCTGAACCAGCATCTCCAGGACTGTAGTTTGGGAATAGGTATTTCCCAAAGAACTTCTAGGGGATCCTTTGACCTGCTACTCACACTGAGAAAACCTCTATGACGCAGATGTAGGACGGCCAGATACTCCCTGCTTCATTAATAAAATCTGTTAGTACATGGATGTCCTTATTTGCTTACTGTGTATGTATCCTACATCAATGGCAGCTCCCTGGGAGAAAAGAAGTTGGGGAATTATAGCTCAAATGTTTGGCTATAATTATTCTCATTCAAAGAACTTGTGTCTCCAATTGTAACTCACCAATCTCAAGTAACAATTTCCTTGTGTTTTCAGGAAAACACTGTTTCTTTAAGAAGCACTTCTTTGAAAAATACTGTGGAACTCTTGCTATAGAGCAAGCACCGCAGTGCTGGTGAATGAGGATGTGAGCTGGGGAGGAAGACAAGCCACCACACAGGCGATTGGCATCTTGGTGCTAAGTGCAAGGGAGGGAAAGTGTGCCCTTCTCCCTAGGAGAGAGGGACAGAGCCTCCTCCAGGCTCCTTAGTCTCTAACCATCACTTTTATAAATCATGTTTAGGGGCCTAATAGTTGGTGACAGATGATTTGACGTTCAGTGGTGGGCACAGGTACAATATACAGAAATTCACACCTGAAATATATATGAGCATGTTGACCAATGTCACCCCAATAAATTTAATTGTGAAAAAAAAACACCAAGTTTATATGACTACATGCAACTGAACTCTTCTCTAACCAGCAATCTTTTCTTCTTTCAGCAAAACTAGTTCAGGGTGTTCACCTGTTGGGACATAGGAGGACTGCTAGACACCTCCATACCACTGAGTTGAAAGAGGCAGAAGGAGGGAGAAACGGAAGGATGGGGCAGTGCCCAGCTGCACACTCCAACAGTGGTGGTGAAGAGGTGACAGATGAAGACCAGAGGTTATGGGGACCCAGCTGTGCTGATAGCTGGCGGCTTAGGGATTCACTTATCTCTGCTTCTTCCTCAGGAAAAAAACAAACAGAACAAAATGGTGTCTCAGCAACCTGCGTACAGAGAGAGTTTGAAAAGCCTTCGAATGAACGTAGGATAAACCTTGTTTCAAACACGGTGCTACTGCATTTTCAATATTATTTTCCTTCAACATTCAGACACCGTTTCAGATAAAATTCTTCTAAATTTCAGTACACTACAGAACATTCAAAAAAAATTGCAAACAGAGAAAATAAGCACTTTCTGAACTTTTTTGAATGCTTTACTAAGTTCACCTACAAAGGTGTCTGAAGTTGACTTTAAAAAAGTGCATATTGAGCACAGTATTGGAGAGTATAGCTGCTGAGCTGTTTAATAGGAAGTTTGTGCTATGTCAAGTGAGGACCTGAGGTCGGGGAGGTTCCACAACTGTACCCAGGTGTCCCAGCAGCTCTGGGGCAGAGCCAGAATTTAAAGCTTAGCTGCCCTAGGCCCAAGCCCACCTGCCTTCTCCTTCAGACCCTCCCTCCCAAGCTCTGAGCTCCACACAAGGTTGTTGAGAGACCACGGTGCTTTCCTGACACCTTGGTCACATCCTTATTCAGTTAGGTCACATGCCCATCTCTTCGAATTGTAAGCATCAGGAAACTTTTTGAGACACCAAGAAAGGTGATGGGCCCTCTCCCCTGACAACTGAAATTGCATTCAGTGTCAGGGCATGTGCAAGATCCCTGAAGGCCATCCCAGACTCCCTGGAAAAAACACTTTTTTGTCTGTAAAGTTCTTAAAGACGAAGCAAGAAGCCTCCACTTTTCTACCTCCATCTAACAGCTGGACTGGTACATGTTTGCTCTGGAAACGTTTGCACTTACGTGAAAGTGCTTTAGAAACTGTTGGGGGAGTGCAAAGGGGTCAGTAAAGCAGAAGATGAGAGAAAACCTTTCCAGGAACATCATTGTTATAAGAAGGTCCAAGGAATGATAATTCCCTTTGCTTTCATCAGAGAACACATAATCACAAAGGCACACTCCCGAGGCAGTAGTGTTGGCTGTTCGCTTGCTGTCTGCCTCACTGTGCCCATGACCATGTGCTCTGCTTGGGGTAGAGCTGCAGAGAGGGACATGGGCATTACAGGTGTCTTCCATAGGGATTTAGTTCCTACCTTGGTCAACTTGTGGCACCTCCCTGACTTCATGTGCTGCAAGAGTTATATGGGACAATATACAAGGTATTTGAAAGTTGGCGACATAGCACAAACTTATTAAACAGCACAGCTGTTATATTTTCCAATACTGTGTTCAACCTTTAGCCACCAACCCTTCTTTAAAGTGCTCTTGTATTCTTATTGCCAAGAGTCAGAAGAATTTGTTTTCTCTAACTTCCCAGAAAAAGAGTACATTATCAAAGCCCTTTGAATATAAAATGTTCACTCCCTCCAAATTCAGAAAATATGTGGAGAATGCATCAGTAATGCTCCAATTTTCCTTCTGAGTGCTCCTTGTCCCTGTCTCCCTCCCACCATTGTCCCAGCATTCTCTGCCATGCCACATACCCCTCATCCTGGTGGCTTTATTGTCCTCTGGTGAGCTCTTCTCACAAACAAAAACAAGCAATGCACTCAGCTCACACAAACATCTCCCATCCTTGTGTGAGGTGCTCATTCACTAATGAATGCCTCCCTCGGGCTTCATGGACAGTAAGGCAAATGCAAGACCTGGGACCAAGAAGTGAATTTCTGATCTCTTAAGCACAAAGCATCTTAATGAAGTGAGAATGAGTCCACTAGCTCCACCCTTGGAAAGTCATTTCCAAGATGCATTGTTTACATCTTTAATAAATATATTCTGCCTAGCCTCATACCAATTGACAGCTGCCCACATGAAGAGAGTTCATGACATTCAAGGAGTACATTCATTCATGCATGCAATAAACATTTTTGAATATTTGCTGTATATTAGATAGTGTGCAACATGTGGTGGATGCCGTGAATTTGTGATCTAATGGAGACATGCATGAGCATCTCTACTAGAGGGAAACCCAGGGGCTTGCATGCAGATAGAAAAGTACTGTCCCAGGCAACGAGCCTACAACTGAGTCACAGATTGAAGCTCTGTAAGAATTAGCCTGGAAGAGTGTGGGGAGATGCAGAAGAACTTGGGTGAAGGTGGTTCTATGCAGAAAGAACAAAATGTGTGAAGACCCAGAGGCACTGGTGTTGGTGCCTGTTAGTAACTGTTAGAAGAGGTGACTGCGTGCCTCTCCTCCCAACCCTACATTCAGCCATGTCACCCTGATAGCCTGAAATCAGTCACAGGAGGAGTGTTTACACCACAGAAATTGGCAAACACTACTCATCAGGGCTTTTTGCTCCTAAAGAACCAGTTAATAAACATTTACCAACACACCATAGTCCAGAGGTGATGAAGAGCGTGGTCATGTAAAGGAAACTGTTAGAAGGTCAGCATGTCTGCTGTTGCTTATGAGATTGGGTAGGTGTCACACATGTGGACAAGTGAGTCATCGGGAATCAGGTCATGGAATGCCTCAATGCTATATGCAAAGGAGTTTGGGAGTGATGCGATGTTGCCAAGGTATTTGTAGTAGACAACTGCTGTTGGTGCTTTCCCAGCACCCATTTCTCTTTCTTCTGGTAAAAGCAGCCCATGATATAACTAGGGGCAAAAGACTTGCTGATGGGATACAGGTCATGACAGTCATTGATGACAAAGAGAGTGAGCTCTGATCTTCCAGGGGCTGGCTCCCTGCAACCTTCTCATTGCTGGCCCCCCTGTTCTGGTATTGATTGGTTGAGAAGTTTCAAAGCGAAGGTCTTACAGGTTTGATTACAGCTATGATTATCAAAATGTGGTTGGGGCACCCATACATCAGAATTACTTAGCGTAGTTTTGTACCATGATGAATTATTGGTCTTACCCCAGAAATGCTCAGTCAGGATACCTGCAAAGATTCTGCAATGTAAACAAGAACCAGTTGATTCTTGTGTGCACTAATGCTGGAGATCTAAAGACTAAGTAGTGTTTTTCCCATTATGTGTTCATCATGCACTCTATTTATTAATTCATTTTATTTAACAAATATTTATTGTTAGTTACTGTCTCAGGTGCTGGAGAATAAAATGATGAACAAAATCAGCCAAGTCCTAACCTCAAACACTTATAGTTGGGTAGTCAGGGGGAAAGGCAATAAATTATATTTTAATGTAATTTCAGATAATGATAACTATAGAGGAAATAAAGAAAAGGGAGTTGGCAGGCAAACAGTTCAGTGGTTTCTTTAGATTGGATGCTCAAGAAAAGCTCATTGAGGAGGCAACATTTAATTGAAATGCATGTATATGATTTTTTTCCCCTTCAGAATTCTCATTCAGGATAAAACAAAAACATATACTGACATATGAACTGTAGTCCTATTAGACAAATAAAAAGTTTGTTTTGTTTTAGAGAGAGGAGGAAAGAGGGAAAGGCAAAGGAAGAGGGGGAGAGGAAGAGAGACAGACAGACATCGATGTGACAGAGAAACATTGATCAGTTGCCTCCTGTATACTCTACAACTGGGGATGGAACCCACAAGCTGGGTATGTGCCCTAACTGGGAATAGAACCAGTGACCCTTCAATCCACAGGATGAAGAGTCACACTGGCCAAGGCAATAAATCAAATGTTAAAATCCTTTCATATAAGTTTATAAAGATAAAAATTTTTATCTTTATTGTTGAAAGTATTACAGATTCTCCCCACCCTCCTGCCAAATTGGTCCCCTCCACCCTGCTCCACCCCTCTTTCCTGAACTATAGGCTGTTCACGAGCTATGCATATAATCTTTTCCCCTTTTCCCTCAGAAATACATTGATCTGTTGCATGCTTCAATGTCTCTGGATCTATTTCATTCATCAGTTTATGTTGTTCATTAGATTCCACATATAAGTAAGATCATATGATGCTTGTCTTTCTCTGACTGACTTATTTAATTTAGCATAATACTCTCAAGGTCCCTTTATGCTATCTCAAAGGTAAGAGATCCTTCTTTTTCATAGCTCATAGTACTCTAATGTGTAAATGTACCACCATTTTTTTAACCCATTCATCTACTCAGGCACTTGGGCTATTTCCAGATCTTAGCTATCATACATAATGCTACTCTGAACATAGGGCTACATGTATTTTTTCTGATTTTGGTCTTTTGGCTTCAGATACCAATGGCCAAGAAACATAAAAATGCTCACTGTCACTAATTATCAGAAAGATGCAAATTAAAACCACAATGAGAGATCACCTCAGATCTGTCAGAATGTTTACCATCAATAAATCAGCAACCAATAAGTGCTGATGAGGATGTGGAGAAAAGGGAACCCTTCTGCACTGCTGGTGGGAATGCAGTCTAGTGCAGCCATTCTGGAAAACAGTGTGGAGTTTCAAAAAAAAAATCCTAAAAATGTAATTGCCAAGAGGATGTTGTAACTGCATACTCACACGTATTAGACTTGTCAGTCATGGTACCCACCATGGTTAATAGGAACTGACCCAATAACTGTCCCTAAGCAAGAGACTGCCAGGACTGCCATGTTTTGAACCACAGGGTCCTACGCCAAGGGCAATCAGTCCTCAGGACAGGAGCAGCATAGGAAAAGATAAGCTGGACCATCAAGTCTCTCCCAGAACCTACCATGAGACACTTGGTGAATGAGATGGGAGAAGCGAGGTAGGGGGCTGGAAGGGTTCATTGAGTCTACACAAGTTCAGAGGAGTTAGTGGGAAACCGAAACCATGAGTAAGATGAGGAAGCAAAAGTTCTGAGAAAGAAATGATGAGACTGAGGCAACAGACCAACAGAAGAGCTGAAGAAGCACAAACAACTCCCGTGTCAAGTTGGACAAATCCCTCCTCCCCACTCCACTTAACTCAGCTCCAGTTCCTGACCTCCCTGTGGCAGGGGATTTGGATTTCCTGGGTCTGCCATTTTAAAACCACCAGCAGGAGCCACAGAAGCAGAAGCACTGCTTGCAACACCCATTCCTTTTTTGGTGTGTGTGGCAACTTCAGTGGGTCTCTGTCACTGAAATTATGTACAGTCTTACATAATTTAATTGTAAGGGTATACATAATTGTATAGTAATTGTAGCATGATGTTAGCTTACACACACACACACACACACATACACACGCGCGCCTGTGCAAGTGTGTGCAAGAGAAGTGACTAATGAAGACATCACTTCTCACTCCCCAAAAGAAGCCTGGGACACTCGAAGGCCTCTGGCATGGTCCTGCTCGCTTTTACAGGGAGGACAGGCTGCGACAGCTTGAAGAGATTTGGATTTCATTGATCCCAAATCATAAGAACAGTTTGCCGTGACTCTCCTGCTTCCTGGAGTTGATTTTGTTCTGATGAGTTCTTATCAGTGAGCAGTTGTTTTCTAAAACTAGTTTCTGAAAAGGCTCACCCATTGGCCAGGCCCTAAAGGGAGAGAAATTACGTATACACAGGATATGCATCGATGTCAGACCCCATCACCGGTCTCTTTGATGAATATGAAAAAAAAAGAACATTTGGGAGCAGCTGAGATATTTAGCTCTGAAAATTATCCTGTAAGCAGCTACTTGGATAATGTTGAATATTTTTTCTACAGACCCCCTTTGAAATAAACCAGACAGAGGTCCCTTTCACTTCCATGGGAGTTTTCAGCAAAAGGAGAAAGGAGGACTTTATAAGCTCTAAGCAGCCTTGGAGGCCATTCACAGACTGGCTAGCATTCCCTGCCTTTTCCCAGTGCTGAGGCCCTGGATGGGGCTCCTCACTGTCATCATTGTCCCTCTGGGGTACCAGCCAGGCAGCTGAACTCTCTCGGAGGCTCGGAGGCTTTGGAGTATGGGAAGAAGCCATCTGATAGGATCACAGACTGCAAAAAAGAGATGAGCCAGAACTGTGGCGCTGGGGGGATGAAGTACATAAGGCTATTTTCATAACCCTGAATTGCACTTCCTATCCCAGTGCTCCTATAGCAAGTCTGAAACCTCCTGCTGGGGCGGGGGTGGGGCCCCAGGGAAGCCTTCTAGACAGGCAGAGCTTTCCCCAGTCTGCCTCCAGGCTGCCTCCAGGCTGCCTCCAGGAACAAGACCTATATTGCCTGCTTCTTCGAAATGCTCCCCTTGCTACTGGCTTTCCGCTGACTTGGCTGCAAGTCTTGTCTTTGGGTGTAGGGGAGGCATAAGCAGATTCTGATACACAGAAAGAGGCAGTATACCGTGTGCTAGTTCACTGTTTCCTCTGTTAGAATAGCCTCATCCTATTCAGGTTTTTTATTTGTTCACACGTATGATGACAAAGTCTTTAAATATCATTTGAAAGAGGTAGCAGATACAGCTTCTAGACAGCCCCACCACCACCTCCACCGCTCCCTTAAAACCTCTTCCATTATTTGCCAGCTGTAGACAAATTTCACAGAAATCCTTTCTGATAAGCATTCACAATAACTTGGGTTAATTAAATAACTCTGAGACGATGCTAACTATACTGTGCCCAGGGGAACAACTTAGAAGCAGGACCTCAGCACGCAGGAGTCCCTCTCAGGAGATCACAGTGATGCCCATCCATACTTGATTCATTATAATAGGCCAACAGACCCACACAGCCCTGGGGACATCCACAAGCCCATTAATATCTCCCTCCCCATCCCATCCCTGTCTTCTCACCATAATATGGTCCCCTCAGGCTCTAAGGCCTGTGGTCTTTGAGATTAGAGCCAGAATGGACTTTTAAGTAAATATCAGCTACAAAATAGGTATAATATAGGGAACTTTTTAAAAGATACCTTCCTTTGAAATATATTGCCCTCCCTGTATTAGATAGGAATGCTTCTGGCTGCAAGTAATAGAAAAATAAAATTGTGGTTTAAACCATTTTTACTGGCCAAATGCTGGTTCAGGGTTCAATCAGCATCTCAGGGATGCTACACAGCAATGCACACTCTCCACTCTTCCCCTCAGACATCCTCAGTGAGTTGTCTTTCTTCTTACCTGCCTGTTGCCTTATGATCACAAGGCTAGACCAAAGTGAATGGAGAGGAAAGGGCTCAGGGCCTTTCTTCTAATAAGGGTCTGCTTTTTTCAATCTGAGAAGGGAGCGGGAGCTCAGTTATACACCCTCTGCTAGACAAATCACCAGTGAAGGAGAATTGCATTGCCAAGAACAGCTGGAGCAATTGTGACCCATCAATCAGGATTGGGGCCTGCCTTCTCTGAAACTAAAGAGTGGAGTTCTGTGATGAGGGAAGAGAGGCAAGGGCGGGAGATTGGTTGTTGGAGAAGCTGCCAACAGTGTCTGCCATAACCACTGAGCTTGCTGATGCCTGGAATCCCAGGATTGTTTCACTGGTGCTTTAACTCAATAGAGGCTCTGTCCCAGTGAAAGAAAATCTGTATTTAAAAAGCGGCTAAGGGGTCTGGCTGGTTTGACTCAGTGAATAGAGTGTCAGGGATGCAGTCTCGATTCCTAGCCCTAGTCAGGGCACATATAGAAGGCAACCAATTGATGTGTCTCTTTCACATCGATGTCTCTCTCTCTCCCTCTATCTCCCCCCCCTCCCTTCCACTCTCTCTAAAAATCAGTGGAAAAATATCCTCAGGTGAGGATTAACAAAAATACAATAAAATAAATAAATTAAAATGAGCAAAGGACCTAAATTGATACTTCTCCAAAGAGAACATACAGATGGCCAAAAGACATAAAAAAAAATCACTAATCATCAGAGAGATGCAAATTAAACTACAATGAGGTATTACTTCACACCTGTCAGAATGGCTGTCATCAACAAATCAACAAACAACAAGTGCTGGAGAGGATGTGGGAGATGGCAACCCTCATGTACTGCTGGTGGGAATGCAGACTGGTGCAGCCACTGTGACAAACGATATGCAGTTTCCTCAAGAAATTAAAAATAGAACTGCCTTTTGAGCCAGTGATTCCACTTCTTGGAATAGACCCTAAGAATCCAGAAACACCAATCAGAAAGAACATATGCACCCCTGTTCATTGCAGCATTATTTACAATAGCCAAGATCTGAAAACAGCCCAAGTGTTCACAAAGCTGTGGTACATTTATACAATGGAATACTACGTGACTATAAAAAGGAAGGAACTGTTACCTTTTGAGACACCATGGAAGGATCTGAAGATTACTATGGTAAGTGAAATAAGCCAGGCAGAGAAAGACAAATATAACATGATCTCACTTATATGTGGAATCCAGTGAATAAAATAAACTGGCGAACAAAACAGAACCATGGATACATGGAGCAGGCTGACAAAGGTCAGAGGGGAGGTGGGTGGGGCAGATGGAATGGAAGAGAACAGCCAATGAAGATAGGTACATAACTCACGGACACAGACAAAAATGTGGTGAGAGCCAGAGGGAGGGAAGGGCAGGATCTGGGTGCAGGGGGACACAGCAGGGGGGTGAGGGGTGGGATGGGGGACATTTATAATAATGTCAACACTAAAAATAAAATATAACTAAAAAAAGATAATTAATTATATTTTCAAGATATTTGTGCCCAAGAAATACTTACTTCATACTATTTTTTAGAACAATATCAAATGTGATATTGTTCTAAAAAATAAGAAAATTGAAATAAGAAATTGAAAACCAAGATGTTGAAGAAAATATTTATTAGGGGCAGTAATGGTGTGCTTATAAACCTTTCTCCACCAGCGGGGGAGAAACCCTGGTTTATAGTTTGCTGATTTCCATGATATGAATGCTTTTACCATGGTTAGTTTCAAGCTACCCATGGTTTAGTGACTGGCTAGCAAAGTTCCTGAAGATATAATAACTAGCTTTTGTAAGGGCATACAAATCAACTGCAGAACACCGCTGAGTAAGTTTATACTAATGTGTTGTGCAATTATGCTGTACATATTTATCTGTGTGACTGCCCCTTTAATCTAGCACTTACAATATCCTGTGAAGTAGATATTGTCATCACCATTTCACAGATGGGAAGTCTGGGCTCAAAGAAGCTGAGGCTTTCCCCCAATTCTTCTGATGCTAGGTACTAACAAAAGGCCCATGGGAGCCTGAAGCTAAAAGGGCTCCGATACTGGCAATTTTACGAGGGTACCAGCAAATTCTTATGCCTGGAATTATGTGCACTGTCAACTCTTATTGCCCTCAGAGTAATAAAGACTAGGGCAGACTGAAAGTCAGGGGATGCCTTTCTTCTTGTTTTGAAGAGAAGGGGGGGGGGAAGAAGAGAAAAATGGAACGATTTCATCAGAAACATCCAAAACAGAATACCTTCTGTTCTCATCGTGAATGTTTTATGTTTGAGAGAAAGGTTAGGTCCTTCTTGTTTTTTGTGACATCAAAAGAAATTTTTCTAACTAAAAGCACTCCTATTGGCATTCGTTCCTGCCTTTAACTTCATACAGAAGAACAGCCTTGTGGCTCGACTGTGTGGGCAGCTTGACAACTTGTACACTTCCTTATTACAGAACCATCCCCCAGCATTTCCCTTTGCCTATCATTTGCTTGTAGTGCGGTACAACGGTGAGAATGGGAAATGGGAAAAGGCTCCCTAATGGGTAAGTGCTTTTGAAAATGTATGGCTCCATTGTTTTTATTACCAGGAGCAGCCTGGACCCAACTTGAACTTTCTCCTTTCCTCATGACAAGCCAAACTTTCTGGCTCCCTCTCCCCTTCCCCTGGATGGTTCCTATTTCACCATCTTTTCCCTCCTGCTTATTGATGCAGCAGGCTGGGGGAATTCTCAATGGCAATTCATCAATTGAGGTCTCCAGCAGGATCCTTGTCACCACTAAAGGGGCAGAGAGGTGAAGTAGCTGCTGACCCATTTCTGGGATTTCCCTGCCAGTGCTCTACCTCTACAGTCTCAAGGTCAGGCCTTTCGTCCAGCAAGCACTTTCAGTGCCTCTGGCTCACTGGCCTGGTGCTAGTTTGAGGTTTGGGCACAAGCCTGGCCCCCAGGGGTGGACTAGGTCCTGTCCAGGAGGAACCTGTCTGCACCTTCCAGAAGCAGAGAAGATGCCCAAAGGGCAGAAAGTTTTGTTTTCCCTGACAGCAGTCAAACTGCTCTGATGTGACCAGGGTGGCGTGTGCTCCTCTTCTCTCTTCCACTTCATCCAGTCTCTACTTGGATTGTCCTCCCCAAGACCCCTCCCTTAGAGCCAGGCACACAAACACAGCATCCCAGGTTGGCAGCAGGGCACACAGGGACTGAAAGGGGATCCTCTACTCGCTGCTCTTTGGCTGTGGACAAACCCATTTGCTCTGCTCAGAAAACAGCGGTAGGGCTGCCACATGCTTTAAATGAACAATTATGCTCTTTATTTAAGAAACTAGAGTCCCGGGGCACAAATTCGTGCACAGGTGAGGTCCAGGGTGGGGGGTGCCCATTGGGGAGGGGCGGGCCTGGAGAGGGGCATAGGTGATTGGTCAGCTGGCCCCACCCCCAATCAGGGTCAGGGGGGAGGGGCTGATCAGGGGGAGAGACAGCCTGGGTGGAGGACTGCAGGAGGTTGGGGAGGGGGTAATTGGGGCCTTGATTGGGCTGATTGGCCACTGCAGTGCACATTATAGCAACCGGTAGTTCTGGTTGTTCTGGTTGTTCCAGTTGTTACTCTGTCCCGGTCACATGGCTTTTACATATAGAGATAAAGCTAGTGCCCCCACATGAATGTCTTGCTCACAAGGTTGTCCTCTCCCAGATGTCACAGGCATTGATTAATTAGCCACTGCACATAACCAGAAGCACTCCGAAACACCATGACATTGGCTAGAAGGGATAACTCTAGTCAGACTGGTAGGAAGCGACCAGCTTTGAGCTAAAAGGCAAACTCTGGTTATGAAGTAAGACACTGCCTCCCGGAATTCCTATTGCCTTCCCCTTCAAAGCAAACTCATGGCTCTTGTACCCTGAGCAGTAGGGTTAGAAGGAGCCAGCAAGATGCATAACCATTGAGACTGCTCTATTCTTTTTGTTGTTGTTCTGTTTTGTTCTTTTTTATAGCTTATTTTATGTATTTACTTAATTTATTGATTTTTACAGAGGGGAAGGAAGAGGGATAGAGAGTTAGAAATATCAATCAGCTGCCTCCTGCATGTCCCCAGTGGGGGACCGACCCCACAACAAAGGTACATGCCCTTGGCTGAAATTGAACCCCAGACCCTTCAGTCTGTAGTCCAACACTCTATTCACTGAGCCAAACTGGTCAGGGCAAGACTGTTCTTGAAGTCTACTGTAGGCTAAGAAAAGCAGATTTTAGCCCTAGCCAGTTTTGCTCAGTGGATAGAGCATCCACCTGTGGACTCAAGGGTCCCAGGTTTGATTCCGGTCAAGGGCATGTACCTTGGTTGCAGGCACATCCTCAAGAGGGGTATGCAAGAGGCAGCTGATCAATGTTTCTCTCTCATCAATGTTTCTAACTCTCTATCCCTCTCTTTTCCTCTCTATAAAAAATCAATAAAATATATTAAAAAAGAAAAGCAGATTTTAGAATCAGTGCCATTTTAGTATAATTGTTATCTAAACATACTGTAACAAGAATTGCTTTTTTTTTTTTTTGTCTATAACAGACTCTTTCCTCTCTACATTCTTTTTCCTCTGGTGGATTTGGAGCCACTTTTGAGTTTTGGGCTTATACTGTTTTATGGATATATTGTCTCATCACATTATACAGGAAGACAATGACACAACTTTGTTCTTGGGAAATTTTATAGCAGGAAGACTAACACAGCCATTCTCAGAGTGGTCTGCAGATTCCTGGAGCCTGCTTTGGAGGGATTAAACAGTCGAAATTATTTTGGTTATAATACTGTTATTTGCCTTTCCTGCTGTGTTGACATTTGCACTGTGGTGTGAAAGCAATGGCTGTCAAACCTGCTGGTGGTGTCCTTGCACAAATCAAGGTAGCAGCACCAGGCAGCAGCCATTGCATCCTTTATTGAAGAAGGAAGGAAGGAAGGAAGGAAGGAAGGAAGGAAGGAAGGAAGGAAGGAAGGAAGGAAGGAAGGAAGAGGGAGGAAGGGAGGGAGGGAGGAAGAAAGGAAGGAGAGAGAGAGGGTGGGAAGGAAAAAGAGAAAGAATGAGAAAACCTATTGCAATTAAGAATTTCCTTGGTGGGCATTGGCCAAGGGGCTCAGTTGGTTGGAGCATCATCCCTTACACCAAAAAGGTTGTAGGCTTCGATTCCAGGCAGGGCACCTAAGTTTCAGGTTCAATCCCTATTCAGGGCCTGTAAGGGAAGCAACTGATGGATGTTTTTCTGTCACATCAATGATTCTCTCTCTCTCTCTTACTCTCCCTCCCTCTCTCTATAAAAGTAATAAAAACATATCCTCCAGTGAGGATAAAAAAAAAAGTATCTCCTTGATGGGCAATAAAAATTATTAATTTCATTTAATCTTGATACTTATGTGTTTTTTTCTTCCCTTTCTTTCTTTCTTTTTTTTTTTTTTTTTTTTTTTGTTAATCCTCACCAAGGATATTTTTTTCCATTGCTTTTTAGAGAGTGGAAGGAAGGAGAGAGAGAGAGAGAGAGAGAGAAACATCAATCTGAGAGAGACACATCAATTGGTTGCTTCCTCCTGCATGTGCCCCTACCTGAGGATAGGGATCAAACCTGCAACCCAGGTATCTGCTCTTGACCAAGAATCGAAACTGAGACCCTTCAGTGCATGGGCCAACATTCTAACCATTGAGCAACACTGACCAGGTCTCTTTTTTTTTTTAAATCCTTGAAGATATATTTTTATTAATTTTTAGGGAGAGAGGAAAGGAGGCCAGAGAGAGAAACTTCAATGTGAGAGCAAAAGATCAATTGTCTTCTGTACAGCCTGACCAGGGATTGAGCCCGCAACATGGGAATGTTCCCTGACTGCAAATTGAACTAGCACTTTGACACACAGGACAACGCCCAACCGACTGAGCTACACAGGCCAGGATAGTCTTACTACTTTATAATCACAAGGCACTTTTGAACCAAAGTTAGGTTACTTAGTTGTGGCAAACTTGCTCATTGAAAATTTGACCTCAAGCAAGTCTTATCTATCTCTGAAAATAAAACCTACCTTCAAAGGATGAATGTTTGCTTTCTCAGAAGTAAGCAAAGAGCAAAAAAAACATTTACTTAACAATTTAGGTAATGGATGGAACTTTTGGAAGATTCTGGGCTGAGAAGAATGCCAGAAAAGAAGTCTACTTATTTACTCCTTTATTCAAAAGACACTGACTAGTGAGGTTCAGTGGCTGAGCTGAATGTTGGGGATATGGTGCTGAGCCAAGCAGATCCAGTCCCAGCCTTTACAGAGCAAGAGTAACCATTGACAAGTAAACACACAAAGTAATGTTTATGGGGATAAATGAAATAGAAGAAGAACGTGCATGAGAGAATGTAAGCGGGAGAGACCTTTTTTTGACTGGTGAACAGGGAGCCTCTCTGAGGAGGAAACGGGTAAGTTGAGAGTTGAGAAGGCTCTCACCATATACAGCATGAGGGAGGGGGCTCCTGACCAGAAGGCACAGCTGTCGTGGACCATGGGTCATTCCCCTGGAGGTTTAGGGGCCTTCTGGGCACGTGCAGGACAGTGGTTGAGGGCAGAGGCTCAGAAATCTGACAAGGCAGAGTTCCAGTGCCCACTGTACCATCCACTGCCTGGTCTTGGAGAAGCTACACACCCTCTCTGTGTTTTGATATTGTCCTCTATAAGATGGAAACAGTACTCTTCTCTTATATACAGGTGTTTCCTGTGGATTCCAAGAGAAAATCCATGCAAAGTGTTAGGCTTACAGGAAAAAAAACCAAACACCTAATAAATATTAACGATACAATATTGGTTTGCAAAGACTGAGGTAATTGGCCTGGGCCAGGCTGGAATATCATAAGGATATTGTCATGAACTTGGTTTAGTGTCAAATCCCAATTTGTCATTGTTATGATGTAGAAATAGTATATATTTCAAGCCAAGACAGTCAAGAAGCCCAAACAAGATTAGAAGAAATATATCGTTGAGAAAAGCACTTATCAAAGCTCATAGCTCACATGCATGCTAGGGCTAGAGTTTGCAGAGGGGGCTCATCAAAGGCACAGACAGGTGGAGGCTGAAGTTATGAATAGGAAGGAGTGCCAAGCAGTGAGCAGGACAGATGGGAGCGTGGGCAACAAGCCCAGATCAGGACTCAAGAGATGGGACAGACAGAAGCAAGGCTGGGTCTCAGGCAGCAACCAGCAACCAGCAACCAGCATCGTTCCTAGAAGGCATCATTATCCTGAAACGGGATCTGTCCAGTTAGGTGTGGCTGCCAGCCTATTTCTTAAATGTTTGTGCCTGTTAGTATGTTGAGCTAGGCTGCACTTTGACCATCCATGTGCCTTTCACACTGCCCCTGATGAGCATGCTCTCCCTTCCTGGAAAGCATGGTGCAGCAGGAGAGAGTTCACCTGGGCATCATGTTGAGACTGGCATCTCTGAGTTCCCATGTTCCTCGTGTTTTCCTTCTGGCTCCAGGGCCCCTGTCCAGATGGCCATCTGTTCTTTGCTTCTGTAGCCTACAGACAGCTGAGATGACTTGTGGGTCTCTACTGAACAGCTTCACTTTCAAATAAAAAATTGAGAAGCAATTTAAATTTTCACTTAGGTCACTCAGAAAATTCTTAGGAGAGAGAGATAATATCACGGGACACACAGGCAAACTTCCTAACATTCCTTTTTAGCCACCTACTGTATTGCCAAGAGGCCTCTCATCACAACAGCTTTTAAGCGCTCTCTCTCTCGCTCTCTCTCTCTCTCCCTTTCCCTTTGTCTCCCTCCCTCCCTCCCTCCACCTTCCTTTTTCTCTCCCTTTCTCCTTCCCTCTCTCCCTCCCTCCCACTTCCTCAAAGAGCAAGTGATGGCTCTTCTTGCTTCTGCTGCTTCTACTTCCTTGTAGGGAAAGTTAAGAAGGCTCTGTTGTGTGATCCTATCACACCCCTAAAGGGGAGAGGCAGAGGTAGGTTAAGTTTTATTCATGCTCAAGAGTGTAACAGGCAGGCTGAGCTTGGAGGTTGGTACCTGTCTCGTTATAATTCTGAACGATTGCAATGACTCTGAAAATTATCAAGTCTTGGAGACAGTCGTCATGCAGGTTTTCTCGATGCTGTGGTACTTTCAAAGTATATACACACTTGAAAGTATATTCCATCTCCAGTTAAAACTTTGCAACACAATCAATGCTATCTTACGAACTGTTGATGTTAAGTATGAAATAATGTCATGGCTCACCTCTGGAAATGGTAATTCTACATGGTACTGGATGTTTGCTGCTGCCCTCCATGTCTTCATGGCTTCTTTTTCTTCCCTGTCCTGGGCCCCAAGAAGCTCACCTTTGTTGACTGAATCAGCAAGTGACCTTGCCTGCTGGATTGCTACCAATGAGTAACAGCAGATTTGAGAGGGAGGACAAGGGTATGGATTCATTTTCTGTACTGCCTGGTCACCACAGCCAATACATCCTCTTCAGGAGCCACAGCTCACTGCAGATGGCCCTTTCTACCTACAAAATTCTCTCACGCACTCTGTCTCTCCCTTTCCTCCCTCTCCCTCTTTCTTCCTGTAACCTCTCTTTTACCTTTGAGTGTAGAAGTGACAAGAGTGCCTCCCTGTTAGACCCCAGATATAGCCCTATCCTTGTGGTTTCCCAACACATCCTGTACACAATACCTTTATCAAGTCTATCTTTTTCCTGTCAAGACCCTGCCTTTAATATCCTCTTAATACATAAACAGCAAACAAATCAAAGCAAAAAAGTTTAGAGCAAGAAAAGATGAGAACAATCTAAGAACACTTATTTGGAGAAGGTGTTGCCAGCAGATCAACATGAGAAAAAAAGTTTAGTTCCTATTTTGCTTACATCTTCATTCATTAAAAGAGAAAAACGATTACTTTGTTTTGAATTTAGCCATGGGCATAGAATGTATCAGAAGCTGTCAGCCAATGATTCCACACAGGCACACCTCGCTGCTCTCTGTCCCAGGTTTCCACAGGGCCACAGCTGCTGCTCCAGCTTTCCACGCAGGCGGAGTCCTGCCTGCATGTGGTATTGTGAGGTCCTCCCTGTAGCTATCACGTGAGCCTTAGCTCCATGGGCGTTAGCTCCTGGCTCAATCCTTAGAGATGTCTGTGTGTGCCCATCCCTTCACCTCCCTCGCCATAGTGTCTCATCAGAGACTCTCTTCAACACTAATTGTACAGCTGCTTCCCACTGTTTCTCGGTTATACAGAAGGAATTTTGTTTATTTATAAGTTCCCAGGCCAATGGTTCACATGTACGTTCTGTCTGTATTTTTTTTAACCTTGTTATTGAGGGCAGAGATTATATTTTTGATCTTTCTACCTCTGCATTCTCTCTTTGACACATTGTTTGGTTTAGGGGCATCTATTATGAGCCAGGTGCTGTGAAAAACAGTTCCAGCCTGAACTTTCATGGCCTTTATAGACTAGGAGAAAAATCATAAGCAAACAAGCATGCTAGTAAACATATCATTGCAAACCTTGATGCATACTCTAAAGGAATGGTGTACAATGTTATAAGAACATCTAATGGGACATTGAATCCACTCTGAGGGGTCAAGAAGGGCTTCCAAGAGGTGGTGACACAGTAGCTAGCATATAAAAATGTGCAGAAGTCAAGTACATCAGTGATTCTGAAGCAGGCTGAAGTCGCCCCCACAGGATGTTAGCAATGTCCTGCAGACATTTTCGGTTGTCACAACTGGGGTGGGGTTGCTGCTGGTATCTACTGGATGGAGGCCAGGGATACTGCTAAACACCCCAAGATACACTGGAAAGCCCCAACAACAAAAACTATCTAGCCCAAAATGTCAGTTGTGCCAACGGAGAGAAACCTGATTCAGATCACTGATTCCAACCATAGAAAATGTGTGCAAGCACCTCGCTCACACGCAGCCGGGCATAGAGAAAGCGTCCAAGTCTACATGGAGCATCTCGTTTACATCACCTCCATTTGTCCTTTTGACATTTCTTCTGTTAGGTAAAATTCTGTTTTACAAGCGGGTGTAGGAATGAATATGACAAAATATTTCTTCTTTTCCCCCAAAGTGTATGTGTACCTGGAGGATCGGTCCAGGCAAGACAGTAACATAACAGTTGATAGGTGAAAAGATTTTTCTTTCCCTCTAGACTGCTTGAAAGTAGAAAACGACCTCCTCACCGTGACTGGTGATCTGACTCCCTAAAAGTGGGCATTTGTTATTGGAGTCCCCATATGTGACTTAGGTTGTGCTGAAATAGAAATAATGTTTTTTTTTAGGAACTAAGTAGAATAAGCAATAGGAAAAAGGGCAAAAGGGAACTGGGATTTCTCGAGTACTTTGTAAAGTAGAGATCTGTGCGTTCATTAGTCATTCACTTAACAACTATGCATTGGGTCAATATGAGGTCGTGGAACAATAAAAGGCTCAGGATCTAGTGAGACGACAGGTGAGCAAACAAACAGTGGTGACGTGATATGAATAATGCCCCAATGGAGTTAATTTTGCATGAGGTACTGAGAGAAGGCCAGCATCCATGATGGTGAAGGTGTGGGGACAGGAGGGCAGCCCCATCAGAGTGTCTTCACAGAGAAGGGACTGATAGAGATGAGATTTCAATTAGAATGTGAGGACATGGAGCAGAATAGCCAGGGGATAACATGAAAAGGCAAGCTGTGAAAGAGCATGGCCGGCTTGGAGTGCAGGGGGCATGCTATGACTAAAGGACGGGAACACTGGGACTTGGAGTGTTGGGGGATGTGGCAGAGGGTGAGGTCATGGAGGGGTGTAAGCCATGCTAAGGAAGCAAAGGAAAGGCACAAACTGACCTGCACCCTCAGAATGGTCACTCTGATACCACTGTGAAGACTGGAGAGAAAGAGGCAAGACTGAGCAGCAATGTCTAGTTAGGAGACCACTGGTGCTCGGAAACCAGTAAGCATCTGCTCATGGAGAAATCGTGCCACAGTTAAAAGCAGTTAGTGGGTGGGCCACAGAAATGAAAAGGCCATCACAGCTACACTAAATTCATTTCATCTTTACTTTAATTTTGCAAATAATCCATTATTAATGACAACCAAAAAGTTAAGCCTAAAATAAAAGCCAACCGATATTTAGAACCAATGAGTGTTAAACTGCTATCACAGATCCTCTGAGATAATGCCAGTTATTCATATATTCACCCTTAATTAATTTAAAAAATGTTCACCTTATGAAGTGGGAATTCCTTTCAATCTGAGGTGGGTAGTGGATGCTGGGTCCCACACCGAGATTGAGTTTAATTCTTCAGGAATCGGTGGAGCTGGGAAGAACGTCCCTGATGTGGGCCTGAAAGGTGGGAGTTGTGAGAACAAGAAATTTTGAAAAGTGGCCCCAATGTTCAGGCCAGAAGATAAACCTGTCAATCTTCATGGGAGGGAAAATTGGAAGCCTATGCTTAAAGTTTGAATCTGTAGCAAGTTAATTTAATAAGATGAGTTATAAGTGTGTAGCCTATACCAGTTACCAAATGTGTATATAGCTGGTATACCTGATTATATTACATTGTGTAAAAGAGGTAGCTGACTTCACTCAGGAAGCAATGGGAATGCCTTGTGAAAAACCTTCTGCATCTGATGCAGTTGGCACATGCAAATCCCTTAGCCTAATGCTCAAGGCCCTCCATCATTGGGCCCCATCTACTAGTAAAAATACCTTCTCCTTGTATAGCTTCTTATGGTTATTAAACCCAAGTTTCATGCGCCATGCCTGGTTGACTTTGTGTGAGAAATCAGGTGACCCTTCCATAAAAATTAAACAGAAGGTACATTGGCTAGGAATCGCTGACCTTCTCTACAATATGTGTCTGCCCTCAGCTCTGGAATACACAGACTAAACTGGGGAGAGAGGGAAGTGTTGGAAATGGTTTCTTTTTCAAAGACTATGTTCTTGGAACTTTCACCTTTATCACTTCATTCATTCATTCATTCACTTATTCATTCATTCAAATATTCAGTAATGCCTATGGTGCTTTCTACTTTCTACTAAGTAAGGCCTTTTACTAAATGCCATGAGGATTCAAAGATGAGAAAATATCTGCCATTGGTGTCTACGATCTGGAAGAGGAGAAAAGACATATATACAGCTAACGATGGTACAACATAGAAAGTGACAGTTATCTTAAGCAAAATCTACAAAAATGAAAGAAAAGCTATGGGGAAAGAAACTGTGGAGAGATTACTTCAGGCTCATGGGCTTGGAGTATGTCAGAGAAAGCTTTAGGGCAAAATATAGCCTTGAAAAGTATGTGAACAGGTAGAAAGGGGGCAATAGGTTCATGAGCAAAGACATGAAGGGGGAAAGGACAGGATGCGTGCCAGGATCAGGAACCTGAAGGATAAAAATACGGTGAGTGGGAAGATCTAGGGTGCAGTCAGCAAAGCTTTCAGTTCTGGTCCTGCCTATAAATGACTATTTGGTCAAAATACTCAGCTTCTCCCATTCTCAGTTTTCTGTTGGAGCAAATGGTAAATATATGAATAACTGACATTGTCTCAGAGAATCTGCAACCCCACAAGGTTATTGTGAATGTAAAATACAGTAAATTGTGTGAAAATTCTATATATACTACAAAAGTTATACAATAGATTACTTATTTTTAGCCATATAACCCAATTAAAAAGTAGTCAAAGAACTTGAATAAACAAACCTTCAAAGAAGCTATGTAAATGATCAACAATCAAGTGCAAACCATAATGATATATCACATCAAACCCATAAGGATGACTGTTATTAAACACACACACACACACACACACACACACACACACACATATAAACACATAACACACAAAACACAAATGGAAAGTAAAAAATGTTGGTGAGAATATGAAGAAATTGGAACACTTAATCACTGTTGGTAAGAATATAAAACAGCACAGCCACTATAGAAAACAGTAAGGAGATTCCTCAAAAAATTAAGAATAGAACTACCATATGATCTAGAAATTCCACTTCTGGGTATGTACTAAAAAGATTTGAATCCAGGTCTCAAAAAGATATTTGCACACCATGTCCCTAGCAAAATTATTCACAATAGTCTAGCAGTGGGAGTAATCCAAGTGTTTATTGACAAATAAATGGATAAACAAAATGTGGTATGTACAGTCTTCAAAAGGAAGAAAATCCCAAAATATGCTATAAAATGGATGAACTTTAAGGGCATTATGCTAAGTAAAATAAGCCATTCATAATAGGACAAATACTTTGATTCTATATATGAGGTACTTAGAGTAATCAAATTCATAGAAACAACAGTAGAATAGTAGTTGCCACAGGCTGTGGGGAAGGAGAACTCGATGAAATTCAAGGAAATTTCAAGCTGTTAATTTTTCTAATTGACTTCTCTGTCCAGGTAGATGGTAAAAGTTGGAGGCCAATATTCTTACTAATTTAGTCAATTGAGTAATATCAAAATAGGTCTCTACTCAGTAGTACTTAACTCATCACCAATACAAGGTATAGGACAGAAAAGGAAAGGTATGTTTTATGTCCTGTGAGAGACGGGAGGGGACCCCTTAAACTTTGCGAATTTTAATAAAACGCAAGGTGAGCACTACAAAGAACATAGGCCAATGACACGGGCTTTTAAAGATTGTTATAGGAATAAATGTGGGCAAAGGCCCTTTCTTGCTCCCATTCCATGCTCATCTCTTAAGTTAGGCATAGAAAGCATTCAGTAGTCATGTATTAAGTGAGTTAAAAGTGCCTGGTAGGGGATATTCTGTAAGGGTTTACTCTCCCCCTCCTCTCCTCGCTCTCTGCAGCTCCTTCTCTCATCTTCCTTCTGTGGAATACCACCATAAAGGTTGATGCTTTGTGCTCAAGAAGAAATGTTTTCAGTCCTAAGAACTCCATATGCCTTAATTCTGTATCATAATTCTCATTTTTTTCATAAGTGTGTTGGCCATCTAAATATGGGCTGTGGTAATAATAAAACCAATGTTTTCGTCTATTCAAATTGCTTAATTTTTAAAAAGCTTCCTTGTAGTTTCTTTAAAGAATGATCATGATAACAATAAATATATCCTGAATAAGAAGGAAATTTTCCCTAGCCAGTGTAATCAAGTAGTTCGAACATGGGCTCGTACATAGAGGGATCTCTATGAATCCATTGGATTCCTGATCAGGGACATCTACATGGGTTACAGGTTAGATCTCCCACCTCAGTTGGGGTGTGTGCAGGAGACAACCAATCAATGTACCTCTTTCACATCTCTCTCTCTCTCTCCTTTCTCTCTCTCTCTCAACAATAAGAAGAAAATTTGAGAAGCTAGTTTAATTTAAAACACTAACCTCTATTACATGCTATGTTTTTATATGTTTATATTTTACCATTCAGGCTAACTTTGATTATGATCAAACAGACAAGTTTGGCAGCCATTTAATGCTGACTCTAGATAATCCGGCTATCTTAGAAAAAGAATAGTTTAGCCGAGACCAGTTTGGCTCAGTGGATAGAGCGTCTACCTGCGGACTGAAAGGTCCCAGGTTCGATTCCGGTTGGGGGTATGTACCTTGCTTGCAGGCACAACTCCAGTAGGGGGCGTGCAGGAGGCGGCTGATGGATGTCTATCATCGATGTTTCTGACTTTCTATCCCTCTCTCTTCCTCTCTGTAAAAAATCAATAAAATATATTTTTTTTAAAAGAAAAAGGCCCCAAAAAATTAAAATTAAAATAATTAAAATCACTTATTCTAGATGCTAAAAACTTACTTATCTTTAAGCATTACAGAAGATTAATATCTTTTAATTTGTATAATTTTAGAAGTAAAATGAGCATTATAGTTAACCCCCTCACTTTACAATGAGGACAATGAGACTGAAGAGGTCCAGAGGTGGATATGAGCCTCCTGACTCTTAGGGTTCTTCAAACAATATTGCTTCACTTGTGTTCAATAAAACAATCCACAACAGAAATAAACAAAGCCCAACTACCAGTAAAGAGATGGAAAACTGGGTCAGAGGCCAGAAAAAAGGGATGACTGTGAACACTGAAGCCTCATTATTTTCAAAGGCCACGGGTGAGAAATTAAGACAAAAGCTGTTCCAATCCCAAGTTTGCTGAAGGGATTTTAAATGTAGGACCTTTTAGTTGATTGAACCAAACTTGGACAATTGCAGGCTCGGTATAAGATTTCTGCCTCTCTTCTCTTGGTTCCTGAAGACCTCCTTCGGTTAATTATGGTTGTAGGAAATCAGGTGGCCTGAACTGTGTATTACAATCAAAGGGGCACAGATAATACAGTGAAACCTTATACTGTTTGTGAACATGGCTTGAGGCAGGATTTTATTCTATTTTCCTCACAACCTTCCAGCTATTCTACCTATCCCTGCCCATACCTAGAGGGGAAAAAAGGGAATAAGATAGGACAAAGGAAAGAGACAAGAGAATGAATGGGATACAGGAGGAGAGGAACAGGAAAGAAAAATTAGAGAAAAGATGAGGGTGAAAAGAGAATCAGTGGGATAAAGCTGTATAAAACAGTTTGATGCTGAATCACCTGGCATATTTGTCAAAAGTATATTTCTGGGCCACATTCCAGATCAGCCATGTTAGAATCTATGGGAATAGCATCATTTAAACCTAAATGAAAAGCTTTTTGATAAAATAATTACTCTCCTTTTTAAAATTTGATTTCAGATTTTACTTTGATTCCAGATTTGCAAATTCATTTGCTTCTTTTAAAAAAAAAAATGTATCCATTTATTTGCCTGAAACGCTTTCCCTTGTTATTCTACACAACTGTTGATAACTTTACAGGAAGTACTTTCACATCTTCCATCAAAAGGCTGTGTTCTAATGAGAGATCAGGATGATGTCAAATGTGTTCTCTTCTGCCTGAAGCACTGGCCATGTGGGTGCAGGAAAATCCTGCACAGCAGGCAGTGCACCCTTGTCTTTTCCTCCGGGTCCTTTTGTGATGACGTTTTCTATAATGCAGATCTTGTGTACAGTAGGTTTTGCTTATTGACACTTGGCTAAAGTCAAAACAGGCCTGCCATGTTAGTGGTCTCATTGGGAGCCCTATCACATGCTGTCTTCAGGGCCAAACATTTTCCCACTGTGTCTCTGGTCAAATGTCTAAACACGCTATGCTAAATGGCCTTGTGCAGGGTGTCTGTACCGGAGTGCACATGTGGAGCCAGGTATTCGATGACATATCCCCATCAAGCAGTTCCTGCACGGACAGTGGCTGCAGTTTGAAGCCTGCGCATTGCCTGGTGTATTAGTCATGACCATATTAAGAATCCATATTGAAAATGGCCTGCTGTGTCCTGATCATGTTGTCTAACCACACTGAACAGTGCCTACAGGGTAAGTGATCACATTGGTATCCATATCTAGCTGGGCCTGCTGTGATGGTGATCACATTGTATGTAATTGCGCTGCCACCCTGGGAATTTATTGCTACAGATCAGGCGACAGGGCAGTGGAGAAGTCAGTAATTGTGGCTGCTCCGGGAAGTCGCTATACTGTTGAGAACACAGGAGCTTCGAAGGTGGGAAACACATATTTGGTTTGGGGCTGGAGATGAAGTTGACATTCTTAATTCTTAGTATTTTGGGGCTATTCCCTTTTTTTATTACTATTTCATATAATGCCAAAATACTTCTAATTATGGTAAGGTGATTCTAAAAGTGATAAAAATCTGTATAAAGAATATAATAAAAAATACCAAATAAAATCAAGCTTGAATACTCTCTCAAACAGAATGTCTTCATAGCTGTTCATAAATTTGTAAAACTAATATAGAATAATCATGTTGTCAGAAAACAGTGTTGAACGGCATATTTATTGTTCTTTTTGAGCTAAACTCTTGTCTAAAGAAAATTCTCATCTCTCAGGAGTAAGAAAAGGTTGGTAAACCAAGTCTTATGTTTCAATGCTCTCTTATTAATTAAATTATATCAATAGATAATAAAGAAAAAGGTAAGTGATGGGCCTGGCTTAGTAAACATGCTAATATATACACATCCAAATCAGTGTGAGCCTTCAAAGTGGAGATTTAGGCAAGTTTATTGTATTCTTGGGACCGTCTTTTGGAAAGTCCTTCAGATATAATTTACAAATCATGTGAGCATTACCTCCTTTCTCTCCGACCAGGAAAAAAAATCTACTCAAATGGCTCATTTACTTTAGTTACCAGGTTTGACTCTGAGAGATGCCTGGCTCTTTAAGGTGGTTATGTTCTGACAGATTTATTGAAAACAATCAGACATACATTATTTTTAAACATCACTTGTAAATTCCTTTAGAGAACCTAACAACATGTTATACTAAAATTCTTGCTAATAATCTTTACAATCTCATTGGTGAATGTGGTAGCAATATTTTACAGGTAAGCAAACTCAGACAGAAACTAGTAAGTAGCACATAGATTATGGTGGGATATTTCATGGGTAAATAGCTCATCTCTTGCTGATTTTGAATAGAAGCTAACCATGTTGGTGTTCAGACAGAAATGTGAATTTTTAAAAATTAGCTTTAGAATTTTCTAAAATAAGAAGATAATGAAAGGAAAGAAGGGAGGAAATGAAGGTAAGAGAAAAGAAGAAGGAAAGGCAAATGTGAGTATTAAGGTCATGGGATTCATCTTATCATAGTCATTGAAGAGAACTTTTGAAAAATGAAAAAAAAATCAGAATTTTCAGAGTATCCAATTAAATGTTTAAATATAAGTGTGCCCGTTCTTAATAAAGATAAGATTTTTGCACCTACTGTTATCTCTTTGGCAGGGCCCAATGGCCAAGAAGATCTGAATAAAGTTCCACTCCTTACCTGAGAACCAAATAGGGCCACAAAATAAATAGGTGTTATTGGGGGCGAGGGGAGGGAGAAATGTTCCATTTAGTTCTAAATTAAAGTGTTTAAAATAAGCCATAAACCAAAGTAGAAACTCAAGGTTTTATCTTCTACCTGCTATGGTTCTAATTTTAATCACCTCAAACTATGTAAATAAAAAGACAGAGGGAGGGGAACAGAAAGAATAGTCTTAATGTTGATTGGGCCTCAATTTACCAGGCATTGTTAGCCAAGTTGTATCATATTAACTGTTAGTTCTCACAAGGAGGCTATAAAATAGTCACAGAGGTTAAACAATGTTTCAGGGGTCATAGAATACATGGAGACAAGCTTTGTCTTTTTTCAAAGCCCAACTGTGCTCCATTATCTGACGTCAATTTTTTAAAATGAGTTTTTTAAACCATCTCTCTAGAATTATTATTATTTAACTTTTATAGTGGGGGTTGTGGAGTGAGAAGTAAGGATTTCTCTTCACCACTATCCCTTTCCCTACAATCCCATTTTCCTCACTAGAGGGAATATTTCGATACAATGTTCCAGACTTGTCTCTGTGTCTAAAATAGGTTTCAAATGTTTTCTTTGGTTAGCCACTCAGGCAGGTTTTAAGCAGCTGGAGCTGTTGCAAACATACACATTTGAAACATACTATTTAGGCCATTTCATTTCCATGAAATAGAGAAGTAGTAGAAGAAAGGACTAAGAAACTCAGAGCTTGCAAGCAGCAAGCTCCAGATCAACTATAATTGCCTCCAAACTTTATAGAGGCCATCAGTGTAATGGAGAAAATTGGCCTTCAAACCAACATCCATTCTAGAATCCCTTTTGTTCATGTTAAATTATCCTAAAATGGCAGGTCTAAGTCATCTGTGGGTATGGGCCTGGGCCTGGCACCAGCCTTGCAGGGGAATGCCATGCTGGGAAGGACTGCTGGAATGGGTAAGTGTGGAAGATGGGAGACTTTGTACAAAGACATCCCCTGCATGGCTTTGAGTAGGAGGAGCTGATATCTTCCTATAAAGAAGATACTCTGAAGCTCAGTTTTGTTTTTGTTTTTTCAAAATTACCTTTGATACAGCCTGCTGAACTATAAAGTTTATAGCAAGGAGCGGTTCTCTAAGTAAAGGCACAATGTAGGCACTGGAAGTGGAGTTGGAACTGGAACCTATTGCTACCAACCATAGGACAACCTCATGTAGATGCAATGCAAGAAAACCTCCACCCCTGCAATTGTCATCTATTCTGAGAGAGCAATGTACACCTTGTTTATGCAAAGGCAGATAAACCCTTAGCTCACTGCAAGAGCAGGAGGGGCAGCTTTCTATTCAGGCATTGGTCCTTGTAAAGCTCCTTTCTTTCCAGAAAAGGGAGCTAACTCTGTCCTCCACGACACAGTCATTTAAGACATATGGGTCTGACCTTAATTGGGCACTTAGAAGAACCACTCTTCAGGCAATTGTAATAGAGCACAATTTTGAGCTCTCAGCCACACAGTGTAGCAGGTGACAGTTGAGAGAAAAACATTATTCAGGGAGGATTTCTTGGAGGCCATTCCCACTCCCCGATCTGCATGGGGTGGGGCTCACAGCCTCAGACATCCAGGTCATTGTAACCCTTGCAGAATTGTTTGTGCTGGATTGCAGAGGATGCCATCAGCTCGCAAAGAGAGTCACTGTAAGAAACAACTCTGGGTTGCCCCTTGCGGGTATATTGTAAGGAGACCGTTGAGATGTCTGTCATACCACCTAGGAGCTCTGTTTATGAACTCTTGGATATTCCCACTAGAACCAGGAACAGTTGTAAATCTCCTGAGCAATCATTTATTTAATGGACATTGTGAAGTTGACGAGTCCTATTTTCATGACTAAGATATTTCACCTTACTAGGAAAGTTAGAGCCCAAATGCTATCCTAGCACATTTGAGCTACTCTCAAAAGTCAACTAAAAGTCTTTCTGAAACAGGTAAGCAGTGTGCATGAAGTAGTAAATATCCAGGTAATTAGTGTATTTTATCTCAATTGTTTCTGTCTCTTCTTCTCCAGAGTTACCTTTAGTGGCTGACGAAAGACAAGTAGACCTGTCTTCTAATTTGGAGACATACAGACATACTCCTGACAGGTCACTCTGGAGTTTAGGGCTCTAGTATGCTAATACCATACCTCTTAGGCAACAGGCCAGCTTGTTCTTAGGGCAACAAAGATAAGATCAATAAGGCTAACTAAGTCAGTTGACTGATTTTTTTTTTTTATTCAAGTTAGGCTTACAATTGCATATTCCATTCCCAAACCTGTGTTTATAAACATTAGTCTTTTGGTGGTGGAAGAGATTTTTAAAAAATTGGTGAGGGGAGAGACATTTAGAATAGCAACTCAAGATTCCTAAAGATGGACTTTTCTCAGCTAATACTTAAGGACCCCCCTCCCCGACCTCTCATCCCTACCTCTGCTCCCACCCCTGAACTCAGGGCTCGGAGCCTGCTATTGTCTGAGATGTGTCAGCACACCAGTGAGGCTAACCTGTCTTTACAGGGAGAGAAAAACTACCTTCCACGTTACCTTTCAGAGATGCTTGAGAAGAAAAGGATGCCTGGGCAGGCACCTGAGAATAGATGTTTCATGAGACCTCAGCTAATAGAAGTGCACCTGTAGCACCAAAGCCCCAGGGTCTCCACTCCACCTCTCTGCTGAAGATCATCTGAAAGGTCCAGCCAATTCCTTAACTGTAAGGGTGGCTTCAGATGAATGGCAGCTGTGCTGAACTTAGAGAAGGGTGGAATTTCTCAAGGACAGCTGGATTGGAAAGGACCCTATTTTACTTCTGGTGGCCTTGTTTCAACAATCATGTTTCTCTGTTTCAAACTCAGCACTTTATTAAAATAAGCAGGATCATATTTATCAACTTGATGGAAGCTGGTGCTTCTCAGAAATTCAAAGTCCCAAAATTAAACCTATGTAATCCTCTTGCTGTTTGGACACAAATAATAGTCCTAGTCAGATTTATTAGCTCTGTCACAGAGCTTTACCTATTCCCGGTATACTCAATCCAAAAGCTTGAGTGAGCAGCATCAATCTATCCCATGTTTGAGCCATTGGGTGTGTTTTCTGGTCAGGGTGGGGCAACAAATGAGGCAGGCTGTTGGTGTGATTTGAAATTGAGTGTTGTGGACCATCTGGAGCTGTGTGTTTTCAAATCTGTTTCCTTCAATTACATCTGTCTCCTTCTTCCTTGGTTAATAAAATACAGAGCTTTGGGGCTGATTATTTTTGAGTCTCTCTGGGTCCTTTGTGGAACTGGGAAGTAAATTGTCAGCTTATACACAAGGTGGCACCCTGTGATTCCAAGCAGGCCTGAGAGAAGCCGTGCTACCAAGAGGCTGAGCCACAGCCACAATTTTTGTTCAGCATTTGGTTTTCTCGCTGTTGCAAATATAAAGGTGGAATTAGTTTTTGTCACCTTGGAGGGCGGTCTCCATCCCTATGTCTCAAAGATCCAGAGTTGCCTCAGTCGAGGGCACTGGAACCAGGAGGCTGATTCTGGTCAATTGTATTGAATGCAGACCCCACTTTCAGATTACAAATGAAAACAATGAAGCTTTATTGGTACTGGGTTTGTTCCTGGGAACACTGGGGGAGAGGTAGGGATGCAGTTCACATACCAACCCAATTAACATTCAATTGGGTTTGCTGAAATAGAGAGGCAATTAGAAAGAACGTGACATTTACAAAACTCTGAAATGGTTGAATAGCAACTATGTTTACTAGCTCTAAGGTTCTTTCAAAAAGTAATTTGTTCATTATTTGGAAGCTGCCTGTCCTGATGGTAGTATGGGGAAGTGGAAACTGGAATATAAACTCAATTCTTATTGTTATTTGACTTCTATTCTAATTTAAACTACATTCAGACAGTGATTTTATTTTTGATATGGCTGTAAAACTATTTCTAATTCTTGGATGTGTATTTATGACACTTGCTTGGCTAAATGCATTTTTTAAATGGGTCCAGAATATATTTGCAGTGAACTGATTTCAAAATAAGTGTACTTAGTGCATTGTATATGGAAATTAAAATAGGCTCTCAAGCTGCACAATCATTTGAAACAGGTTTTGATTAATACCTTTTATAACAGGATCTACTACTTCAAAAGCTGAAAAACTGTTTTCTGCTTTTAGCCCTAATAAGTATATAGGTGTTCAGCAAATAGATTAGAAGTAAACTTCATGAAAAAGAATATTTGTATAGAAATAAAAGCTACTTTCCAGATGTGGAAAGAGGCCTTCTGGTTTGGGTACTGAATTGGAAGCTGGGTACTGTGTCTCACTTGAAAAGCAATGCTGTGTTACCTGCCTCAAATTGTTTTATTCCCAGCTCTATAATCATTGCCTACGGGGCAGGAGGAAAGCTTACGTGCTCAAAGAAGAGAACGACAAAACAACAACTACCATAGCAGAAAACCTGTTTATGTAATAAATTTTCAGATTTTAAGAAGTTTCTTCGAATTGCTTTAATTGGTTCTAAAATTCCTATGCTCAAAGTAGGAAGGTGGAGAGCAGGGATGGCCATAAGAGCAACTACTGGCAGCAATGGTCAGGTCAGGTGACAGGCCAATGTCTGATGAACTCTAAGCTGGAATGAAGTGGGGTATCAGAGTCTCCTGAGGGGATTTATCAGTTAACAGATATAGATGAGGTGTCTGCTCCGTGTAAGGCACAGAACTAGGGATACAGGATTAACAGAGCAGGTGTGGTTCCTGCCCTCACTGATGGCATTGCATCTTTAGGCTCTGGTTCATGCACTCTATTAGCCCCTGGACTGCAAGTTGGCACTGCAGAGGAGTTTGGGGGCCAGACTAGACCTGGTTTTGAACCCAGTTCTGCAAGTCAGTCGTGTTGAAACGTGGCAAATTATCTGTCGGAGCTTCATTTTCCTCATTAGTAAAGTTATAATATTTCTTCATAGGGTTGTAATGAGAATTAAGTGGAATTTAATTAATATGTATATGTATATGTTACGACTATAGTGGCTAGTATATTACAAATACTATTTCCTTTCTTGATAGAAAGTAACAATAAATATAGGGCAGTGGTTGGCAAACTACGGCTCGCGAGCCACATGTAGCTCTTTGGCCTCTTGAGTGTGGCTCTTCCACAAAATACCTCGGCCTGGGTGAGTCTATTTTGAAGTGGCGTTAGAAGTTTAAGTTTAAAAAATTTGGCTCTCTAAAGAAATTTCAATTGTTGTACTGTTGATATTTGGTTCTGTTGACTAATGAGTTTGCCGACCACTGATATAGGGCACAGAGAAAAGCTATCCTTTCTGAGCCTGAGAAGGGCTGGGCACCCAGATGGAAGCTCTAGATGACTCATTTCTTCAGCCATCTTCAGGCCTGAACAGGGCTGACCCCTTGCAGCAACATTTTGTCCTTCCTCATAGAGAACTGGAACTACTCCAGAGAGTAGCACTCAGAGCCGGACATGCCCATCAGCCTGAGGAAGGTGTTGCTTACAAGAAGTGAGTCACAGCATCTCCATTGTTTCCAAAAACAAAGTGGATGGAAAACACTCAAGCCCAGCTAAACAACTGGAAGTCTTGCTGCACCAAGCTGTTTAGATTAGGTAGATACTGCCAGGGGTCCATATGCACCATTTTGCCTTCAAGGAGGGAGGTGGAGAGAAAAGGCAGGAGGAAAAAAAGGAGAGAAGATGTGGAAGAGAAGGAGGCATTAAGGAAGTTTTTTTGTGTTTTTTTTTTTTTTGTTTTTGTTTTTAACAGAAATGACTGTAGGAATCAACTGTTCACACGTCTGGACTTCAGCACACCATCTCCTTTTCTCTGAAAGATGGCAGAGTATTTATCAACTCTTAGCATAGTTGATAGGGGTTTTGTAAGAAAACTGGAATGCTTAAAGACTAACCAAGAAACTTGGCAAAATGAGGCTGGTGTCCACAATAGCTGGTGTAGTCGAGCCAACTTGATTTTCCTTCCCCTTCAGAACTTTCTCTAATCAGTTCAGGCTAACGGAATGCCTCCCTTCTCTGAACTCTCTCGGCCATCGTTGCCAGTACAACTCATTCGGTAATTAATCATGTCCTCCTGCCTTGTGTTATCTCCTGTATAGTTTTCTCCACGTATTTACACTGTTGTTGTTTTGTGGTTTGTTTTTGTTTTGCTGCCATTTATCTTTCCAGTTGCCCGGTTCTTCCACCATGGACGGCTCTTACTGTTAATCCATTTTTCCAACGACCTGTCATCCCACAAATGTGGAAGCTCCACGCGGGCAGGAACTTTATCTCAAACTTCGTTTCGACTTTCACCCTAGCTAATACTGTCCATATAGCTGCCTTTTGGGAAATCTTGCTGCCTTGGTTAAACTTGACCTTTAATTCTAAAGGACTCTAATATTTTTGAAATCAGAGGAATATCCACCGCCCATTAAATAACTCTAGTTTGGGTGTCAGGCTCAAGTGCACTTGTTGCATCTGGCAGCCGCACGCATTAACCCTCGCCGCTGCCATTACATCCTCCCCGACCAGGTGAGGACGAGCAACGCCGCCTTACCTTGGAGAGGGCTTTCGGGATGGAGGCAGGGACTGCGGGAGCGTTTGAGCGGCGGCAGGCTCTGCAGGTCTGCAGCCCTCGGGCAGCCGAGGCGGACCTTTCGCTCCTCCCGGGGACAAGCGAATTGCAGGTTGCAAATCAGTCGGCGCTCGGGGCGCCTGGAGACAGCGCTACATAAGTAAATAAGTAGGTCTATATGGATACAGCCTCTAGGAAGAGTGCGATACATTGTAGCATATTCTAATAGTTGTTACGTAAGTATATAAGCAAGTGTGTAAGTGCAGGCTGGGTGGCGGCGGTGACAGCCCTGGCTGTCACCTTCCTTTCCCGCTCGCAGACTTCAGCGCGCTCGCTCATTTCCGCGCGCTCGGCGGTGTTTTGCCCGGCGCCTTCCTCCGAGCGCTCGGCGAGCGGGAGTCGCGGCCGCGGAGGCAGAGGCGCACGCTCCGGGCGCGGGGAACTGGCGCACCTGGCACCTGCCGCCGGCGAGAGTGCGGGCTGCCCAGCGGAGGGCCGCCCCGCGGCCGGCCGCCGCCCCTCTCCCCTGGCGCCCGAGGCAGAGCACGCTCCCGCGGGCCGGCCGCGCCGCGGAGCGAGTGGGTGGGCAGGCGAGGGAGGGGAAGGGAGAGGAAGGAGGGAGGGAGGGTGGACGGGGCGCGTCCCCGCGGCGGGGGCGCGCTCTCGCGCGGGCTGCCGGGATCGCTCGCCGCCGCTGTGGTAATGTCCGCCATGTTGGCCATGGCGCAGGGAGCGGATCGGGCGGGCGAGCGGCGGATCTAGTGTTTGGAAGCGGCCGCGGGCGGCGGGGGGCTGTTCTCGGGCGGGTGGGCGCCCATGCTGTGGCCGGGGGCAGTGCGGAGGAGGAGGAGGAGCGGGCCGGCCGCGCTGCACTGAGGAAGGAGGTGGAGGAGGCGGCGGGAGTCCTCCCCCCCTCCCCACCCGCCCCGCCGCCGCCGCCCGGGCTGTTCCTGTGAGGCGGGGAGACAATGAGTAAACTCTCCTTCCGAGCGCGGGCGCTGGACGCCGCCAAACCGCTGCCTATCTACCGCGGCAAGGACATGCCTGATCTCAACGACTGCGTCTCCATCAACCGGGCCGTGCCCCAGATGCCCACCGGGATGGAGAAGGAGGAGGAATCGGTAGGGACTCAAGTGTTTATTACCCCCCTTCCCTCCTCCCCCCTCCCCTTTGTCAGTCGGGCCTCGCCATTCACAGCGCGCTTTACGCTCGCTGGAGGGCGCCGCTGCCGCTCCAACGCATGAGGTCGTACGCCGGAGGAGTAGCGTAAACCCTCTCGGCCGGCGCAGCGCCCGCCCGGGGCCGCCATGTTGTTGCGTCCCCGTGTTGTGATTAGCTCGCTGCGCCTCTTACGCAGCCGTAAGGGGGCCTTGCCGTAAGCCGCGGCTGGGAATGGCGCCGGGGATGTTCTGGCCGCACTTGGCGTAGGGCCTCTGTTTACCTCCCCCCTCCGCCCCCCCCCCCCGCGATACTGTGTTAACTAATGGGAGAGGGGTCCTTTGGCTGGGGAAGCTTTGTTTTTCACTTTCAAATTTAGTTTTGCATTGGGTTATCTTTAAAATGACTGAGGAAAGTAAGGCGCCTTCAAAACAAACATCTTCCTCCCAGCAAGGTAGTCCTCGTTCCCCGGCCCGTGGGGGTGCAGCGGGACGAGGCGGCGCGGCACGGCGACGGGGGGTGGGAGTGGGTTAGGGTTGGAGGCCGCGACTACGCGGCGGGTTGTAGCGTTAGGGACCTGCTGGCTCTGCCTGCCTCGCTCGGACGGCGCCCGCTGGGTGCGCAGCCTTAGGGAGGACCCGGGGAGGTGCAGCAGCGAGCCGCTGGCTGTGGCTGTTCCAGGGCCGCCTCCCCGAGAATTGTCATCGGAGGGGAGGGGAGTCTTTTAGGAGTTGACCGAGTAGTGCATCTAAGTTGACAGTTACATTTTTGGTAATACAGCGCATTTAGGCTGAAATGCTGCCTTTTCTCTCTAATGGGTTAAATTTTGCATACGGTTGAATTTCATCTGGTTGGACAGTGTTTATGACACCTGAGTGGTGTTACTTTGCATGCGAAGTTTATAGTAACTGCACCCTCAAGAATTTCTTCAATGAACCTGCAGTCCCGCCTTATTGTCAACCCCGGGTGTTCGTGGATTGGTTCTCTTGCTTCTGTGACTGTCAAAAGAAGGCGCGAGGTTTCTGTGATTGGTTTTCTCTTTTGACTATTAATATTGCAGGAAATGCTTTTATGCCTTTGATTGGTTGCTCGATTCTGATCTCATTATATTACCCTGGCATTACTTTCGGCTGTGATTTAATCACATTTCTCTGTGGTGTTTGATTACTTGAAAATTTTACCCTTTCAGTAGAAAATGAATATGGCCGCACTCTCAGACGAACCTTCAACTTCTTTTAAGTAAATAAGATGAAAGCCCAACATTTATGTTGAAAGTTTAGAATGAAGTAAATGCGAGAAGTCTTTTGGTTGTTTGAATAAAACTTATTTCTAACTTAGTGTTCCATAGAAAAGATAATTAAAATAAGAAAGTTATAGTATGTACAGGATTTAATTGAATTGAACTTCAAATAACACAACTTCGGGTTCCACAAATTAAGTTTCTGTTTATGTTATTTTATGGGTTTTGAACCCCAAAAGGAAGATGTCTTCTGAGCCTTAAAGTATAGTTGTGAGAACGTGAGACAGAGTTTATTCTTGTATTTATTATTGGATTTTTTTTTCCATAGGAACAACTGCAAACCTTTGCCCCTGTATTGTATGTAACTACTTGGATTCTATTATTTTGGTTTGGAAAAACTTGAATCAAAAACTAGAATGAATAATTAGCCTGTGGAAGATACATTACTGTTTGTAAACAGTGGTGAGCATTATATTTAGTTACTGCTTTAGGTCTTTAGTTTACCATATGTGTCTTGGTATTTTACCTGAAAATTGGGGGAAAAACTTGCAGTTATTTATTTTTAATGATATGTGAAAATAAATGCTTAATTAACCCTCGCACAATTTTGTTTATTAGTGTTGAAGTTGGATTATTTTCAGAAGCCTGCTTCATCTACTCAATTTTAGGCAAGAAGAAATCCAAATTCTAATAGAACTAGAATTGTAACTCAGCACTTCTTGTCTCTGTTCTGTCCTTTTTGCCTCTTTAATGTTAGAAGTGGAGGTTCTAAAAATTAAAGCAAAACTAAATAAAGCCTGACAGTTAAGATTTATACAGTATTTGCAGTCTGAAGTCTTTTGCTTCCCAGAATGTTTAAATGGGATATTAGTTTTTCTTTTAAAAATTAACACAAGTCGGAAGACTTGTGCTTTCATGAGTGACAGCCAGTTGTCATCTTTCTATAACTTGGCCTCTTTATGATCCTCATTGCTTGGTCTAGGTCAAATAGTGTAAACTTACAACTGTTTAGAATCTACCCAACCTGAAAGATCAGGTAATCAATGGTTCTACCATCTCCCCATGAGTTTGTATAGTGGTAGTTGATGTTTTTAACATATCATTTTTGGAATACTTCTTATGCACCAACTACTGTACCAAGAACTTTGCCTTATTGTTTTACTTAATCCTTGTTAAAGCCAATTTTCATAGGTATAATTTAAATACAATAAAATGTACCCACTTAAAGCATAAAGCTTAATGAATTATAACAAATGTGTATTCTGATGGAAACATCACAATCATGATATAAAAACATTTTAAACACCCAAAAGTTCTTTGCAAGTTAGTCCCTCTTCACCGTAATTCTGAGCAACCACTGATTTACTTTCTCTCATTATGGAATAGTTTTGTCTTTCTAGAATTTCATAAATATGGAATCATACATACTTTATTGTATCTGGCTTCTTTTGCTCAGCATAATGAATTAAGGATTCATTTCTTTTTATTAATGAATTTACATACTGCGATACAGGTGTGGGCAAAAGTAGGCTTACTGTTGTAATACAAATGAATAGTTAATAAACAATAATACGTGTAAGAATAAACTGTTTTGCATAATCAAAACTGTAAACCTACTTTTTGCTCACCCGTTCCCTCCCTCTCTCCTTCCCTTCATTCTTTCCTTCCTTCCTTCCATCTGTTGTTGGATTTTCAGTTGTTTTTAGTTTTTATTTAATCCTGTAACAGGCCTTTGAAGTTTTGTTTTTATTTTATAGATGAAGAAATTGAAGGGTCTAATTGCTAGTAACTGGCAAGGGTAGAATTCAGATCCTTGTCTTTAATGTCACAAATGCCTGTTCTCATAACCACTATGCTTCATATTGACTTTTTCCAGAACCCCGAATTATCTTATGAACTATTTTAGTTTTTGTAAATATAGTACTTTTTATAATTTTGGGAACTGTAAATGATATTGATTTGATTGAAATATTAAATTGAGAAGTGTAATTTTTTTTTATCACTGACTTTTGCCCTTGGCTTTTTAAATTTTCTCTTTAAAATAAACATTTATCTCTCTCTCTCCCTCCCCCCTCTCTTTGTAAATCTGTTAACTTTGCTTTTCCCTAATGTTGGCACCATTATGTTTATCTCAGTGTTTGTTATCCTAAGCCAGTGGTTGACAAACTGCAGCTCATGAGCCACATGTGGCTCTTTGGCCCCTATTCTTCCACAAAATACCACAGCCTCGGCGAGTCTATTTTGAAGAAGTGGCATTAGAAGAAGTTTAAGTTTAAAAAAGTTGGCTCTCAAAAGAAATTTCAATCGTTGTACTGTTGATATTTGGCTCTGTTGACTAATGAGTTTGCCAGCCACTGTCCTAAGCATATAATAAACTTGTAGGAAACTACCCTACTTCATTACTTATATTTTCTACTAGTAGAATGTAATCTGTATAAGGGCAGGGTTCTTTGTATGTTTTGTTTCTTAATATATTCTAGTTCCTGGAACTGTGCCTGTCGTATAACTTCAGCTTGATATGTTTGCTGAGTATTGAATGAGCTCCTATTTCATTTTCTATACCAAGAGCTAGATTTTTATAAAACCGTGTGTGTGTGTGTGTGTGTGTGTGTGTGTGTGTGTGTAATTCGTTAGCAAAATTTGGTAAGTTATTTTCCCAGGGATTCTTTTTGGTTTCTTATTTTGGTGTATTGTGTACACTTACATACTCATTTGTTTTCCCTCTTGAGTCAGGCCTTTTTAAATATAGAAGTTTTTGTAGGTAGGTCTGGTTGCAATATTAGACTCTATTTGTGTTAGTTACCCCTCTCATAGGTGTATATAGATTTGTATAAGATCTCTTTATATTGGAATGAACCAAAATCTACATGAAGCATGTGATTACATTTATTTTCAAAGAAAAAGATTATGACTGAGTTAAATTGTATTCCTCCCCTATATATTAGTTACCTAATTTTTGTCATCTTAATATGTTGTGATATTTTGAATGGTGGAATAGAAATATATTCAATCTTTTTACCATTTCAAAGTTATTTTTGGTACTAATATATTTCATGTTTCATAATAGAGAGGTTCTAAAGAGGGAATAAGGTTTTGTAAGCTGACATTGTAAAAACATTAAGCGTTTTTTGTTTGGTTTGGTTTGGTTTTTTTTTCCAACAAAAGGAAATAATAGCCAGGTATCATCTAAGTTCCACGTGTTACCTAAATAAGAGATTGGGAAACTATTTAAAGGGTTCTGTATATCAATGTGTGTAAAGCTGTTTGCTGAAGTGCTGTTACAATTAAAAGAAGAATATGATACTGATCTTGACTTCAGGAACTTAAATGAATCATTGAGGTAAAAAACACATTTGGAAAGTTAACAGTAACTACCAGGTTAAGTCAGCCTGACAGACATTAAAAGAGCATTAGAAAAAGTTAAATGTTGGTGCAGTTAAGAGGAATAAGAGGAAACTGTTACTGGAATGTATAGAGAAGGCTCCTTGGAGAGGGATTTAACAATTTGGACTTTTAGGTTTGTTTGTATGGGTATGTTGAAGCAAATATTTAGTGCAGAAATACTTAAAACTAGTTCTATAGATGTTACACAGACTAATGGAAGATTCTTGCATGTTATATATATTTTTTATCCTCACCTGGCTATGACTCTTGGATGTATATGTTTTTGAATCTATCCTTGTCTATCCTTTCCCTACTTACAGAAACTTGAGGGAGGCTGCAGTCTTGTGAGCATGTCATTCTCTTTAACTTTCTCCCTTTTTTTGGACATGCAGATGACTTTTATTTCTTCCCCTCCCTTTGTTTCCTGCTGTGTCTTCAGCACTAGATACTGTTTATAATCTGGGAGTCACTCAGTAAATGTCTGGTGATTGAATAAAATTGTTGCAGGGGAGACTAAAAGGGTAGGGTGATGTCAGATTATTCAGAGTTTTGAATATGAGGTCCAGCAGTTTGTAGGATGGTGTAGATGTAGAAGAAAGAGAATTGAGGTACAAGTGTGAAATCTGTTTTGTAAGTTTTCGTTATGATCTGGGAGAGTTGCCTACCTTCTCTGAGCCTCTGGTTGTTCATCACTACCATCTAAGCTACCATTTATTGTGTGTTATTGAGTGTGTTGAGCATGTGCCAGGCACTTCCTTAAACTCAGTAGATGGTTTAGAGCTCATTATAACACTGGGATGGGTGGGTGCTATTATTTCTTTTCCGGAGGCGGGGGGGAACCCAAGCCTTTAGAAATTAAATATCTTACACAAGGATGCCCCTATCTAAACCAGAGCATGATAGAGGTGGTACCTGAACTTGGGCTCTGTAAGTTCGTGACCCTGAGCTCTTCTCTTCACCATTGTACTGCTCATCTGTAAAATGAGTGTGTAGAGAAGCAGATGATATCTAAGTGTCATTACATTTCTACTGTTCTATCACTTACTATCTCATAGGCATAGAGGAGGTACCATACTAAGTTTTGTCTTGGAATATTATGAAAGAAACTTTGTGTGAATTCTTTTGTAAACACATTCCTTTTTTAAAAATTCAAAGGACTGATCCATCTGTGGTGTAAGTTTATAGATTTCATCATATTAGTTCTCTAAAAATGAGGCCTAAAAATGTTTGGTGGGATCAGTAGGTTGGTTTCAAGTAACAGAAACCAAGTCTGGTTTCTTTAACATTCCTGGAGGTTCTTTCAGACGCCCAAGAAAGAAATGAACAGTCAAACTTTGGGAAGACCAAGAACAAGGGCAGATATAGTGACATTAATGTCATTCTAACAATTCCCAATCTTTTGAGAAGTAATATAGGTTAGTAGTTAAGTACATATGTTCTAGAGCCAGACTGTATGGGTTTGAATCACCAGGCAGGTTAATTTCATCTATGAAATCTAATGGAGTTATTGAGAGGATGTATTGTAGTGTGCTTGAGACAGTTCATGGCTGGCAATAAGCGTATAATAAGTATTAGCTATTATTATCATCAGTGTTATATTTCTTTAAGTTCAAAATTCCAGATTCCTGAGATGGAGTGTTATTGGTTTGGCCTGCATCAGGTATCTGTCTCCTTCTAAGTCTACCAGTTAAGGACAGGGAGAGTTAATATACATGTGCTGTTAAGGGCTACCCTTCCTGAAAATGGGGTTTTAGCCAGTAGCTGCCCTGAGAGATCTTCTGGTGGGTATATAACATCATAATCAAAAGTTGTGGAGTTAAATTGTTTAAATGCATGGTTTGACCCAAGGTGAATTTGTATACTTGTTGTGTTTTTACAAATCTTAACTATGTTTAATTTAAGATGTTTAATTTTTTTGTTTGGATATTTTTTTTCATTGCTTTTTACAGTGTGTGGAAGAGAGGGATGGGGAGAGAGGGAGAGAAATACTGATGTGAGACACGTTGACTCCTTGCCTCTAGCATGAGTCCTGATTTAGGGTTGGGGGACATGAGGAGGAACCCACAACTCTGGTACATGCCCTTGACTGGGAATCAAACCCACGGCCCTTTGGTGCATGGGCTGACGCTCTAACCACAGCCTCATTGGCCAGGGTTTTAAGATGTTTTAATCAGATTACAATAATTTTAATGTATTACATTTCTTGATGAAATTTGAATTAGAGACTATAAAAGAAGTCTCCAGAATCCCTTTAAAGAAAGCAAACCTTTCATTCACATTTACTAATTTTCCAACTAGCAAGAATGAATATTATGTGGCCTCAAAGTAGTTATTTAACCTTTTTGGCTCTTAGTTTTTTTATTTGTGAAATAGAATTGGACTGAGTCATAAAAATTACTGTATTTTTGAATCAACATGCTTACCTAGAACTAACAAATGAGAAACTAGATATTAGGAAAATATTAATAGGTATGGTTTAACTCTAATACTATTGTAAATGCTGTCAATTTTGTTGAGAGTCCTTTTTTTTTTTTTTTTTTTAAGTAGGATCAGTTACATATACCTACAATCAGACACTGATTTTTTTCCTAGAGATCAGTAGACAGTCAATGCTGTAAGTTTTGGTTATAATCAGTTCCCTTGCTTTCATAAGATTATCTTTTCCTATCTTTACTACTCTTGTTGCTGTAAATGTTCTGAATTTTTACCCCTACTGCTTGAGTTTATTATAATTTTCTAATATATGTATGTATGACTATATAGATACATGTATGAGAGAATGAGAGCACAAATCAGAGAAAAGACACCTGTTTTCCCAATTAAACCAAATACTTTAAGGAAGGTATCATGTCTTTGTTTTATTCAGGACAGATACCTAACCAAGCACTTAAGTGATAGAAAGTTTGTAATTCAGGCATGGCCACTGGGATTGAGTTGGATTGTATTACTAAAAATATAGCACTGCATCTTTATTTCATTTTAAGTACAGTTGAGGTAGAAGAACTGTAATGACTGCCTGAGGTAGAAAGGATACTAGGTAGGAATAAGCCATGAAGGAGACAGTGTAGCAGAAGGTCCATCGTGATTATTTGATCTTATCTTAGGACTGATCCTTGATTCTTTTTGTTTTTGTTTTTGTTTTGCATTGTTTACACTTAAATGGAATAGGCCTTCAGATTTGCCTGTTCATCGTATAGTACTGCTGCTTTTGGGATTTATACTAGAAGATGGCAGACACTTCCAGATTCTTTTTAGCACCATTTCCATATACTATCTGCTTTTAGGTTTCTTTTGTCTTGAAAGCTAGTATTACTGTGCAGTTGGAGGAATGCAGAATGGAAGAGTCAGCCCATTTGTTTGCTATCTCATATCCTCATATCTTTACCTCCAGCTTTCTTATTGCACCCCTCTCCCTTTTTTAGTGGGCAAAGGATCAAGTTGTTGGTTGGGGAATTTGCAAGCAACTCTTAGTTGGTATTGCTAATCTGATGAAGTTGTTGGAACGTCCAAATTGTGTTTTAGTTTCCAATTTAGGCCTCTGTCACTTTCCCTCTGGACAAGATAGTACTTTATCTTATTAAACACCATTTCTTTATCTGTTTAATGAGAAGTATCTAAAAAAGGTAACTTTAAAGATTAATTTTTTTTTGCAAAGACCTGAGTACTTTTACAGGCAATTGCTATTATTTATTACTGGTAAGTTTTAGTTATACAGGATTATAAGTAATAATAAGTAATGATATGGAAGAATAAAGTACACAGAATATTTGCATATATTATGTGGTATAGTTTCACATTTTTTCTCCTGCCAATTAAATAATTTTTACATCTGATAGACATTAGAAAATTGATATTTTATTTTTCTCTTTCAATCTCTGTTTTCTGGCAGAGCAGTTAACAATCAAATTGACTTAAAAAATTAAAAAAAAATTAATAGCCAAGAGAACTAAATCTTCAGCAAATCCTTGGATTAATAATTTAGCCTTGAATAATTGATGTTGTATTTGTTTTTTAGATTAGAAAGATTAGTTGTTCATGGGTGAAAATAGGTTTTAGTGTTAAAAATCTGTTCAGTGGATGGTATACACTGAAGAGCAGAAGCAAGTGAAGTGATACATTTTAATATACCAGTGAAACCTCAGATGAACACTTAAGTTTGGAAATCTTGAAAAGCATGGTACTGAAAAGGATAGTGTTGACATTCACTTGATTCTTGAGATTGTTCTGGACTGGGACTTCTTTTTATGTTAGTGCGTAGTTAATTGTTTAGGGCGGGCATATCAGGAAGTTTATTAATCAGTCTTCTGCCCACTAATTTCTAGTAGCATAACAATTGCAATAACCCCATAATGTTTCCTCCTCCTGTTTCCAGATGGGGGCAATTGCACTTGATTTGAGAACCATTATCCAAGACTTCTTAACGTGTTTTGTGATTTGGACTCCTTTATCTGGTGAAATTCCTCAGAATGATATTTAAATGCATAAAATAAAATAAACCAATTATATTGAAATGTAGTTATCAATATTAAAACAGTTTTTAATTGATGTATTTAACACTTTAATAACTGGATCTGGACTTGAGTCTAATTGTCTTAAATTTGAAGTAGTGATGAGTATAAACAATATTTTGACAAGTGCAACCATTGTAATATGACAATTGAAAGATCTGTGGCTCCTTTTGTATTGCTAGTCAAAAGTATTACTAGTACCACTGTGGTCTAATTACATCTATAATAATAATCTTTAATAATAAAAAGGTAATAATTAGACCGGACAGCCAAATGACCTTTTGGACATCATTCCAGACATCCTTCCTGACAAAGCTGTGGCAGTGGGGGCTGAGGCAGAGATGGGTGGGGGCAATGAGGCAGGCAGGCAGGCAGAGGGGTTATGGGCGAGGCAGGCAAAGAGTTTAATAGCCAGCAGTTCCAAATTGCGAGAGGGTGCAGGCTGGGCTGAGGGACACCCCCCCTCTACACACACACACACACACACACACACACACACACACACACCAGTGTACAAATTTCGTGCAGGCGTCTAGTTAATAAAAGGAAATGTTAAGTATGTAACAAGTTAGTGAAATTAGAGAAACGATTATTTTCTCACCCAAGTTCATGGGTTCTTCAAGTTTTTCAGTGAATGTTTTGGGGAATCTATGACCTGTGGTTTAGAACTCCTCAGAAGAATTTCTGTGGCCCAAATGACAATTCCATTCTGTGTCATTCTTCTCCCAAATACATAGTCAGGCTACAGATTTTATTCCCGTATACTTTACAAAGTGGTCCCCCTGATATTTTAACATTCTTAGCTTTTGAAATACAATAACTCCACATTATTTAAATATAAAAATTTAATAGCACAAAATGATATACATAAAAAGGTGTCTTCCCCATGTCTCCAGACACTCCACAGAGAAAACTGTGTGTGTGAATGTGTGTCTCCTAGAACATTTCTAAACACATGCTTTTTATTCAGTGAAGTAGACAGATATTTCTCTAGTTGTATTCATTTTATAAGTGAATGATATGTGATTTGTAAAAACATATTCTTGTTCACTTATAAAATTCATTTTATAAGTGAATGATATGTGACCTTATAATTCCTTAAAAACCTACAGTCATACATCAGATAACTTTCATTTTAAATTTCTCCCCTCTAAAATCTCTGAGAAATTCGCAAACTCTAGCTTTCTGATAAATTGTTTGGAGTTTGAATATCAAACCTTAACCTTTTATTTCCATGTGGGAATTTGGATGTCAGTAAGCCTTGCATTGTGCATAGACTTTTATTTATTTTTCTATATATAAAACATTAGAATCAAATTAACTGTTAAGTAACATGTCTCCAAATTTTTTTTTTAACAATCAGATATGGCCTTAAATAGCAACTTGGATCAGAAAGAGCATGCATAACATTGATAAGTTAGATCTTTCTTACAGACTACATTCTCAATTTTTGAGTGTAATGTTTGTGATGTTTATTTATTTAATAAATAGCTCCATAAGCACAGGGATTATCTGTACTTCCTTTATATATGCCATCTGGTACAGTGAATGAGATGTGGTAGCTGCTAACTAAATATTTGCTGAGGGGATGAACAGTACCTGCTAAGTACTTTAGACACGGAAAGAGGTAAAATGTGGTAGCTGTCTTCAAGCAGCTTACAGTCCCATAGGAAGGACTTGCACACGGATAACTCCGTATGAGGCTTACTGTGTTATGTGGAAGATAAAAATGGTACTGTGGAAATTCATGACAAGAAACCTATTTGAACAAGAATATATGTTTTTACAAATAAGTTTCAAAATTATGTCCATATGCCAAAATGCCATAAGTTGTTGGGGTTATTTTATTAATAGATACTTTTTCATATTAGGAAGTGTATGATATCCCAGAGAGTTGTTAGAGGATTAAAATTTTTGTCATTTAGTATACATTCACCTTTTAGGATAGGCATGCTGGTGTTAAGAACAGTACCGTTTGAGGGTCAAGATGGCGGCATAAGGTATACACCTGTATGTGCTGTCTCTCATAACCACACAAAAACTACAACTAAAAGACAAAACAACTATCTATCCCCCAGAACCACAGAAAAGCTGGCAGAGTGGAAGTTCTACAACTAGAAGGGAAGAAAAAACTGCATTGAGACCTGGTACGACGTGCAGAGAGACTCAAAAAGGCAGAGGTACAGAGATGCGTGCGAATCAGGCTGGCGTACACTGTTTTCAATTGGGAGGGAGTTACAAGTTCCTGACTGCTCTGAACTCCAGTTTCCAGTGAGATTCTGGGTACCCAGGAATTGGACTGTCTGCCATCAGGTTGGAAAGATAGGGTGGCTCTCTCGAAGAGGTGCACACAGGAATCACTGTTTACTGTGCAGGGGCCCGGGACATGTAACAAAACGCGGCGGAGAGGCTGACTGGCAGCCATTGCTGTTTGTCACGCCCTAGTGCTTTCCTGAGACCACTCCCTGCCCAATTTACAAACCCACTGAACTGTGCGCAGCGGCTTTTGCATATGAATGGCCTGCCTTCTCCCAGCTTAACCTAACAAATTGCAGCTGGGTCAGACAACTCCAAAACTTCCAAACTCCAAGCAAAGAGGAGAAATCTGCAGAGCTCCCTGTAGCTCCTGCTGGGTGGCCTCAGACAGTAGCTGATTTGCACCTCCTTGGAGATCCAGGAACCAATGTACCTAGGTCAGTGTGAGACGACACTAGATTTCAACTCCTCATATACATAAGTGACATACTCAAGAGGCAGACTCGGCGAGCACCCAAGCCCCACTTCTGAAGCAAGTCCTACCCCATAGGGGTGTCTCCAGCACAGCAGTTCCATCAACACAGGGAAGCAGCCAAAATGCAGAGACAAAGAAACATGTCACAAATGAAAGAAATGGAGGAAAGCAAACTACTGGACATAGAGTTCAAAACCACATTTATAAGGTTACTCAGAAATCTTCTACAAACCACCGAGAAACTTAATGAGACCACTGAGAAACTTAATGTGACCTTCAAAGATCTTCATGAGAATACCAAAAAAAAAAAAAAAAAGGAAAAGGACCAGCCAGAAATTAAGCATACACTGTCTGAAATAAAGAATAATATACAGAAATCCAACAGCAGACTAGAGGACCCCAAGAATCAAACCCAAAGATTTGAAATATGAGGAAGCAAATATACCCAACCAGAAAAACAAAAAGAAAAAAGAGTCCAAAAATGTGAAGATAGTGCAAGGAACCTCTGGGACAACTTCAAGTGTACCCACATCAGAATTATGGGGGTGCCAGAAGAAGAGAGAGAGCAAGATATTGAAAACTTATTTGAAGAAATAATGACTGAAAACTTTCTCTACCTGGTTAAAGAAATGGACTTACAAGTCCAGGAAGCGCAGAGAACCCCAAACAAAAGGAATCCAAAGAGGACCCCACCAAGACACATCATAATTAAAATGCCAAGGGTAAAAGACAAAGAGAGAATCTTGAAAGCAGCAAGAGAAAAACAGTTACCTAAAAGGGAGTACCATATGAATATCAGCTGATTTCTATGCAGGCCAGAAGGGAGTGGCAGGAAATATTCAAAGTGATAAAAGGCAAGAACCTACAACCAAGATTACTCTACCCAGCAAAGCTATCATTCAGAATTGAAGGTCAGATAAACAGCTTCACAGACAAGAAAAAGCTAAAGAGGAGTTCATCACCACCAAACCAGGACTATATGAAATGCTGAAAGGTATTCTTTAAGAAGAGGAAGAAGAAGGATAAGGTAAAGAAAAATTATGAACAACAAAGTGATAAATACATGTCTATCAACAAGTGAATCTAAAAATCATGTGAATAAAGAATCCGATGAACAGAGTAAACTGGTGAATATAATAGAATCGGGCATAGAAAGGGAATGGACTGACAATTCTCGGGGGCAGAGGTATGAGGGGTGTGAGAAGAGATTGAACAAAAATCTTACACCTATGGATGAGGACAGTGACGGGAGGGGTGGGAGGGAGTAAAGGCATGAGGTGAGGGGTGGTGAATCAGGTGGAGGGAAACTGGGGGGCGGGGGGAGAGGAACATCTGTAATAAACTGAATAATAAAGATTTATTTTTAAAAAAAGAACAGTACTTTTTAAAGTAGCGGTCGTCAACCTTTTGGACCTCACAGACCACCAGAGGTCCATGGTTTAAAGGGTTCTGAGTACAAGAAACTTGGTGTTATAGAGAATGGCCTAAAGAAACTATGTTGCTTGATTAATATACAAATAATTTGCAGGTCACCCTCCATAAAGAAATGACTTGAAAGAAGCTTGTCTATGCATTATAGGTGCTTCAATAGCATAACAATAGCAGATACCCTAATGTTTTATTTGAAACTCATGGTCTGATGCACAAAATTTGTGCAAGGGGCTTGGCCCTCACAGCCACAGTTTAAAACGCTGATCACTGGTGATTCCCAGAGTGTTGGATTTAGTAGTTCTGGGATGGGGCCCAGGAGTTTGCACTTTTAACAGGTTCCCAGCTGATCTAATGTTGCTTGCCCAGCAGCACCATTTTGAGAGCCACCAGTTAGGAGGGAGAAGTGCGGTTCTCATCTAGACTACACATCAGAATATCTCAATGCTTTTCTAAAGTACATTTTTAGGCTTTACCCTAGATTTACCAACTGAATTAACCTTTATGGCTGATTTTGACTTTTTAAGTAGGGGAAAAAAAGGATTAGCATGCATGCCCATGTTCCCTTCCTGACTGCCTTGCCATTTTACCACATCATTCAGAATTTTTGTGCTCTAATTTATTGGCTTTCAACTTCTTTTGGCTATGACTGTGTGTGTGTGTATGTGTGTGTACACAATCAAAATGAAGTAAACATTGATATACACATTCATATTCGGTGGATTTTACACTTTACAGTAGTTAACATTCTGTAGAGTTGCCATGAACAGTGAATGACAGAACCATTGCTCTTAGAAGAAATACAGGGTTATGTTTTTGTAAGCCTGGTGTGGTGTGGTGTGGTGTGTGTGTGTGTGCGTGTGTGTGTGTGTGTGTGTGTGTGTGTGTTTCTTTTTTTTTTTTTTTTTTTTTTGTTAATCCTCACCTGAGGATATTTTTCCATTGATTTTTAGAGAGAGTGGAAAGGAGAGGGAGAGACAGAAAGAAACATTGTTGTGAAAGGACACATTGACCAGGGCCAGTGATCAAGCCTTCAGCTGAGATACATGCCCTTGGCTGGAATTGAACCTGCGATGCTTTAGTTTGGAGACAGATCCTCTATCCACTGAACCAAACCTCCTAGGGTTGGTCTCAGTGTATTTTCATCAATCAATCAATGCATACGTAACCTTGTTTAACATGTTTCTGTTTAAAGATACTTTATATAATATATATTGTTGATTCATTGACATTGTACTTAGAGCAACTGGCACTCATGCCTGAATAAAGCTTGTCTAACATACGATATTTTCTCTGAAAGGCATATTCCAGCCTTCTAGACACAATAGCAACACAGCACTACAGTTGGGGGCTACATGGGGAGGGGGATGTAAACAATGAAAGAATTTTTAAAATGCAAAAAACATAGCACTAAATAGAACATTAAAAGGACAAAATAGAAAGTTTTCATTTCTCAAAAAAGGCTCTGGGTTTTGAATTAGTGTTAAGACATCCGCCAACCCCCTTCTCTCAGGTCCTTAATTCATATTTTCTTCTAGAATTTATGTGTTTTGTTCTAGTGTGAATTGCTCTGTAGATCCAGCTTTTTTTTTATCCAAATGAATATTCATTTGTCTAAATACCATTCAAAAATATTCCCTGGGTTAAGATGCCATTTTCATCATATGAGAATTTTCTTAGGCATTTGAGCTTATTTCTTGACTTTATATTTTGTTTCATTGTGAAAAAAAAATTACTGCTTTAATCATTAATCATTTCATTTTATCTTTTTATCATTCTAAAACATATCTGGTAGAGTTAGTAACTTCTCCCATCCCTATTGCCTGTCTTTTTCAGAGTTTCTCTTATTATAGTTTCTTGTTATTTTCCCATATGAACTTTATAATTATTTTGTTTAATTCTAAAAAAAAGATTGATATTTTTATTGGGATTTACTATACCTTTATAAATTATTAACATCCTTGTGATGTTGACTTCCTATCCAAGGACATGGTTTATCTCTTCATTTGAAGTGTACTTACATCTTTCAGGAGCAGTTTTCTTATTGGTTTTGTGCATTTTTGGTTAAGCTTATTCTTTAGAATTCTGCCTATTTGGTTGCTGTTGTAAATGTCATCTCCTCTTCCATTATACCTTATAACTTGTTATTGCTTGTATTTTAAAAAGCTATCAATTTATATCTTAATTTTGTATCATGTGACTATTGCTTTCTGTTATTTCTGTCACTGGGTCACCATTAGTTTTCTTACCTACTCTACAATACTTTTCATTCATTACTTGGAATTTCTAAGTCACTGTTCACCATCACCTCCCCCAAAAGAGGGAAGCTTTTATTCTTAATATAGGTATACTGTTGTGGATATCTGATTCTGATATTTATTCTGATACTTCTCCCCTCTCTCCTAAAGCAATTCTCTGGCACCAGCAGATTATCCTGTAGTTCAACTCAGTTCTGACACTATCTGGAAATAGCAATCAGATGCCAATCAAAAGTCCAGATTGCCACCTATGTTTTTGACTGATGCTTATGGAATGGTTGTTTCAGTGATCCTTCACCTGGATTGGAGGTTTTAGTGATCAGTATCTGGCTTCTCACAGAACTCGGAGAAACATTTTACTTGCTAGATTATTTCATTAAAAAAAAAAAGAAATAGAGGCCCAGTGCATGAAATTCGTGCACTCAGGGCGGGGGGTGTCTCTCAACTCGACCTGCACCTTCTTGTAGTCCAGGAGCCCTTAGAAATGTCCAATTGACAGCTTAGGGGAGTGGGCCTAAACCATCAGTTGGACATCCTTAGCACTCCTGCCATTGCCACTGCATTTACCAGCTTCTCACTGAGTGCGCCCATCTCCCCCCCCCCCCCCCCCCGCTTCACCCCTGTGGGTGCACACTGATCACCAGGGGGAAGCTCCTGCATTGAGTGTCTGCCCCTGGGTGGTCAGTGTGTGTCATGGTGACTGGTTGTTTTGTTCAGTCAATGTACATATTGGCCTTTTATTACATAGGGTATAACTCAGGATCAGCCAGATAGAGGGAAATGCATTGTGCAATGTGTTCTGGTTTTCTTTTCCTAGACTTTTATATAAATGAAATCATAGTATATTAGAGGCTTGGTACACAGATTCGTGCACTGAGGATGGGGGGTCCCTCAGCCAGGCTTGTGCCCTCTCACAATCTAGTATCCCTTGGGGGATGTCTACATGCCAGCTTAGGCCCGATCCCCTAAGCTGGCAGGCAGACATTTCTCTTGCAATCCAGGGCTCTCATAGTCCAGGACCCCTTGTTCCTTACCGCTGCCTACAGCGGAGGTGGGAGAGGCTTCTGCCAGCCATCCATGAGCCTGGCTTCTGGCTGAGGGAGCTCCCCATGTGGGAGCGCACTGACCACTAGGGGGCAGCTCTTACATTGAGTGTCAGCCCCCTGATGGTCAGTGCACATCATAGCAACCAATCATCTTGCCGTTCAGTTGATTTGCATATTAGGGTTTTATTATATAGGATATTCTTTTTTGATTTGGTTTCTTTCAGCATAATTGTTTTTGAGATTCATACATATCATAGCATATATCAACAATACATTCCTCTTCATTGGTCAGTAGTATTCCATGTTAATAGCCATACCATAACTTATTCACTTACTGGTTGGTTGATTTTTCGCTCTTACTGATAAAGCTGCTATAAAAGTGTGTGTACATCTGCTTTCATTTGTTTTGGTTAAATATCTTGGGGTGAAATGGCTTGATCATAGGGTATCCTATCTTAATAAAAGAGTAATATGCAAATTGACCATCACTCCAACACACAAGATGGCCACCCCCACGTGGCCAAAGATGGCTGCCCCTATGTGTACACAAGATGGTCACCACAAGATGGCTGGCAGGGGAGGACAGTTGTGGAAAATCAGGCATACAGGGGAGGGCAGTTGGGGGGACCCAGACATGCTGGGTAGGGCAGTTGGGAAGGACCAGGATTGCAAGGGAGGGCAGTTAGGGGAAATCAGGCCTGCAGGGAAGGACAGTTGGGAAAGAACAGGCCAGCAGGGGAGGGCACTTGGGGGCAACCAGGCCTGCAGAGGAGGGCAATTTGGGGCAATCAGGCCTGCAGGGGAAGGCAGTTGGGGGTGACCAGGCCTGCAGGGAGGGAAATTGAAGGCAACCAGGCCTGCAGGGGAGAATAGTTAGGGGTGACCAGGCCTGCAGGGAAGGCAGTTGGGGGTGACCAGGCAGGCAGGGGAACACAATTAGGGGAATTGGGCCAGCAAGGGAGCAGTTAGGTGGTGTTCAGACTGGCAGGCAGGGGATCGCAATTAGGGGGAATTGGGCCAGCAAGGGAGCAGTTAGGTGGTGTTCAGATTGGCAGGCAGAAGTAGTTAGGGGCAATCAGGCAGGCAGGCAGGCAGGAAGGCGAGCGGTTGGGAGCCAACAGTCCTGGATTGTGAAAGGGATGTCCGACTGCCCATTTAGGATCAGGCCTAAAAGGGCAGTCAGTCATCCCTTGAGGAGTTCTAGGTTGGAGCGGGTGCAGGCTGGGCTGAGGACACTCCAACCTCCATGCACGAATTTTGTGCACCAGGCCTCTAGTTTATATTTAAAAAACTTTAACTTAAAACTAGCGGATTGTTTTTTAGAGTAATTATATACCATAAAGATACTTTTTTTGTGAGATGTTTACAAAAACCTTGCTACTCAAAAGTTTGGTGTGGATTTGCATTACCTAAAGGAGTGCCTTAAATTTGTTGAATTTTAGGTCCTATCCTACACCTAATGAATCAAAATATGCAATTTAAAAAATTAGAAAGATCCTGGGTGGTTCAAATGCACATTAGAATTTGAGAAGCTCTGGTTTAGAACAGATGTTGTTGTTTAGAGCAGTTATTCTTCTGCATCCTCCTTATTCATCCTCCTACTTCTTCTCCTTCTACTTCTTCACCCTCCTTCTCCTCCACTTTAACATACTTAGGGCTTTGACATATTTGTATGACATTCTCAAATGGAGCTGGGAGATGCAATCTTGTTTTTAAAATTCTGACATAATATTGATAAATTCTGAGTGTTCTGCCCTTCTTCAAATGATTGTTTCATAATGATTTACTTGTGGCAATAACTTTCTCTCTCTCTCTCTCTCTTTCTCTCTCTCTCAGCTCTCAAGCACTGGCTCTCTTGGGGCTCTTACTGCAGGCGACTGTGCTGTCCCCCCATGGCTTATGGCCATGTTGGACTTTATGTATGTACTAATGCAGCAGTTGCCAACAAATGGTCTGTGGACCACTGGTGGTCCATGAGGTCTAAAAGATTGGCGACCGCTAGTTTGGCAGTCCACGGATAACTGGTGGTCCGTGAGGTCCGAAAGGTTGGCATCCGCTACACTAATGGACTTCAATCTGGGCTACATACTAAACCACAAACAACTCTAATAGAATGGAAATTCTGGACACTAACCTTGTTTCTGACTCTATTGAACACCCAGCTGCTCCTTTTTGAGGACTGGCTTGGGAAAATAAAACATTGCAACTGAAAAATATAATTCCATGCCAATGAAGACTTCTTCCACATTCCATCTTCCCCTGGAGCCTTCTTTTAACAATGCCCCAAGAGCCTCACTCCCACTTATGTCTGGGAAGTCTAGGGCAGTGGTCAGCAAACTTATTAGTCAACACAGCCAAATAACAGTACAATGATTGAAATTTCTTTTGGGAGCCAAATTTTTTAAACTTAAACTTCTTCTAACTCCCCTTCTTCAAAATAGACTCACCCAGGCCATGGTATTTTGTGGAAGAGCCATACTCAAGGGGCCAAAGAGCCGCATGTGGCTTGTGAGTCATGGTTTGCCTACCACTGGTCTAGGCCATTAATTATTCTGGCATCAGTTTAAGAAGGAATTACTTCCCAAGTATTTCTTCAATGTAGAGCTATCTAGCCTGGCACAATTTTTTGTGTAGGTGGATAAGTGATGCCCATTTTCTTTTTGTATGATTTTGTGTAATTTATCTGGTGACAAAGTCCATTTGCCTTTTTTGTTATTTCTTTTTTTTTTTTTCTCATAACCAGTGATCTAATTCTTGGTTATTTTTTTATATAGGTACCCTGAAAATTTCTGTATGGGTTGTCAATCTACTCTTAGTATTTAAAAAATGCAAAGTAATTTCAGAAATGATTTTGTTAAAAAGCATTATTTGATAACCAGGTAACTGTTAACTGGATATCAAATAATGCTTTTTAAAGTCAAGTATCAATAATTTATTTTGCCTACTGTTTTAAATTTTCTCTACTACTGCTCATTTCCATTATTACATAAAATATTAAATCAAGCTATAGTGATGTTACTGTCACCTTCCTGAATTAGTGTTAATGTTAAAGGTCATGGTCTTAATTAGTATTAAGAAAATCTCAAATTAAAACAAGGTTTCAAAAAACCCAATAATTAGATTATAAAGTAAACATTTGATACTTTATAAAGTGAAAATGTTAGCATTATGTAATTTATAATTGAGTTCTCCAGAAGTTAATCTATAAGTCAAATATTCTAGAATTATACATTAATGCTTGTGATAAAATATTTCTACCCAACAAGATTGCTTTCACTTTCACATTTTTGTCTAAAAATACTAGTTGTTCAAGACATTAAAACCCCCTCACCCACATTTCTTTTTTACATTCCCACAGGCCGTTAAGAAAGGTGGAGAAGCTATGGGTGATCCAATTCTTATTTATTTAAAGTTTAACACAGATATTTTTCAGAAAAGAAAAATCTTTATCCTGTTCTTAAATTTTAAAAGGAACTTATTGCAAGCTAGGGTCCCTCAGCCTGGCCTACTCCCTCTGGCAATCCAGGACTCCTCAGGCGATTTTGGATAGCTGGTTTCTGTTTGATCCCCACAGGCCCGGTGCAGACAGGAGAGAGCCCGATCCTGTTCATTGAGTGTCTGTCCCCTGGTGATAGTGCACGTTATAGCGACTGGTCATTTGGTTGCATACACTTTTATATATATAGAAGGGCACTTAACCTGATTAATTGTTAAATGCCCTTAAAACAGTTTTCAGAAAAAACAGAAAGCTTAAGGTTAGTTTCTGTTTCATTGATTTTCAGCTAAACCTAATGTATGTCTTTGGGAAGCAAAGTTAATGAGACAAATGTAACTTTCCCTTCAAAGACAGTATTTAGAATACTAGAGGGGTGGCTAGATACCATATTCTTTATGCTAATGTTTCTCACCTAGATGAATTTTGTGGTGAAAGACCAGTTGTTTTTTTTAAGAAAAATAATTTTATTGCTTACTAATACTTTTCTTAAGTATGATAAGAAATGAATTACTAGAAAAATTCAAAGAAAATGTAGAAACTACAGGGCCACTACCTTTTTTAATCATTAGTTTTAACAGGCAAAATTACTTTGTCACATTCCTTTACAACTTCTAGAGCACCACAATCTAAGTAGCACTGCTTTAGAATGCTAAGTCTAAGTATAGTCCCCAAGTTACAGCTTTATTACCACACTAGAGGACCGGTGCATGAAATTCCTGTGCAGGTGTGGTCCCTAGGCCTGGCCTGTGAACAGGGCCATCTTCCCCAGCAGCTGCCCCCTCCCTCCACCAACGTGCCCCCCCCTTCCTCCAGTTCCCCATTCGCCATCAGGCAATCAGAACCTACGGGAGGGGAGCGAGGGGAGGAACCAAGAGGTGGTCAGTGCACCTCATAATGACTGGTTGAGCAGTTGTTCTGATTGTTCTGCTGTTCAGTAGATTTGCACATTACTCTTTTATGTATATAGTAGATTGGAACTTGCTATAAATGCAGATTGTTTGGTTCCATCCCAGAACTACTGAATCAGAATTCAAACACAGCAATATGTTTTGAAATGAGCCCTATAAGTGATTCTGAAGCACACTAAAGTTTGAGAATCATTGCTTTGGGCTATTCCCCTAAAATGCTGATTACCTGGGCTTTCTAAGGAGGAACTGGATAGTTTTAAACTCTCTTTGAGTGCAAACTATGTAATTGAAAGATGATTGGTTAAAAAGTTAAATCTGTCATGGATTAGATAGGAAATATCACATGTAATTAAAGATTGAGATGTTTGAAAATATATGTGCTAACTGAAAAAAGATTCTAGTGTTTTAGGTACTAGGAATATGGTTGCATAATTAAAATTCTTTTGATGGATCTGAGAAGCCTGACTGTGCTCTCACCTAGATGAAGACTTTGCTGGTTAAAACTATCATGGTTTAAGACCTCTGGTTTGCATAGCAACTGACAGATTCATATAACTCTAAGTTGGAAGTTAGGCAGGTTGTTTCAGTACATATTAAAAAGAACTAGTATATTGCTGAATTTGAAATCACTTTAGATTGAAATGGAATCTGTCTTGATTAATCTGTAATTTAATTTTAGTGTTTCTGTAACATGCATAAAAATACAATTGATTTGTATGTTGATGTTATACCCTGCAATATTGCTAAAATTACTTTATTGGTTTTAGAAGGTTTTGTTTTGATTTTGTAAATTACATCAGATTTTCTATATAGAGAAGACTGTGTTGGTCTGTGCATAAAGGCAGTTTTACTTTTTCTTTTCCCACTCACTCATTCACTCTGTCTTTCTGCCTGCCTCCCTCTCTAGTGATTACACTATGACCCTCAGTACAAGCCTATCTAATAAAAGAGTAATATGCAAATTGATCATACCTCCACTACACCCACAAACCATGCCCACCAGCCAATCAGAGTATGCAAATTAACCCAGCCAAGATGGCTACAGCCTCAGCAGCAGGGAAGCTTGGGTTGCCCCTGGCGATGGAGGAAGCCAAGCTTTCAATAAACCTTGGCAGACACAGGCCTCCTTAAGACAACAAAGTTTCAATGGCTGTGAGAGCAGAAGGCTTGGCTTTGCTCCAGGCTATAAAGTTTCAATTGTAGAAGATAAATAAACCCCAGATACCAGGGCCTCCACTTGGGCAGCCTGGGGGCCATGGCTGGCCTGCAAACCACCACAGGCCTCTCATCCAGGCCACCCCACGGCCAAGGGAATACCCACCCTGATCTAGGACACCCTTCAGAAAAAACCAACTGGCCCCCATCTGTGCAGCAGGCCTCTATCCTATCTGATAAAAGAGTAATAGGCAGATTGGCCATCACTCCAACACATAAGAAGGCTGCCCCCATGTGGTCAAAAGAGCTTGCCCCCAAGTGGACACAAGATGGCCACAACAAGATGGCCAGCAGGGGAGGGCAGTTGGCAGGGGTCAGGCCTGCAGGGAAGGGCAGTTAGGGGCAAACAGGCTGGCAGGGGAGTAGTTAGGCATCAATCAGGTTGGCAGGGGAATGGTTAGAGGGTGATCAGGCTGGCAGGCAGAAGTGGTTAGGCGCAATCAGGAAGGCAGGAAGGGGAGCAGTTGGGAGCCAGCAGTCCTGGATTGAGAGAAGGATGTCCGACTGCCCATTTAGGCCCGATCCAGGTAGGATCACAACTAACGTCACACTTGTGTGAAATATTGAACACTTTTTTTTCCTAAAATTAGAAACAAGATAGGGATATCAACTGTTAACACTTATATTCAATATTAGAGGCCCGGTGTACGAGATTCATGCATGAGGAGGGGGGGGGTGTCCTTCAGCCCAGCTGCTCCCTCTCCAATCTGGGACCCCTAGAGGGATGTCCGACTGCCTATTTAGGCCTGAATGGTAGCTGGGTTTTTTAAATTTATTTCTGTATATGGAGATGATTTATTCTTTGATTTATTAATATGATGAATTATATTGATTTTTTTTTAACGTTAGTATTATTCTCTCTCACATATTTAGCAGAATTCACCAATGAAATATCTGTCCCTAAAGTTTCTTTGTATGAAGGTTTTTAACTAAGTTAAATTTCTTTAATGGATATAAGATTATTCATATAATCTATTTCTTCCTCATTGAGCTTCCAGGTAGGATAGGCAGTCGGACATCCCTCTAGGGGTCCCAGATTGGAGAGGGAGCACAGGGTGGGCTGAAGGACATCCCCCTCCCCCGCCCAATGCACGAATTTTGTGCACTGGGTCTCTAGTATTGAATATAAGTGTTGACAGTGAATATCCCTATCTTGTTTCTAATTTTAGGAAAAAAGTGTTCAGTATTTCACATAAGTGTGATGTTAGTTGTGTTTTCTTATTGATGCCCTTTGGAAACGCCTATTTTTAGTTTTCTGAGAACTTTTTTGGAATGGTAGCTGGGTTTTGTAAATTTATTTTTGTATATGAAGATGATTTATTCTCTGATTTATTAATATGAATTACGTTGATTTTTTTTTAATGTAAACCAATACTGCATTTTTGGAATAAACTTCATTTGGTCACTTACTATCCTTTATATTTTTGGGTTCTATTTACTAAAGTTTTGTTTATAATGATTGCATCTGTGTTCACAAGAAATATTTGTAGCTTTCTTGTAATATTTTTTCTGGTTTTGGCATCATAGAATGAGTTGGGAAGTATTCCTTCTACTTCAGTGTTTTGGCAAAATCTGTATAGAGTTGGTATTAATTTTTCTCTCACTTATTTGGCAGAATTCACCAATGAAGTATCTGTCCCTGAAGTTTCTTTGTATGAAGGTTTTTAACTAAGTTAAATTTCTTTAGTGGATATAAGATTGTTCACATTATCTATTTCTTCCTCATTGAGCTTTGTTTCTTTCAAGGAATTTGTCTTTTTCATTCAGTTGATGAGTTTATGTTGGTATGAAAGTGCTCATAATATGCTCTTCTTTCTTCTTTCCTGACATTGGTAATTTGTCTTTTTTCTTCACTGATCTGTCTAGAAGTTTATCAATTTTATTGATTTTGTTTTCTATTTCTATAAAATTTTAAGTACTGCTTGAGATACTTTGTGATTTCCCCTTTAATTTTATCTTTGTCCCTGGGGTTACTTAGAAAAATGTTATTTAGTTTCCAAATATTTAGTGATTTCATAGAAATCTTTATCCGTTTCTAACTTGATCACATTGTAGTCTGAAAGCATAATTTGTGTGATGTGAATTCTTGTAAATTTTTTATAATTTGTAATAAAGTTCAGAATATATGTCATGCTAAATGTTCCTTTTCAACACAAAAAGAAGGCATATGCTGCCTTTAATAGGTAGACAGCATTCTGTAAAAGGGTAGGTCAAGTTAGATGATAATTATGTTAGAATCATTATATCTGTACTGATTTTCTGTGTATTCATTTATTCTATTACTAGTGGTCTGGTGCATGAAATTTGAGCACATTAAAAGGGAATTAATTAGAGGAAATATTTTAATATTATTATTTGCTCTTTATCATAGAAGTGTCCGGCTAGCCCCACCCCCATTGGGCAACATCAAGACCCAGTCAGCCCCACCCCCATCAAGCCCCACCGGTGGGGGATGCAGCCTCACATCTTGGCGTTGTGGTGGGGGGAGGGCTCAGCCACAGGTACCCTGGCCCTGGCCCATGCCACACAGCCTCACCCAGACCTGCCACATTGCGGGACCCATCAATGCACCTCCCGGTAACCGGTCTTTTGGTCATTACAGATGAAAATAAAGTCATGCACTTAAGCATGCACATTCATTTTCAATGCCTGATTTGTCTACGTTCTCTAAATTGCAAAATAAATAAGATCTTCAGCCAGATAGCATCATAATGCCAAGTTCTTTATGTGGTTACATATACCATTCTCTCCACACAGTATGCTCCATTTGAATGGATTAAATGTATGTGACTCATATGAAAGGCACTGCTGCTTTCCCTAATAGAGGAAGCATTAGCTCATTACCTAATGCCATAAAGTGGTTTAAATGGCATATACTGATTGAAGAACAGAAGGAAAAATAAAACAAAACAAAAACAAATAAACACAATGTTCAGTGCTGTGGACTACAGAATCCTCTCCCTTTCCCTTTGTTTTTTTTCTGCTTTTCTCATGAACCTATTTGCACTCTGTCTCAAATCAACACAGAAGACAAAATCAGATGCTGTAATTTGCATTTTATAGTGCCATTTGAGTACAAAGAATTGTTTTTCCCCTCCCTCCTTCCCTCCCTCCCTCCCTTCCTTCCTTCCTTCCTTCCTTCCACCAATGCAGCTCAAACTTGCTCCCAACGTCCCAGGAGCCAGGCCAACGTGGCTATGTGGACACACCTTTGCTAGGTGCTGTTAGGCTTCAAGGCTAGGGCAGGGAACATGACAGGTGTTGCTGGAAATGAATCAGCTCTCCTCTCTACATAGCAGGAGTTCTTTCATTATGAAATGCAAAGCAGCAGCCGTTTTCCATACCCCCATCCCCAGCCCTCCTCGCTCAGGGCATAGGAAGGGGCTGAGAGAAGATTTAGTCTCAGCTCTTTGATTTCTCTTATTTAACTGAGCCCACTGACAGCTGCTTCTCTAAGTACAATGCCAGCCAGCTCAGGGCTAGCCGCACCTGGAAGACAAGCAGCAGAGCTGACCAGGGGCTTTGACCAAGCCCAAGCCCATGGGTCATGGCAAACTCGGCAGGCAGGCTGCTCCGGAAGACTCTAGGCCCCTCCCAGCTCCGCACTCCAGCTCTCCACTCTCCCCCTTTCACCCACAGGTGCCACTGGTGTGGTGTGCCCCAAGGCTTGGTGTGCAGATGCCAGGGTTGCAGGTTCAAGATGCTGCACCTCCTCCTGGCACTTTGAGCCATAAGTGCTGACAAGGACCTTTCCACTCAATCTTGGTCTTTGGTCAGTGCTGAAGTTTTCTAGACTCACTAGACCAGGGATAGCCAGGACCTTTGCCTCTGATCAATGCTATGACTTTAGCCTCCCTGGGATACCTCCAACCCCAGGAAAGCATGGGGGTGTGGCCAACCTGGGTGAGGGGCCATGGGGGGGGGTACTGGAGGGTTGGCCAGCAGCCCCACCCTCAATTGGGATGGGAGAGGCTGATCAGGGGTGGGGCCAGGGAAGTGGTTGGGCAGGCAGCCATCTTGTGATGGCATTATGGTGTGAGGGTTAATTATCATAGTGCCTGTTTATTATATAGGAGGGTTAAGAATGTGGTAGTAAAATCTCTATAATTGTAGATATGTTTTTTATCCTTAAAGTTACATTAGTTTTTATTTTACACTAGAGGCCCGGTGCACAAAATTTGTTCATGGGAGGGTGTGTCCCTCAGCCCAGCCTGCGTCTTCTCCAATCTGGGATCTCTGGAGGGATGTTAGACTGCCTGTTTAGGCCCTATCCTACCGGAATCCGGCCTAACAGGCAGTAGGACATCCCTCTCTCAATCCAGGACTGCTGGCTTCTAACTGCTCGCCTGCCTGCCTTCCTGATTGCCCCAACTGCTTCTGCCTGCCAGCCTGATCACCCCCTAACCACTTCCCTGTCAGCCTGATTGATGCCTGACTGCTCCCCTGCCAGCCTGTTTGCCCCTAACTGTCCTCCCCTGCAGGCCTGGTCACTCCCAACTTTCCTCCTCTGCCAGCCTGGTCACCCCTAACTGGTCACCCCTGCAGGCTTGATCGCCCACAACTGCCCTCCCTTGCAGGCCTGGTCCCTGCCAATTGCCATCTTGTGGTGGTCATCTGTGTCCACATGCAGGCAACCATCTTTGACCACATGGGGGCAGCCATCTTGTGTGTTGCAGTGATGGTCAATTTGCATATTACTCTTTCATTAGATAGGATATCTTGAAGCTATGTTGTTAGCTGCATAATTGGGTAGGTTTATGTCTTCTTGACTATTTGACACCTTTAAGCAGTGTAAAATAAACTTCTAAATCCCTTGTGATTTTCTTTGATTTGAAATCTATGTTGGATGTCAATGTGGTCACACAAAGTGTCTTAACTAGTGTTAGCATCTATATCTCTTCTTATGTTTTTACTTTTAACCTGTTTATATATATCTTTATATTTAAAGTCTATTCATTATGGGTAGTTTATAATTGGGTCTTTTAAAAAATTCACCCTGGCAGTCTCTGTTTCTTAATTGTTGAGTTTAGACCTTTTACATTTAATATGATTTTTTAAAATTAAGACTTTTTTTAGAGCAGTTTTAGACAGCAAAATTGAGAGGAAGGGACAGATTTCTCATATACCCCTGTCCACATATATGCATAGCCTTTCTATTACCAGGGTGGTACATTTGTTAGAATTAATGAACCTATATTGAAAAACCATGATCACCCAAAGTCAGTAGTTTACTATAATTCACTCTTGATGGCATACATTATATAGGTTTGAACATATGTATAATGGCATGTATCCATCATTATAGTATATAGAGTATTTTAATTCCTAAAAATCCTCCCTGTTCTTATTTATGGCTCTGGCCTCCCCATCCCCCATAGCCACTGATATTTTTACTGTCTACATTGTTTTGCATTTTCTATAATGTCATATGGTTGGAATTATACAATATGTAACCTTTTCAGATTGGCTCCCCCCCCTTTTTTTTTTTCACGCAGATGTCCAGTTCAAGTAGCATTTGTTGGAAAGAATTGCTCTATTACATTGCCTTTGCTCCTCCATAAAAGAGTATCTATTTATGTGGTCTATTTCTGGACTCTCTATTCTGTTCCATTGAACTATTTGTTCTTTCCCCAATACTACACTGTTTTAATTAGGGTAACTTTAGAAGTCTTGAACTTAGGTAGCATCCACCTTCCAACTTAGTTCCTCTTCTTCAGTATTGCATTGGCTAATTTCTAGGTCATTTATCTCTTGTAAACTTTAGAATATATTTGTCAATGTCAACAAAATAACTTCTTGAGATTTTGATTGGGATTGCATTTAATCTATATACAGGATGGGGCAAAAGTAGGTTTTCAGTTATTCAAATTGAAATAATCTATAATAATAAAAGCACAATATGCTAATTAGAATGGATAGCTGAATGAACTTCCAGACGTCCTTCCAGATGAAGCCACCAAGGTGGAGGCCGAGGCAAAGGCGGTTAGGGGCAATCAGGCAGGTAGGCGAGCAGTTAGGGGGATCAGGCAGGCAGATAGAGGTGGTTAGGGGCATGCAGAGGGATTAGGAGCAATTGGGCATGCAGATGAGTGGTTAGGGGTGATCAGGCAGGCAGGTGAGCAATTAGGAGCCAGCAGTCCCAGATTGTGAGAGGGAGGTCTGGCTGCCAGTTTAGGCCCCATCCCCATAGGCCCTGAGGGATCAGGCCTTAAAGTGGCAGTCAAACATCCCCAGAGGGTCCCAAATTGCGAGAGGGTGCAGGCTGGGCTGAGCCCCCCTCCCCTTCAGTGCATGAATTTTGTGCACTGGGCCTCTAGTAATTAATAAGTAATAACACAAAAATAAACTTTCACATACAACTGTAAGCCTACTTTTGCCCCACCCTGTATATCAAGTTGGGAAGAACTGACATCTTGACAATTTTGGTGTTCCTATTCATGAATATAGAATATCTCTTCATTATTTATTTATTTATTTATTTTGATTTTGTTCTTCAGAATCTATACTAATAAAAGAGAAAGATGCAAATTGATCTTACCTTTGCCACATCCACCAGCCAATCAGGAGTGAGTATGCAAATTAACATAACAAAGATGGTGGGTTAATTTGCATACACAGATGCCAAGTGGTCAGGGGCAGGAAGCTTGTGTTGTTGCCATCATGATGACACAGGCATTCCGTACCACCTTAGCCACTCTGGGCAGCGTGGGAAGGCAGAAAGATAGCTCCGGCTGGAGCAAAGGTGGTGCCAGGGGAAGGAAGGCCTATTCTTGCATGAATCTTCCTGCATCGGGCCTCTAGTTTTATAATATTCCCTCATAGGTATTGTATATACTTTGTTGGATTTATACATATATATATTTTATTTTGGGTGTTGCTAATGTAAATGGTATTGTTTTTAATTTAAAATTCCACATGCTCATTGTTGGTATATAGGAAAGAGATTTACTTTTGTATATTAACCTTGAAGCCTGCAACCTTGCTATAATAGTTCCAGGATTCTTTTGTCAGTTTGTTTCATATTTTTGACATAGGTGATCACTTCATCTACAAAGACAACTTTATATCTTTTCCCAGTCTTTATACCTCTTATTTTCTTTTTTTTGGTCTCATTGCTGGAACTTCTTGTATGATGTTGAAGCACAATAGTGAGAGGGAACAAGTTGAGGAATATGTTCCCCTCTATTCCTGTTTTACTGTGATTTGCTATGATTTTTTTATATGGTTAGGTAAACACTCTGTTGTTACTGTTTTCTCTTTGTTTCTTCTGTCCTTTTTTCCTCTTCTTCCTTCCTTTGAGTTGAATATTTTTTATGATTCCATTTTACCTCTGTTTTTCGTTCATTAGCATTAATTTTAGTGATTGCTTTAGGAATGTGATTCTCAATGGGTTGTGATTTATTTCCCAGAGGACACTTGGTAATGTCTGAAAACTTTTTTTTTTCACAGTGCAGAGGGCAGCTGCCCAGAATATCCCAGGTAGTGCCAAAGTTGAAAACCAATGATTTGGATATTATAATATACATTTTTTTTATCATACCTACATTCAAGTGATATATTATGTATAGTGTAAAAACTTTATAATAATGTAATTATATTTCTCCTTGCCCAGCCCTTTTATTATTTTTATATACAATAAGCCCTGTAGTACATTGTTACTTTTATTTAAACCACTTATTTTTCAAATACTTTAAAATAATGTAAAAAGATGTATGTATTGACTCTAGTTGTTACTACTATTACTGCTTTTTATCAGTTTGTCTTATATCCAGATTTCCATTTGGCATCATCTCCTTTTGCCCAAAGGACATTTTCTATAATGCTGTTCTGCTGGTGAGGAATACTTTCAGCTTTTGTATATCTAAAGAAACCTTTATTTTTGCCTTTTTTGTTTGTGGTAGAGCATATATCATGAATTTACCCTTTTAACAAGTTATAAATGCACATTACGGTATTGTTAACTATGTATATATTGTTGTACAACAGATTTCTGATTTTTGCTTTGCTTTTGAAAGATTCTGGATACAAAATTTTAGGTTGACAGTTTTTTCTTCTAGTACATTGAAAATGTTCCAGTCTTTTCTCGCATTGTTTCTGATGAGAAATCAATGTCATCTGTATCTTTGTTCCTCTATACTAGATGTACCAGTTACTAGTGGTGGATTTTGTAATCAAAGAGAAAACAGTAATTTCAAGCGAAACATCAAAAGTGTTTTATTCAAAGTAATGTCCATTGCTAGCTACACATTTCCCCCATCTTTCAGGTAATTTGTGGATACCATCCCAATAGAACTTTTCTAGTTTTGAGGCAAACCACTCAGAGACTGAGTTTTCCATTTCTTTGTACATTTTAAAGTGCTGCTTAGAAAGTGCATGTGCCATGGATCTGAACAAGTGGTAATCTGAAGGAGCAAGGTCTGGTGAATAAAGTGGGTGGGTTAACCCTTCCCAGGCAAGATCTCTTAACTTGTCTTTAACTGGTTTTGAAGTGTGTGATGGTGCATTATCATGAATTATTTTGCCATGTTTTCTGGCCCATTTTGGTTGTTTTACAATCAAAGCGCGGTTCAAACTGATTACTAGTTGTGGATAGTGATCAGTGTATTAACAGTTTCACCTGGTTTTAGAAGCTCCTAATCCACCACACCTTCCTGATCCCACCAAACACAGAGCATTGTTTTCTTTCTAAAGCCATTTGGCCTTACAGTCATTGTTGATGGCTGACCTGGATCAACCCATGATTTGGTACATTTGCGATTCTCAAAATCACTTTTCATTGCCAGTCATAATTCAACACAAAAAACTTTCTTTTGTGTTGTAAAAGCAACACCTTACTGATGACTTTTCAGTTTTCTATTTGTCTTTGGTTCTGTTGATGTGGCACCCATTTTCCTTCCTTTAAAATCTTTCACATTGCTTTTCAATGATCTGGGAATTGTTTGCTGAGCTACCTTTAATCTTTCTGCAAGTTGTTTTTTAGTTTGACACACATCTTCATCCAGTAATTCTTGTAATTGTTGAACTTCAAACTTTTTTGGTTGACCTGGACATTCTTTGTCTTTCACATTGAAATCATCACTTTTAAAGAGTTTAAACCAGCGTTCACAAGTATCTCGGGATGGAGCATGTTCACCATAAGCTTCCCAAAGGATACGATAACTTTTTCTTCAAAATAAAGTAATGAATTAAAACTACCCGCAAATGCATTTTTTGGCACGAAATTTAACATTTTTAAGTGTAAAAATATCTATGATATTACCACCTTCAGCATATTTTACATATGAAGTTTTGAAGTTTGCTGTGTGTCAATACAACAAAATAGCCTACATATCAAATCGCATATATATCAACATGTATGTAACTCCATCTATTGAAATAATCTGCATTATTTTATTAACTGGTATGTAGTATTCCGCCTGTCTTCTTTTTTTTTCCAGTCTGGTTGGTAGGAACAGGTACTCTTCCTTACCCTGTGTGACAGGCACTGTTCCCTTTAATCTTTTGGGGAATTTTGTTCTTCATTGTTACATGTGAAGAATTTCTACTGAATATTCCAGGGAGCCCTCTGCAGATTTCCTGGGTTCTATTTTGGTGTAATTCTTTTCTCTTTGGTAAGTCTTCCTGGCCTCTTATTTCTGTCTCTGCAGCTCATGAAGTCTAGGCTCTGCCTTAGTTTATTCTTTTGCTCATTGGTATGAAAACTCTAGGTAGTAAGCAGAGGCTATATTAGGCTCATTAACCTGGTTTTATTTTCCTTCTTTTAAGTTTTTTATTGCTTGATATCCACTGCCTGGAAAACCATTGTTTCAACCCTTGTCACATTTTATTGTTGTTGCTTCAGGTAGAAGTGTAAATTCATTCACTGTCACCTCATCTTTTTTGGGGGATGGGGGAGCAGGTTTTTTTGTGATAAAATTCACATAACATATAATTCATCGTATGAAATTATGCACCTCCATGGTTTTTTTTTTGTATATTCATACGTTCTGCAACATCACAACTATTTTTTTCCGAACACTTTAAGCACCCTAAAAAAACCTCATACCCATTAGTCACTCTTCATCCTACTCCCCCAACAACTCTACGACAACCACTAGTATACTTTTTTCCCCATGGTGTTTTTCTCTTCCTGTCTTTGATTCTAAAAGGGATCATTTTAAATGATTTTTAAAGATTAGCATTGGTTACTCTCTGGGTAAATTATAGAAAATATAGAGAAGAAAATAAAGATCATTTATAATTTTTTCACCTAATACTTTGGCACATTTCTTTTCATCTTTTTTTTTTTTTTTTACTTTTTAATTCTGTGTTTATATATCCTGTCTTGTATCATCTATTTACCTTATTCTATTTGAGATTATCTTCAGTGTATGATTTTGGTTCCTGTTTTTTTCTATTTACTGCATAAACATTTTCAAATATTAAGTTATTTTTAAGACATTTTAAGTAGCAGTGTATAAGCCCTGTGTATGGATATACTAAATTATAATTATTGCAATGACGGAGATAATTAAGTTGCTTCAAGTTTAACTTAATATGATTATTATTTTGTGTGTGTGTGTATATATATATATATATATATATATATATATATGCAACCATTATGACTGGACAACTAGCCGGTAGCTATGACATGCACTGACCACTAGGGGACAGATGCTCAATGCAGGAGCTGCTCCCTGATGGTCATTGCGCTCCTACAGCCAACCTCCTATGGTCCCTACCCCCCCAGCTGGGCTGGCCCCTGTCAGGACTGGGTAAGATAGCCCTTATCGGCCCCAATCACCAGCCAGGCCAAGGGACCCCACCCATGCACAAATTTGTGCACTAGGCCTCTAGTTTAAATAATAGGTTAACTGTTAGAAGATTTTTAAGACTTAGAAATATATTACCAAACTATTCTTCGAAACATGTCAATTTACACTTTAACACATTTCCTAGCAGTCATTCTTAAAAATGTTTGTTTTACTTACCACAATTTTACCAGCATTGCAGATACTGCCTAGCCACCATGTTTTGTTTATGTTAAATGTTTATCACACAAGTTAATTTACTAGATTTTAAAATGTTGCTTTGTACTTTATAGTACAAAGCATTTGTGTGTGGTTCTTTTTTTAATAAAGAGATATACCAGTGTAACCAGTACCCCACATAAGGAATAGAATATTTTCATTCCTTTCAAAAGTTTCCTTTAACCTTTTTTAAAAAAAATATATTTTATTGATTTTTTATAGAGAAGAAGGGAGAGGGATAGAGAGTTAGAAACATCAGTGAGAGAGACATCAATCAGCCGCCTTCTGCACATCCTCTACTGGGGATGTACCCGCAACCAAGATACATGCCCTTGACCCGAATCGAACTTGGGACCTTTTAGTCCTCAGGCCGACACTCTATCCACTGAGCCAACCAGTTTTGGCTCCCTTTAACCTTTTTGCAGTTTTATCCTCCACCCCCATTCAGGCAACTACTGATCTGATTTCAATCACTATTGGTTAGTATTGTCTGTGCTCAAAGGGAATTACATAGTATATAGCTGCCTGTGTGTAGTAGTTGTTCAGTATACTTTTGAGGTCCTGAGTGTGATTAGTTTGTTCCATTACTTTTATTTATTTTTTAATAAATCTTTATTGTTCAGTTTAGTACAGATGTGCCTCTTTTTTTTTTTCCCCTCATAGCTCTCCTCTACCTGATTCCCCCACACCCCATACTCTTACCCCTCACCACTGTCCTTATCCATAGGTGTAAGATTTTTGTTGAATCTCTTCCTGCACCCCTCACTCCTCCTTTCCCCTGAGAATTGCTAGTCCATTCCTTTTCTATGCCCCTAATTTTGTTATATTCACCATTTATTCTGTTCATCGAATTTTTTTATTTACTTGATTTTTAGATTCACTTGTTGATAGGTATGTATTTATCACTTTGTTGTTCATAATTTTTATCTTTACCTTTTTTTCTTTCTCTTCTTAAAGAATACCTTTCAGCATTTCCTATAATCCTGGTTTGATGGTGATGAATTCCTTTAGCTTATTCTTATCTGTGAAGCTCTCATCTGACTTTCAATTCTGAATGATAGCTTTGCTGGGTAGAGCACTCTTGGTTGTAGGTTCTTGCTGTTCATTATGTTGAATATTTCCTGTCACTCCCTTCTGGCCTGCATCGTTTCTGTTGAGAAACAGCTGACAGTCTTATGGGTACTCTCTTGTAGATAACTGTTTTTCTCTTGTTGCTTTCAAGATTCTCTCTTCCTGTTTTGCCCTTGGTATTTTAATTATGATGTGCCTTGGTGTGGTCCTCTTTGGATTCTTTTTGTTTGGTGTTCTGTGTGCTTCCTGGACTTGTAAGTCCATTTCTTTCACCAGGTAGGGAAAGTTTTCAGTCATTATTTCTTTAAATTGGTTTTGAGTATCTTGCTCTCTCTCTTCTTCTGGCACCCCCATAACTCTGATGTTGGTACGTTTGAAGTTGTCCCAGAGGCTCTTTACATTATCTTCACATTTTTGGACTCTTTTTTCTTTTTGGTTTTCTGTTAGGGTGTTTTTGCTTCCTCATATTTCAGATCTTTGATTTGATTCTTGGGGTCTTTTAGTCTTCTGTTGGATTTCTGTATATTATTCTTTATTTCAGACAGTGCATGATTAATTTCTGGCTGATCCTTTTCCATTTTGGGGGGGGATTCTCATTAAGATCCTTGAAGGTCTCACTGAGTTTCTCAGAGTTCTCAATAAGTTTGTTGGTGGTTTGTAGAAGATTCTTGAGTAACCTTATAAATGTGGTTTTGAACTCTGTCCAGTCATTTGCTTTTCTTCATTTCTTTCATTTGTGACATGTTTCTTGGTCTCCACATTTTGGCTGCTTCCCAGTATTGATGGAGTGGCTTTGTGTGCTAGTTGTCTTAGGGCCCAGTAGCTCCGCCTCCCCAATCACCTCAGGTGGACACTCTTGGTGTACCCCTTTGTGGGCTGGGTTCACAGTCTTGTAGTTAGCCTTGATTGCTATTAGTTCACTTGGAGGAATTGACCTCCAAGCCAATTGTCTGTGAGGATTAGCTTTGTCTATTAGTGGAACAACTGCTGTGCTGGAGACACCCCTATGGGGCAGAACTTGCTTCAGTGGGGCTTTGGTGCTCACCGAGTCTGCCTCTTGAGTGTGTCACCTCTGTATGTGAGAAGTTGAAATCTGGTGTTATCTCACACTGACCTTTAGCTACACTGGTTCCTGAATCTCCAAGGAGGTGCAAGTCAGCTAGTGTCTGAGGCCACCCAGCAGGAGCTACAGGGAGATTTGCCGATTTCTCCTCTTTGTTTGGAGTTTGGAAGTTTTGGAGTTTTCTCCTCTTTTCTTGGAGTTTGGTAGTTTTGGAGTTGTCTAACCCAGTTGCAGTTTGTTAGGTTAAGCTGCCAGAGGGCAGGCCATTCTTATGCAAAAGTAACCGCACAGCTGGGTGGGTTTGTAAATTGGGCAGGGCAGGGCGGGGTCTCAGGGAGTCTCTTGGCTAGGGCGTGGTAAACAGCTATGGCTGCCAGTCAGCCCTCTCTGTTGCATTCTGTTCAGTGTCCTGTTTCCCTGCCCCAGTGCAGTAAACAGTGATTCCAGTGCGCAACTCTGTGATAGAGCCACCCTCCCTTTCTAACCCAATGGCAGACAGTCCAGTTTCTCCCTATATGATTCTGGGTCCCAAGAATCTCGCCAGAAACTGAAGAGTCGGGAACTTGTAACTCCCTCCATATTGAAAAACAACAGCACTTGACAGCCCGATTCGCACGCACATCTCCATACCCCTGCCTTTCTGAGCTTCTGCACATCCTACCAGGTCTGGATGCACTTTTTTCTTTCCTTCTAGTTGTAGAACTTCCACTCCACCAGCTTTCCTGTGGTTCTGGGGGATAGTTGTTTTGTCTTTTAGTTGTAGTTTTGGTGTGTTTGCAAAAGACAGCACGTACAGATGTATATCTTATGCTACCATCTTGGTTCTCTTTTATTTTTCTTTTGAACAAATATTCTATTGAATAAGTATACTTACTTTTCTTATCTATTCATCTGTTGATGTACATTTGTGTTATTTCCAGTTTATTACCGTTGTGAGTAAAATTGCAATTAACATTTATACATTTCACATCTCAGGTACATACTTTGTTAGCAGTAGGATTGCTGGGTTAAGTGATAAGTGTATATTTACTTTACTAGAGGCCAGGTGCATGAAGTTCATGCACGAGTGTGTGTGTCTCTCAGCCCAGCCTGTATCTTCTCCAATCTGGGACCCCGGTAGGATTAGGCCTAAACAGGCAATCCGATATCCCTCTTACAATTCAGGACTGCTGGCTCCTAACTGCTCGACTGCCTGCCTTCCTGATTTCTCCTAACTGCTTCTTCCTGCCACCTTAATCACTCCCTAAACACTCCCCTGCTAGCCTGATTGATCCCTAACTGCCCTCTCCTGCAGGCCTGGTCCCCGCCAACTGCTCTCCCTGGCAAGCCTGGCTCCCACTCCCCCCAACTACCCTTCCCTGCAGGCCCAGTCACCCCCCAATTTCCCTCCTCTGCTGGCCTGGTCACCTCTAACTGCCCTCCCGTGTAGGCTTGATCGCCCCCAAGTACCCTCCCTTGCAGGCCTGGTCCCTCCCAACTTCCCTCCCCTGCTGGTCATGTTGTTGCGAACATCTTGTGTTCACATGGGAGCAGTCATCTTTGACCACATGGGGGCAGCTATTCTGTGTGTTGAAGTGACAGTCAGTTTGCACATTACTCTTTTATTAGATAGGATAGAGGCCTGCTGCATAGATGGGGGCTGGCTGGTTTTCCTGAAGGGTGTCCCAGATCAGGGTGGAGGTTTCCTTGGGGCCTGGGCAAGGGTCCTGTGGTGGTTTGCAGGTCAGCCACGTTCCCCAGTGACCCAAGAGGAGGCGCTGGTATCTGGGGTTTATTTATCCTCTATAATTGAAACTTTGTAGCCTTGAGTGGATGCCTGGGCTTGCCAGGGTGTGCAGAAAGCTTGGCTTCCTCCATTGCTGGGGAAACCGAAGCCTCCTGCTTGCTCCGTGGCTGTAGCCATTTTGGTTGGGTTAATTTGCGTACTTGCTCCTGATTGGCTGTTGGGCATGGTTTGCGGGTGTGGTGAAGGTATGGTCAGTTTGCATATTACTCTTATTAGATAGGATAAGAAACTGCCTGCCAGTTTTCCAAAGTGGTGATATCATTTAACACTCAATCAGTTGTGATCAATTTCTTAATTCTAGTCATTTTGTGGGTGTCTAGTCAAAACTTTTTGTGGTTTTACTTTACACTAGTGGCCTGGTGCATGGATGTATGTACATTGAAAGGAAATTAATTAGGAGGAATATTTCAATATCACTCTTTGCCCTTTCTCTACAATAGAAGTGTCAACCAAATTCACAATCAACAATGACAGATTGAAACACTCATGTGCGATGGGCACCAGCGAGAGCTTTATATGTATTGTGCATGTATGAGTCAACTTAGCCTTTTGTATATATATATATATATATAGATAGATAGATAGATAGATAGATAGAAAGAAAGAATACCTTTTTTCTGATATTGTTAAACTTTTTCCAGCCCAGTGTAGCACCTCAACTTCTCTTTCAGGTAATTGTCAGCAATACAGCAGGAAATATCAACATGAAGCAGATTATTATTGTTGATCACGCAGGAAGAACAAAATGTAAATATTTAACTGCAGCAGTGTTTAACTATATTCTGTACAGTGAGAAAACCTGCAGTCATTTTCAAGGTCCATCATTTCTTCTTTTCAGTCAACTTAAGTTTTTAAGCTTTCTAAATCTCCATTTTCTGGCTAATGAAGATTCTACCGAGTCACCTATTTACCTGCTCCAGGATTTCTGTGAGTATCAAATGAGATGAGGCACATGAAAACACTTCACAGATATTTGGTTAAAGTATGAAATATTTGCACCTGGCTACAAAGCAAGTCATGTTCCTGGGCTGAAGAAACTGCAAGGATGCTAGTTGTCATTAGGGAAAGGAAGCCAAGTGTTGCTATGTGACACATTACCTGGTGCCCACAGTGACCATTTTTGGGGCTGGGCTGTGGGCCATATTTTATGCCATGGAGTCTCGGCAGCATCGGCTGCAATTTGGTGAGCTGTCACTCCAGTGTGGTGGTAGGGCCTGTGTCCCACTTGGGGGAAGCCAGGTGTTACTTTGTGGCCGCCAGGTTCAAGGTGCCAGTGCGCGTCATGGCAGCTCCTGCATTGAGTGTCTGCCCCCTGGTGGTCAGTGTGCATCATAGTGACTGGTTGGATGGTTGGACACTTAGCATATTAACCTTATATATATATAGATTTCCCTGATGTAAAGATTTTGAGCATCTTTTAATGTGTTTATTGATCATTCCTGTATTTTCTTGGTTTCTGCTTTCTTTAAAAGTTTTTTTTTTTAGTTATAAGAGTTCTTTTTATAGTTATTTGTATGGAAAATAATACAATAATCATCCAAGAATAAGCTCTTTGGTGTGCTCACAGCTATAAACCTACTTTATCTCACTAAATATGCTGCATACAAGTTTTCCACATATATTGTAAATATTTTCCCCCAGTCTGCCTTATCTTTTTTTGTTTCCTTAAGAAATGTAACATGAAAAGCACATTTTTTTTTTTGAGGAAGTTCAGCTTATTAATTCTTCCATTTATAATAGGTACTTTTTATGTCCTCAGAAGTCTTTGCCAAATTCAGGGTCACTACAATTTTTTCCTATTTTTTTTCTTGTAGATATTTTATAATTTAGGCTTCATGTTTAAATCTGTGACCTATTTCGAGTTAATTTTTGAGTGTAGTATGAGATAGAAATATTTGGTTCATTTTTTTTACCAGCTCATGTATAGACCATTTGATGAAAAGACTGCCCTTACTCCCATTTAATTGGCAACTTTGTCTAAAATCCATTACCTGTGTGTATGTTGGTCTCTTTCTAGACTCCTCTTATCTCTATAGCTTTATATGTTAATCTTTATGCCAATAACACACTTGCTAACTTAGCTTTATATTTAGTTTATAATCAAATTGTGCGTGTTCTAAAAAATTTTTTTCAAGATTATTTTGATGATTCTGTTTTTTTGTTTGTTTTTTGCCTTTCCATATACTTTTAGAATCAGCTTGTCTATTTCTGTGTGTGTGTGTTTTTTCTTAAGCCTATTGGGGTTTTATTAGAATTATGATGAGTCTATGTTTAGATCAATTTAGGGTGAAATTTACCTAAGAATGTGGGTTTTTTTTAATGTTATTGAACCTTCCAGTCTATGACCATGTTATATTTCTCAATTTTTGTTGCGGTGTAAGTTTGGCACATACTTTGTTAAACCCTAAATATTTAGTTCTGGTGCTGTTATGAATGATACTACTTTTTTTCTCATTTTTCAGTTGCTAATATATAAAAATAAAATTGAATTTTTATTATTGACTTGCAATCTTATTAAATTTGCCTTTTAATTTTATCGATTCTGTTAAGATTCCTTATGGTTTTCTCCCTATATGATCATGTCATGTACAAATAATTTTTTACCTTTTTGTTTCCAATCAGTATGTTTTTATTTTTTTCCTTCTCTCACTGCATTGGCTTAGAACTTCTGGTAAAATGTGGACTAGAAATGGTGATAACAGACTTCCTTATTAGTTTGTTATTGATCTTAGAAGGAAATCATTCACTCTTTGGCCATTAAGTATGATGTTAGATATAGGTTTTTCATAGATGCTTGCTCTTTATTAGCTTGAGCACATTTCTTTCAGAGAAATTCTTGTTTTGAATGGGTGTTGAAAAGGTTTTTAATTGTCAAGATTTCTAAGTTCTTTTGCTTTTGTTCTTAAAATTCCACTATTTGAATATTGTACCTTTGTATTATCTATAATAATAATAAAGGAACATGCAAATTGGCCAGGACACCACCATGTAATGACCTGTCAGAATGGGGTGGGGCTGCGGCAGAGAGCTCTGAGCCTGCCTGCACCGAGGGTTAGAAGGAAGGGAGAATAGCTAGGCAGTTAGGGGGATCAGGCCAGGAGGGAGGAGCAAATAGGCAACTAGGGGGATCAGGCTGGCAGAGGAGAGCAGATAGGGGTATTGAGCCAGCAAGGGAGAGCAGTTAGGCAGTTAGAGCAATCAGGCCAGCAGAGGGGGGATGTCAGGGGGATCAACCCAGCAGGGGAGAAGAGTTAGGTAGTTAGAGGGATCAGGCCAGGAGGGGAGGTCAGTTAGGGGGATCAGACCAGGAGGGGAGAGCAGTTAGGGAAGGTCAGGCTGGCAGGGAAGAGGGCCATCAGGGCAGCAGGGGAGCAGTTAGGGGTATCAGGCAGGAAGGCAGGCGAGCAGTTAGGAGACAGTGGCTCTGGATTGTGAGAGGGATCCCAGATTGGAGAGATGCAGGCTGGGCTGAGGGACCCTGTCCCTTTGTGCACGAATTTCACACACCGGGCCTCTAGTGTTTTAATAAAAACAAGAAACTTTCATTCCTTATCCCATGGATTATTCTAAACACATTATTAACTTATATAATCATCACAATAAACCTTTAAAGTATACCTTACCTAAGTTTTACAGATGAATTTCACATTATTATTTTTTAAAGAAACTTAATTTTTTTTCTTTCCAATCCCCTTTCTGGTAGGTATATGAGTATTCATTTCTAATAAGTGAGGTTTCTGTTGGTTTCTCTTTGCATTCTATTTTGAGTTCTCCATACATCCTCATTGACTTTAATTATTTTTATTCTAGAGAACCAGTACACTACATTCGTGCACTCGGGGTGGGGGATCCCTCAGCCCGGCCTGTGCCCTTTCATAGTCCTGGAGCCCTTGGGGGATGTCTGACTGATCGCTTAGGTTTGCTCCCCTCTGGGCCTAGCCATCATTTGGACATCCTTAGCATTGCCGAGATGGGAGAGGCTCCTGCCACTGCCGCTGCACTCGCCAGCTATGAGCCAACTTCTGGGTGAGTGAAAATCCCCTCGTGGTCAGTGCACATCATAGCAACCAGTCATTCAACCATTCGGTCAACATGCATATTAGCCTCTTATTATATAGGATTACATGAAATGTTAACATGGTTCTAAAATTCAAAATAATAGAAAGGATATATGCTCAGAGAATTTTCACTTTGTTCTTGTACCTTCTACTCCATCTGTAATAACTTTCTTTGTAATTCTTAACTACTATCTGATCAGTTTTATGAAAATTCTATTGGCATTTGAGAAGAATGGGCTTTGGGTATAAACTGTATGGTCTACTTGATTAAATTGTGCAGTAGGTCCATGATTTTTGTTTTTTTTTTCTTTTTTCTTTTAAAAAATTTTTTTATTAAATTTTAATACATATCTCCCCATTGCCCCCCCTCCCTCCCAGGCATACCCCAACCCCCCAGTGTCTATGTTCATTGGTTATGCTTATATGCATGCATACAAGTCCTTTGATTGATCTCTTATCTAGCTCACTTAACTTTAATCTTCCTGCTGTAATTTCACAGTCTGTTTGAAGCTTTACTGCCTCTGTATTTATCCTTTTGTTCATCAGTTTATAATGTTCTTTATTATCCACAAATGAGTGAGATCATGTGATGCTTCTCCTTCATTGACTGCTGCTTGTCTTTCTTACTGTTTCCATTACATAGTAAACTTCATCTGTGCCTTTTATTCTTTCTGAATGACTTGAACTTACTGTGTGTGTGTGTGTGTGTGTGTGTGTGTGTGTGTGTGTGTGTATTCGTGTGCGCACCCTGTATTAAGCATATAGTTGAATCTTGGATTATGAGACAAGTTGAAAATCTTGTTTTCATAGTTGAGTAAAGGCCATTTACATTTATTGCTGTGCCTAAATATGTTTGATCTCAACTCTTCCATATTTAAATTTTAAAATTTTTGTTATACTGGCTGTTTTTAGTTTTTGTTCTTTTCTAAAAACAGTGGAGGCCTGATGCACAAAATTCATTCACTTGGATGGGTGGGGTCCCTTAGCCCAGATTGCAGAAGGGCAGAGACCAGGCTGAGGGACCCTCACCAGTGCATGAACTGGGACAAGGAGGGACGCACGAGGTTGGTCAGCCAGGGAGAGACCATGGGAGGACTCCAGGGTATATCTGGCCCATTTCACTCCATCCCAATTGGCTGGACCCCAGCAGCAAGCTAACCTACCGGTCGGAATATCTACTCCCTGGAGGTCAGTGCATGTCATAGTGACTGGTCAACTGGTTGGCTGTCAGCCCCTTGGTGGTCAGTGCACATTATAGTGAACAGTTAAGTGGCTTTAGCATATCATTAGCATATTACTTACACTTTGATTGGTTGATGGCCAACTGGACACTTAGTATATTAGGCTTTTATTACATAGGATTATATTTGGTATTTGAAAAGGTTTTTTTCATTCTGCCATTTTTAGGTGCATTATTTCCACTTTGAATATTAGTCTTCCAGCCTTTTCACCATCTTTGAAATATGTGTTTTTGTGTATACACAATTTTACTGAAATTTTCCAGTCTTGGTTGATGGAAGCCACATGAAGATGGACCACACTATCCAATATGTTGTCACTAATCATTTGCGGCTTTTGAGCACTTGAAATGTGGCTAGTCTGAATTGAGGTGTTCTATACATGTAAAAAAGCAAACCACTAAATTTTTATCTGTTATTGCAACAGATATCTAGAACTGTTTTCATTAAAAAAACACTGAAACTCTGTTCAATAAACATCATATTCCCTTTTTCCTTCTCCCTCCAGCCCCTGGAAACCAATTTTGTTTCTATAAATTTGACTACTTTATACCTCTTAAAAATGAAGTTATGCAGTATTGGTCTTTTTGTGGCTGGGTTATTTCATTTAGCATAATGTTCATCCAAGTTGTAGCATGTGTCAGGATTTCTTCCTTTTTAAGGGCTGTGTAATATTTCATTACAGGTACGTACCACATTTGCTTATCCATTCATCGGTCAATAAACTCTTGGATTGTTTTTACCACTTGGCTCTAGTGAATTTAGTGTGCAATTATCTCTTCAAAATCCCATTTTCATTTCTTTGTGTATGTACCCAGAAGTGGGATTGCTTGATCATATGGTATTTCTCTTTTTAAAATTGTCTCCCAATACATGAAAACAAGGTATCTTTGCTTTTTATTACGTCTTAATTTATTTCAGCAGTGTTTTGTGATTTTTCATATACAGTTCTTTCATCTCCAGGATTAAATTTATTTTCTAAGTATTTTTCTCATTTCGATGCTGTTGTAAATGGGGTTATTTTCTTAATTTCTTTACAGATTGCTCATTGTTAGTGTAAAAAAACCTAATTTTTGTGTATTAACATCTTGTAACATTGTTACATTTATTCTAATTTGTTTACTAGTTGAGCTAATTTTCTTTTTCTGTTCCTAGTTTGTTGAGTGTTTTTTTCTTTCCATGAAAGAATATTGAATTTTGTTAGTGGATTAATTGAAGTGATCATGATGATATTTGTCATTTATTCTTTTATTATGGTGTATTATATTGACAAATTTTTGTATCTTGCATTCCAGGAATACATCTCACTTGGTCATGATATATAGTCACCATACTCTACTTTACATCTCAGAATTTTATTAATCTTGTAACTGTGAGTTTATATCTTTTGACTACCTTAACATGTTAAACACCATATCAGTCACCAGTGACTGACACTATACTTTTCATCTGGAAGACAAAACAGGCTGGATGCTTAATGTGTTAACTCATTTCCTCCTTCCTTCACCATCCTCCTTGCAGTATTTTTGTCTGATTTTTATATTGGTAATATTGGCTTCATAAAATGACTTTGGAAATTTTCCCGTTTCTTTAATTTTTAAAAAATACATTTTCGTTTATTTATTTTTAGAGAGGAAGGGAGAGAAACATCAATCAATAGCAAAACATTGATGGCTGCCTCCTGCATGCCCACTACCATGGATCAGCGGCAACTCGGGCATGTGCCCTGACTGTTCATCAAATCTGCGATCTCTTGTTGTATGGGATGATGTGCAATCTACTGAGCAACACTGGCTGGGCTTCTTTAATTTTTTTTTTTTTTAAGAGTTTAAGGATTGTTGTTAATTCTTTCGCAGTGAAGCCATCTGGCCATGAGCTTTTCTAGTTACAGGCTTGTTCACACTTTTTATTTTCATGATCTAGTCTTGATAGGTTCCATGGTTCTAGAAATTTATCTGTTTCTTCTAGATTACTCAATTCATTGGTGTATAATTGTCCTTAGTAGTCTCATGATTCCCTTTATTTATATGATATCATTTTTAATGTCTCATTCTGATTTCTAGTGTTTGAGTTTACTCCCATTTAGTTCAGTAGCTAAGGGTTTGTCAGTTTTGTTGATCTTTTGAAAACAACTTTCAGTATCATTGATTCCCCCCCCCCCGTGTTTTTATTTTCTGTTTCATTTATTTCTCCTCTATTCTAGCCTTTCTTTTGCTAATTTACTTTTTTTTTTCTTTTTCTAGTTTCATGAAGTGTAATGTTAGGTTGTTGATTTGAAATCTTTTTAATGTAGATAAGATTTTAGTGCTATAAACTTCCCTCTTAATATTGCTTTTGCTACATCCCTTAAGTTTAATTTTGAATTTTTGTTTTCATGTGTCAATATTTTCTAAATTCTCTTGTAATTTCTTTTTATCCTTTGGTTGTCTAAAAGTGTATTGTTCAATTTTCGTGTTCAGGGGTGGGAAAAATTAGGTTTACAGTTGAGGGTACACAAAACAGAGATTACTGTTGTATTATTTATTAATTATTATATTATTTTTCATATGAGCAACTGTAAACCTGCTCTTTCCTACCCCTGCATTTGTGAGTTTTTCTGTTGCTGTTGATTTCTATTTTCATTCTGTTGTGATTGTAAAAGATACGTGGTATGATTCCAGTCTTCTTAAATTTGAAAACTTGTTTTGTGTCCTAGCATGTGATCTTTCCTGGGAAATGTTTTGTGAGTGCATGAGTATTCTGCTGTTGTTGAATGGAGTGTTCTGTTAAGTTCAGTTGGTCTGTAGTGTTGTCCAAGTCCTTTTTCTTTATTGATTTCTGTCTGATTGATCTATTTATTATTGAATTCTCCTGTTTGGTAAACTTCTCCTATCAACCCATCAGATCCAGGACTTTTATTTGCTGGGAGTTTTTTAATTACTGCTTCATTTTCACCAGTTGTTATTGGCCTATTCAGGTTTTCTGATTATTTCTGACTCAGTTTTAGAAGATTTGTATGTTTCTAGGAATTTGTTCATTTTTCCCAGGGTGTCCAGCTTGTTGGCATATAAATTGTTCATAGTATTTGCTTACAATCCTTTGTATTTCATGGTGTGTGTTGTTACTTCACCTCTTTCATTTCTAATTTTATTTATTTGGGTCTCTTCTCTTTGTTTCTCAATGAGTCTAGGTAAGGGTTCATCAATCTTATTTATCTTTTCGGGCTACCACCTCTTGGATTTATGTTTTGTGCTATTTTTTTAGTCTCTATGTCATTTATTTCTGGTCTGATCTTTATTATTTCCTTCCATCTACTTCCTCTGGGCTTTTCTTGCTGCTGCTCTCTTTTCCATTTGTTTCATTGTAGGGGTTTTTTAAAAACCTTTAATCTGAATATGAAGAGGAGAAGGGGAATTCTTGAGGGGTACGATAACCTAATTTTCCTTCCCCAAGGTACAGCTGGTTTGGGAAAGGTCCACTGTGGGTGAAGGGAGAAAGTATGCATTAAGGGGGAGGTATTGAAAGTATTTTATAATCTGTATATTTTATAAGAAGTTTTTGTTTAACTTTTGTCGTTGAACATCATTTTATCTTGCTTTGAATTATCCAGAATTTTTATTGTTAAAGTTTCTGTAACATAAATGCAGAAGACACTTAAAATCTGTGATAAAGCCGAAACGGGTTTGGCTTAGTGAATAGAGTGTCGGTCTGTGGACTGAAAGGTCCCAGGTTTGATTCTGGTCAAGGGCATGTACCTTGGTTGTGGGCACATCCCCAGTAGGGGACCTACAAGAGGCAGCTGATCGATGTCTCTTTCTCATCGATGTTTCTAGCTCTCTATCCCTCTCCCTTTCTGTCTATAAAGAAATCAATAAAATGTATTTTTTTAAAAATATGTGATAAAAATTATTTTCTTGTCATTTGCATTTTTGTTTGTAACTTGGTATTGGTGACAAACACCTCAATCACTTTAGCAAACAAGGGATCAATTTTCTTGTAATTAAGATGTTAAATTCTAGTTTTTGAATATGTATATATTTAATCTTTAAAAATTCTGCTTATTAAAATTGTAATCATCTAAGGCAGTGGTTCTCAACCTGGGGGTCCATCGACCCCACCATAGGGGTCGCCTAAGACCATCAGAAAACACAGATATTTACATTATGATTCACAACAGTAGCAAAATTACTGTTAGAAAGTAGCAAAGAAAATAATTTTATGGTTGGGGGTCACCACAACATGAGGAACTGTATTAAAGGTTCCCGGCATTAGGAAGATTGAGAACCACTGATCTAAGGTGACATCTAAGTATGAACCACAAGTATTAAAAGAGGGCAGTGGCAATGATTTCTCTAATTTTGTGGCAAAGGGACTATTTAGAATTGATTCTTAAAGCACCTTGTTATTATTAAACCAAGTAAAATTGAAATATAATTACACATTAAATTGATGTTATTAAAACAACTTTTTTTGCCTACTTTACATTTTCCAGGAACATCACTTACAGCGAGCTATTTCAGCACAGCAAGTGTTTAGAGAGAAAAAAGAAAGCATGGTCATTCCAGTTCCCGAGGCAGAGAGCAACGTCAACTATTACAATCGCTTGTACAAAGGAGAGTTTAAACAACCAAAACAGTTCATTCATATTCAGCGTAAGTTTTTTAATTCATTATTTTCTGTTTGTAATTTAAAATTCTTTCTCTCTCTTGCTCAAAGAGATTTAAAATTTTCCATTTGTTTATACTGATTAGTAGAAATGTGTAAAACATTAAATAATAAAATCTCTCTGTAATTATATCTGAACTTGGAGGTCATTTTGAGTGTTATTTGCATTTGGAGCATTTGATATTAATGTAGAGTAGGATTTTGTATAGCACTAGTTTTTATAAAATTCTAATTCTGCCTCCTTGATACTCATGTTTCTTTCCATTGTTCTTAGTTAAATGATCACCATCTCTTGCCTCTTTTAATAATCTCCTTATTATATTACTACCCCCATCTCCTGTCCTTACCCTTTTCTAATTTATCTGTTCACAAAGTCCATCAGCACCAGAGTGTCTTCCCGAAGTGTCAGTCTAAATCCTATTGTTCTTTATTGTCTACTTGAGGCCCAGTGCATGAAATTCGTATACTGATAGGGTTCCTAGCAGCTGCCGGCCAGGCACTTCCTCTCTTCACCTGGCTGCCTGCACCACCAGCTGAGACCTCCCTACCTTCCCCTGGCTACCTGCCACTGTTGCTGGCCAGGGCCTCCCTCCTTTCCCCCAGCTGCTTGCCAGCACTCCCCCCCTCCTCCCCCACTTTCCCCCAGCCAGTTCACCCCCTGGTCAAACTCCAGAACTCCAGTCGAGGGAACAATGTGCATACTATGTTTTTATTATATAGGATAGGAGGGGTTTTCAGCCAGTTCCTCATAGACATGCTACTGTCTTGTCTAATAGTGCACGAGTGTACACACACACACACACCCTTGGGTAGTTTGTTAGAATAAATTCCAGCATTCTGTTTAGGCCTACCTGTCTAAGAATCTCTGGTATGCAACTGTTACAAAGAATGTTTTAGAAGTTCCTCAAGTAATTCTGAAACATCTTCAGATTTATAGTCACAGGACTATAAATGTTTTTTTAAGTAGATTCTGAGATGAATATTTTTTCACTTGTCATCTTTGAAATGAGATTGCATTTTTAAGTTGTTATTGACCTGGATTGAAATTTGGTTTAACTAAAGAGAATTTACATTGTTTCTGCCAGGCAGCTGAAGACACTTGCCAGTCTGAGAGCATTTTAAATTCTTGGCTTGTTTGTTTTGTCTGTTTGTTTTTGTACCACACTGGTAACTTTAGTTCAGACTACAGACCTGCTTGGAGTTTAGTTCTCAGGGGGAGATTTTCTTCTACTTTCCACCTAAGCGCAAGTAAGAGAAATGCAAAGTTCTTTAATTTTCCTTTCTGCATGATCAGTTTATTTTCTTACCTTACACTGAGGTGTTGCCTTTTGGTGTAGTGCATGCAGCTTTATGTAGGAGTATACTATGAAGTCTCCTAATAAACTCCAGCATAAAGTTTTGACTTTTTTCTTTTTTACTGTACATAAAGTCATGGTGCATTTGTAGTTGATGTTTTTTGACAGAATTTAGTAATAGCCAGATTCTCCATCTTGAAAACAAGCTGTGATTTATTCCCTGACAGCTCTGTTAACCTTATTTTCTGTTGTTCTTTCCCTTATTCTTTGTACCATCGGGACTAAAAATTATATACATTTGCCTTGCTTTACATTTCACAATTCCTTGCATGTACTATTCAAGTCTTTTTTCCCTTCTTATAGTTCATTTAAGACCTAACTCACTTATGAAGTTTACCCACTTTTTTCATTCTACCTATCTTCTTTGCTTATCTCTGTATTTTGTACATACTTCTATTAGAGGATTCACCATATGTCATTGCAGCCATTCTTTCTCTCCTTTTAGACTGTGAGTTCCTTGAGGACAGAAGATTTTGTTTTCTTTTGTTTTTGTATCTTTAGAATAAAGTGCATGGCTTATAGATGCTCAATAAATGGCATGTTTGTTGACTGATTCAGTTATTTTTAAATGACTTTTATAAGTCCGTTAGGTGTCATAACCATTTTCATAGACTTTTTTTTTCTCTGAAGCATTCAAGAAAAATACATACTCAAACAATTATTTGTGATATATTTCCTCTGTGTTCTTTCATTTTGAGTTCCATTAGCTTATTGAATTTGCTTTATCTTTGGATCAGGAAGGAAATAGCTGTTCACAAGAGGAATTTAAAAATTTGTCAAGCCAAAGTACCTATTTTTTATTTTATTTTAATAACAGTATAGCCAGACAATAGAACTATTTGTAAAATCTATTCTAGGAAACCAAGAAGCAAGAAACTGGATGTAACTATCCAGGTCAGGCTCATTGGATTCAGTAAACATTAATTTTATATTGGTCTTTGTTTTTCATTTCATTTCATTTCATACTATTATTGTAAAAAAAATAACAAAATATTTTAATCTTTTAGTCTGTCAGTATATATATTCTATATACTATGCAATTTCATACTATACATACAATATTTTATTGTTTTTCTACTTATGTTTTTTTAAGTTTCTCAAGTTTTTTATATTACATATTCTCTTATTTTCATTTTCAATGTATACTACTTTTTATCAAATTGATTTTCCACAATTTGCTTATCTTTGTGATTATTATTGGCTTTAAAGTTATCTGTAGTAAAACATAATCTCTTGTTATTTAGGTGTTACTTTTTATAGGAAAGCTTAAAAAGTATTTTTTTTATATAACTCCTTTTAAGTCCTTAAATGCAAGAAACTTCAGATAATATTGCTCTGGATTTTTTTTCTTCTTCTTTTTTAAATGATAGATTTGAAAGAATCCCCATTAGCATGGCTAGAAAAAGACAGCAAAATTGCCACAGAAAGGTGGCCTAGTGCAGGCCTATTCTATTGCTTGCCTGGGATTTGGCAGAACTTCTTTATCGTCCTTCTGCTCTAATTTCATGTCTTCTGGTCCGTTGTCTGTACAACCACTGTTGTAATCATTACCCATTTAGAATTTTTTAAAGACTCTCTGTTATGAATAGGATAACATTTTAACATTTGTTGTGCCTGTCCAGCCACAGTTCCTTTGTGTGTTTTTTCACTGTGACACCAACCTTACTGAAATGACCTTTTGGAGAGACTCTTAAGCTTCTTGACTCTAAGCTCCTAAGGAACAGAAGCTTCAACTCACTCACCATATAGTCCCAACACCCCAAATCCCCAATTCCTGTCTTCATATTTTCAGCTATAATAATGAGCTCCTTGCAACTCTCAGGCTTATGTCTTATTTTCTAATGCCTCCATGGCTTCAAATAGCCCTTTACTTCTCTCCTCCATTTGTTAAAACATAACTTGTTCTCCAAATCTCGTCTTTAGGATTACCTTTAAGAGCCTTTTTCTGACCCATTAAGTCTTTGGCACTATTTACCTCAAACTCTCCTGTGCCATGTTTCCAACCCTCCGTGTGGCATTGACTGTTTTCAGTTGTGATTGTTGCCCTCTGTTGTTCAACAGGCATAATGCTTGTTGAGACCAGGGGAATTTTTTCCTTTCATTTCACTGCCTAGTATAGTATCTAGCATGTGGTTAGGTATGTAATTATTTGCTGAATAAATAAATTAGTGAGTGAATGGATGGATGGTGGGGGTAAAAGCATGCACATCAGGACATTTTTTTTTTAAATCCATTTTGTAGAACTCAAAATTGTATGCAGAATCAAATATAAGAATAAAATTATTGGTGTGTACGGTGAAATTGAGAAAACTGTTGTGTGGAGAATTCAGGGGAAAGGATATGTAGGGTAGCATCCTCTTGTTATCTGTTAGACAGAAAGAGGAACTCTCCCAAATTAAATTGAATTCTGCTGTTTTGTATCTGTGGCCAAGATCTTAAACCTTGGCAAAGTGCCTGTGTGTATGCTCTCTACTTTATACCTCAGTACACTTGAAACTGACTCCTTCTCAGTCTGATAAAGCTAACCAGTATACACTGGGAAAAGAAGAAAAATCCCACTTATTTAATGTAAAGTGAACCTGTCTAGTGCACTCGATTTTTAGCAAAAGGGAGACAGATGTTGTCCTAACACCCAGTTTCAATCGCATTATCTTGGAATGTCCTTTTCTATTCTCATGAAACAAAAATTATGGTAATTGACCATTACTACTGGCAGGACAAACATGTTTTGATTAGAAAGAGCTGGAAAAGATCTCAAATGAAGAGCATTGTTTTGTCAAAACTTCTTGGTGAAAAGGATGCATTATAGGAACACCATTTTCTTGTAAATATGTCACTAGGGTATATATTAAGTCAAATTGAGCACAAATCCTATTAGATGACCTCACACTTTTAAATAAATGCTAGAAAAACAATCATAAGTACAAAAGCTGATTGTATCAAATTTTTGGATCACATTTGATCTGATCACATTTGATCAAAATTGAATCACACTTCAGGTGAGGCTGGATTCCAATTTAGAGTAGAGAGATTATAACAGGGACTTTTAGCAAGGCCTGGCACTGAAGGTCCACATTCTGATAGGTACCTTTAATTAGTTTTCACTTTTCTCAAGATTGAGCTAACCCTCCTAACTTTGGATAAAGCTGTGAATGTGGATCCTAGGGCTGCAATAGTTCACCATTATCTGGGTACCTACTAATCCGGAAGGAGGAAGAACTCTAGAACTCAGAAAATATTAAATATTAAGATAATGCAAGGTGTCTTGGGCAAAAACAAAATAATCATTTGGCAGTCTGGGACAGAGAAACTGAAGAGAAGTTTGGGTACAAGGAGAGTTGCCCTTTGGGCCTATATGCATTTATTTATGTCCACTATGAAAAAAAGTTGTTTGAGGTGATTGAATAAAATACACTGTAATATATTAAAGACCAGGGTTAAAAGGAATCAGGGAGAAAATAAAGATAGTATAGTAAGAGGTAAATTTGATGCATAGTGTTACATATTTTAGGCATAATGTAATTAATAGACAAAGTTAAAAGTAATGTTAGTCTTAAGGTGCATGTTTCAGTGCATGTATCCTGGTACTGAAGCATTCAGAACTCTCCTGTAGGGCCACACAAAGAAGATACTGTGATATAACCCAGCAGCATACCTGGTTGTACTAATAGGAGTTGCCAGAATTAGACCTTCAACACATTCATTTAGCAACTAATATCTCCAGGATGATTCTTCAGTGACAACACTGAAGAGTTGACAACTGAGAGTTGGCACCTTTTAGCATCTTATCTGACTCTCTGTCTATCATAAAAGACTAAATTTTCTTCCCATCTGACCACAGTAATATAATTTCATGAACTGCCTACCTATAAAAATATTTTCTCATATGCTATTTCCTGAAAATTTCAATAGACTAAAACATTTTTCCTACAGTTATAGTTTAAAAGCATTATAAAATATTTAACATTTATTGATTTTGCCCACATCCTGTAGTGTTTTACATATGTTAACCAGTTAATTGCCACACATCCAAAATGGAAACCATCCCCACACGCCACAATATTTTGAATACAATTTAAGAAATCATCCCTGACTCTGGAGTTGAATAAAGGATGTCTTTTTGGGAGATGCTTGGCTCGATTATTTCTTCATCTGATGCCATTTATGGGGATTGAATTTTATTTGCACAATACACACACACACACACACACACAGAGAGAGAGAGAGGGAGAGAGAAATATGCTAATTAACCAGGATGCCATAATGGGTCAATTGGAGAGGAGGAGGTTTGCATGTGTAGCAACGGGCCTCTGTGCACCTGCACTGGGAGAGGGCCTGATCAGCAGTGGCCACAGCTGCTTCAAGGGCTGGAGAGGGAGGCAGGGCTGGACCGGCAGCGACCGTGGCTGCTGCGGGGCCTGGAAGCGAGGCAGGGCCAGACCAGCAACTCAAGGGTGGGCGGTGCCATGCGATTTTGAATCATGTGCTGGGCTCCTAGTATAATGATAAATTCAATAATAAAATGATAATTTTGAATTCTACGGAAATATCAACAAAAGTGAGTGCAAAATAAAAATAAACCTTCAATACGAAAAGCCTCAAAGACACTAAATTTTCTTGATGCACCAAAGACGAAATCTATAAAATAAAATAATAAAGAATGCACACCATGCTTACCATTTTAAGTATGAAATTCATGAAAACACAAATCTGAAGTGTCACAATGTTTATCTCTCATGTATCTTGAGTGGCACCCCGGTGTATCAATATTGGAATCTCTTCCATATGTGCTGGAATATTTACTAATTTAAGTTACCATAATTTTCTTTACAAACTCAGAGATGTAACTAACAAGTCTAATTTTAAAATTGGGTGAGCAGAGTTGATATTTGAGTTTGCGGCTATAGACGTGTATGTCATGTGGGAAAGGTCTGCCCCTTGTGTCTATAGACGCTTATGGCTACAAAGGATTAAAACACAAAGGAATCTTATGAGGCAGGTAAAATATATATATATATTTTTGTTGATGTTAATGCTTACCAGGGAATGTTTTTCCCATTGATTTTTAGAAAGAATGGAAGTAGTGGGGGTGGGGGGGAGAAACATCGATGTGAGACACATTGATTGGCTGCCTCCTGCACAGTTACAGGTCTGGATTGGGCCTGTAACTCAGGTTCGTGCCCTTGATTGGGAATCAAACCTGGATAATTTGGTCCATGGGCCCACACCTTATCCACTGAGCAAAACTGGCCAGGGCTTTGCCTCCTTTGTAAAGGAAGACATGTAAAGAGCTCAAGGTAGTGCAACCAGCAAGAGTGAGAGTCAGAATTAAAACCCAGGCCATCTGGCTCTACAAGGTGCCTGGTTCACTTATATATTCTACTTAGTCATGCCTCGTTGTTATAAGATGCAAATATTGGTGTGCATTAAAAAAATCCATTACCATTCATGTGTGGTTGATAATAGAATCAGCAGGGAGAATAAAATGTTTCTTTCTTTTTTTTTTTTTTTTGATGGATAAATTGCAGGATAGATGATAGGTTATCTGCTGATAGAAAAGGGAGATCTAGATGTGAAAGTCAGATGCAAACACTTGCTATGACATTTTTTTGGTTTGGCCTGGCAGAGTTGCTTAAATAGTGAAGACTACTGTGCATGGGGATGAGGGAAGGTGCCAAGAAGAGGGGAAAGATTGAAGAAAAGAGAGCCATTAGAGTAATAAAAACAAGTTTTATAACTTTACTTAAGTTAATGTGGAGCTCCAGTAAAATGGAGTGAATTTTACTAGCATTTAGAAAGGCCTCTGATCTAATATTTGTAAAAAAAGAAAAACAAAACTTTTCAGTTCTATCAATCAAAGATATTAGGGGGATAAAGCCACTAGGTTGACAATATAAGGCTTTAAAAAAAATTCTCATTCCATTACATGTGCACATGTGCATAGGTGAACACTCACGCACACACGATACAAGGAATCATCCAAGACCTTTGGGCTCTGGGAACAGAGCTAGAGAATTGCTTCTGGAGACACTGGATATCCTGGCTTTCCAAATTCTACCCTTTGAAGATAATCCTGCAATCCTGATAGAGGGAGGCCCAAGTTAAGAAAGGGCTGTGTGGCAGGTACTGATTTCTAAAACCTACAACAAAACACTGTACTTGGCAAGCAATAAAGTTTGCTTTGGGTGGAATGAACTGGACCGCATAGGACCTTGGTCAGATTTATTTTATTTTCTGTTTGACAATACCTGTCATGGTTGTTCAGAGGAGGCCTGTCTGGACACAGGGAGCTGCTACCCCAACCCAGAATACCCAACCTCATGCCCCTGAATGACTGACCCAACTGCTTTGACATGGTGCACCTGACCCTGCCACCACGACCAACTGTGCCTGACCCAGCACCCCTACTGCCTGATATCTATTGGTAGATGTGACCTGACAGCCCCAGAATCATGGATCTGCCACAGTGATGCAGTGCAATCAATTAACTGAATACACAGGCCAGACCCCATGACCCTGTCCACCTCAAACAATGCCCTGGACTAATGAGCTGCTAAAATGTGAAGACAAAGAACCCCTAATGAGAGAAAAGGAGGACTTGCCAGAAAGGTAACTAAATGGAATAGAGGCATTCAGTTTGTTAGATAAACAAAGGAATGGTTATAAGGGTGCTCAAACAATTTAGGGAGATCTACAAGCAACTAATGGGAATTATAAGGAACTAATGAGAACTATACCAACATGAAACAAGATAAAGCAATGATTAAGAATCAAAATGAAGACTAACAATAGCAGAAGTAAAGAGTATCCTGGAAGGAATCAACAATAGATTAGAAGAAGCTAAGGACCGAATCAGCGAATTAGAAGGGAAGGTAGAAAAAAATACCCATTCAGAGCTGCAATTGCAAAACAATATTAAAAGCAGGAGTTTAAGGGAGCATTGGGACACCATGAAATGTAACAATGTTTGTATAATATGGGTACCAGAAGGAGAAGAATATGAGCAAGGAATAGAGAACCTCTCTGAAGAAATAATGACAGAAAACTTCCCTAATCTGGTGAACAATAAGTCACACAAGTCGAGGAAACACAGAGTCCCAATAAAGATGAACCCCCTCCCCAAAAAAACCCATACCAAGACACATCATAATTAAAATGGCAGATGTTAAAGACATAAAGCTGCAAGAGAGAGAAAATTTCCTAGAAAGGAGCTCCTATTAGACTAATTTCTCAATAGAAATACTTCAGCCAGAAGAGAATGATATGAAGTATGCAAAATAATGAAAAGCAAGGGACTGAATCCAAGACTATCTAGCAAGGCTATCATTCATAATTAAAGAAATTGGGAGTTTTGCGGGAAAAAATGACTAAGAGTTTATTACTGCCAAACCAGCAATGCAAGAAATGCTACAAGGACTGTTGTAACATGAAAGAGTTGGGGGGTGGGGGGCAGAACACAAGCATAAAGAGTAAAAATGGTAATGAATAAGTATCAATAATACCCTTAAATAATGACAAATATTCAAGTTGAAGGACAGGATAGCAGAATGGATAAGAAAATGTGATTGAGATATATGTATATATGTGTATCAATATCTATATTGATACAACAAAGAGAATAAACCCTGGTAAACATATATGTACCCAATTTAGTAGAGTCAATTATATTAAAAAACTTCTGGGGGACTTAAAGGGAGAGAGTGACAGCAGTTCAGTCATAGTAGGGAATTTTAACACTCCCCTGACATCATGGGATAGTTCCAGACAAAAAATCAACAAGAAAACAATAACCCTGAATGACACAGACTTAACTGACATTTACAGAACATTTCACCCCAGAGCAGTAGAATATACATTATTTCTCAATTGTACATGGAGCATTCTCAAAGAGAGAACACATGCAAGGACATAAATGAAGTCACTACCCATTAAAGAGGATTGAAATATTGGATCACAGTTGCATAAAACTAGAGATCAACTAAAATAAAAACATTTAAGCACATGGAGGCTAAATAGCATATTATTAAACATGCAATGGCTTACTAATGAGGTCAATTAAGAAAAAACTTCTTGGAAACAAGTGAAAATGAGTGCACGACAACCCAAAATCTTGGGACACAGCAAAAGCAGTCCTCAGAGGGAAGTTCATAGCATTAGAGGCCTACCACAAGAAACAAGAAAAATTGCTAACAAACTAACTCTACAACTTAAAGAGGAAGAAAGAAAAAAAGAAAAGCCAAGAGTAAGTAGAAGGAAGGAAAAATAATGATCAGAGCAGAAGTAAGTGACAGAGATTAAAAAATATATATGAGATCAGTGAAACCAAGGGCTGAATAGTTGAAAAGATAAACAAGATTGATGAACCTTAGTCAAACTCATTGAGAAACAAAGAGAGGGGACCCAAATAAAATGCAAAATGAAAGAGGTGAAATAACAAGGGATACCACAGAAATACAAAGCATTGCAAGCAAATACTGTGAAGAACTGTATGCCAACAAGCTGAACAATCAGGATGAAATGAAGAAATTCCTAGGGAAATACAACCTTCCAAAACTGAATTAGGAAGAATCAGAAAACCTGAATACAACTGATAACTGATGAAATTGAAGCACTAAGCAAGAAACTTGCAGCTAACAAAAAGCTCTGGCCCAGGCAGCTTCACAGGGGAGTTTTACTAAATATTCAAAGAACTAACACCTATCATCCTCAAACTATTCCAGAAAATTCAAGAGGAAGGAATGCTTCCAAGTTAATTTCTTGAGGCCAATATTATCCTAATTCAAAAACCAGATAAAGAAACTATAAAGAAAGAATTATAGGCCAATATCTCTGGTGAACATAAGTGATAAAATCCTCAACAAAATATTAGCAAATCGGGTCCAACAGTATATTAAAAAGATCATATACCATGACCAAGTGGGATTTATTCTGAGGATGCAAGGTTTAAAATATTTGCAAGTCAATAGATGTGATAAATGGTAATGGGAAAAATCACATGATCATATCAATAGATGGAGAAAATATATAAAATCCAACACTCACTTTTGATAAAAGCTCAACAAAGCGAGAATAAAGGGGTTATATCTCAACATAATAAAGGCCATATATGACAAACCTATGGCCAACCTCATACTCAGTGGGCAAAAACTAAAACCATTTCCCCTCAGAACAGGAATAGGACAGGAATGTCTGCTTTTACCACTCTTATTTTATATGGTACTGGAAGTCTTAGCAACAGCAATCTGATAAGAATAATTAAAAGGCATCTAGATTGAAAAGTAGGATGCAAAATCATTAATTGCAGATGACATGATATTGTGCATAGACAACCTTAAAGACTCCACCAAAAAACTACTAGATTTAATAATTGATTTTGGCAGTGTAGCAGGATACAAAATTAACACCCAGAAATAATTGGCATTTTTATATACCAATAATGAACTCTCAGAAGTAGAGACTAAGAAAACAGTTCCATTTACCATTGCAACTAAAATGTTAAGATACTTAAATTTAATCAATGAATTAAAAGATCTTTACTCAGAAAATGATAGAATGTTAAAAAAAGAGGTGGGAGATATAAATAAGTGGAAGATTATACCGTGTTTATGGGTTGGTAGAAACAACATCATTAAAATGTCCATACTACCCAAAGCAACTTATAGATTTAATGCAATCCCTATTAAAATACCAATTGCATATTTCACAGATCTAGAACAAAATCTCCAAAAATTTTTGTGGAGCCAAATAAGACCCTAAATAACAACAGCAATCTTGAGAAAGGAATAAAGTTGGAGGGTTCACAATATCAGATATCAAGCTGTACTACAGTCACTGTAATCGAAACAGCCTGGTACTGGCACAAGAACAGACATACAGATCAATGGAATAGAATAAAGAACCTGGAAATCGGTCCAAGCCATTATGCTCTCATAGTTTATAAAGGAGGCAAAAGCATACAATGTTGTAGTCAGTCTCTTCAATAAATGGTTTTGTGATAATTGGATAAGTACATGTAAAAAGATGAAACTAGACCACCAATTTATACCATATACAAGAATAACTTCAAAATGGATAAGATTTAAATGTAAGTGATGAAACCATAAAAATTCTTGAAGAAAATATTGGCAGCAAAAAAGCCGACATCTCAAGTAGCAAAGTTTTCACTGATACAACACCTAGGGCAAGAGAAACAAAAAAAACCAATGGGACTACATCAAAATAAAAGGCTTTTGCACAGCAAAAGAAACCAGCATCAAAATGAAAAGGGAGCCCACTGTATGGGAGAACATAATTTACAATGATTCATCTGATAAGGGCTTAGTTTACAATATATATAAAAGTACTCATAAAACTCAACAAAATGGAAGACAATCCAATTAAAAAGGGGGCAGAGGACCTAAAACAACACTTCTCCAAAGAAGACACACAAATGACCAAGAGATATAAGAAATGCTCAATGTCACTGCTTACCAGAGAGATGAAAACTAAAACAACTAATGAGGTATCACCTCACACCTGTCAGAGTGACTATCGTCAATAAATCAACAAGTGCTGGTAAAGATGTGGAGAAGAAGGAACTTGAGGGTGTGGCTGAATGGAATGCAGACTGGCACAGCCACTATGGAAAAGAGTGTGGAGTTTCTTCAAATAAATAAAAATGGAACTGCCATTCACCCCAATGATCCTCTTCTAGGAATATATACTAAGAAAACACAATCAGAAAAAAATATATGCACCCCTATATTCATAGTATTACTCAAAATAGTCAAGATCTGTAAACAGCTTAAGTGCCCCCATCCTATATGCTAATTAACTGTCACACCCTCAAAATGGTGATGCCCACAGCCACAAAATATTGGCGCCCAGTCCCCTTAGCCTCGATTGGGTGGCAGGCACACGCCTGCCTCCAGAATCCCCCAGTCCCCTCAGCCCCCAAGCCACCCAGGGCCAGCTTAAGGTGCAGGCAAGCCTTGGATGACAACTGCCCAGCCGCCCATATCCGCTTGAGGCGCAGGCAAGCCTCGGATGGCAGCTGCCCAGTGCACAGGGCCACTCGAGGCTCAGGTAACCAGGGGTGCCTGAGGCTTGCGCTGCCAGCGGCGGCAGCAGCAGAGGTGTTATGGGGACGTCGCCTTCCCCTGATCACCAGGTTGCCTCCCACTCCTGAGGGTTTCCAGACTGTAAGAGGAGGCAGGCCGGGCTGAGGGTCCACCTCCCCTCCAGTGCATGAATTTTCATGCAACTGGTTTCTAGTCAGTATATAAATGGATTAAAAGACTTGCGATACAATGCAATACTATGCATGTGTAAAAGAGAAGGATTTTGCCCTTGTTGGTTTTGCTCAGTAGTTAGAGAGTCAATCGGAAGACTGAAGGGTCTTGGGTTCTATTCCTGGTCAGAGTTGTAGACCTATGTTCCATGTTCTCCAGCCTCATTAGGGCAGCATGTGGAAGGCAACCAATGTGTCTCCCTCACATCCATGTTTCTCTCTCTTTGTCTCTCCCTCCCTTCCACTCTCTTTAGAAATCAATGAAAAAATATCCTCAGGTGAGGATTTAAAAAACATAAGGATCTCTTAGCCTTTGAAACAGCGTGGAGGGATCTGGAGAGTATTATGCTACATGAAATAAGCCAGTCAGAGAAAAACCGGTATCATGTTACCTCACTTATATGTTGAGTCTAATGAAGAAAATAAACTGACACAGAAATTGATCCAGATACATGGAAGCATGCAACAGACAGGATCCTCAAAGGGAAGGGGATGGGTGGGGGGTGGATAGAAGGAGTGGAAGAGGGAAAGAGATAAAAGAACTTACATGTATATATGCATAACCCATGTATACAGAAAATGGTGGGGTGAAGACCTGGAAAGGGCTCAGGAGTGGGGGTCATTGGGGGGGAAAAGTGGAACATTTGTAATATTTTCAATAATAAAGATAAATTTTTAAAAATGTTTTCCCACTGACATTCTTCAGTAAAGTCAAACTAATCAAAATTGTAAAAATATAAGAGCATTCCACCCCAAGGAGGTTAAATAAAGCACTCTCACCCACTACCACCACCCAGTTAGACCTTGTTCAGAAGTAGTTGTTTCTCATCACTGAGTTAAGACTCTCCTTTTTTTCTCTGATAAAAACTAAGAAAACAGGGTGTTTGGATATTGTTTTTTTTTTGGGGGGGGGGTTGTTGAGAAGACATTTATTCTCTGTAATGAAAAGTAAAATGTTCATTGCAGAAAATACTAAACCATAGATAAAAGTTGTGTTTCCCTTTTCCCCCAAAATTTATTTTATTTTTAATTTTATTTACTAAAAAATAAAATTATTTTATTTTTAAAACTGTAAAATAGTATAAGTAATTAGTTCCATATTTTTCAGTATTCAACAGGAATCTGTAAGGAAAACAAGCTAGTACTGAACATTTTTATTTTTTACACTATAAGGAGTTTTAGACCAAGATTATTTGTTTTTTTATATTAGTAAAATAGGAATTTGTATATTAATAAATTAGTAGTCTGCATTAGTAAAGTATAATTTGCATTTCAAGGAACAATTGGATTTTAGACTTTTTTAAAAAGTTAATAGGGCTTGTGCTTGGGGGAGGGAGTGGGAGGGAAGAGGTTAATGGGGGGAAAAGGGAGACTTGGTGTAATAATTTAAATAGTAAAGAATTTTTTAAAGAAGTTTATAGTTCATTATTTTTTAAGAGCTAGTATATAGTGAATTTTTTTAGATAAAGTCTTTTTTAAGTGACATTTACAATCTCACCTAATCCAGCTATATAATCTTTTTGAGATATAAAGTTTGTAAGATGTCAGTATTTCTGTCATTCCAGGGCATGTATATAATTTTAGTTTTTCCTAAGGAAATAGTCTCTAAGAGTCCCCCCCCCCTTTTTTTCTTAAGAGTACTGCTATAGTGTTTAAGAAACAAAATATGAATAACCTAATATTAATGGGACATTGTAGCTCTGGTATTTATTTAGTTATTTACTGTTTTAACTTGTAGGTTTTTAGATACTTCCACTGTGTGGGGGAAAATCATACCTACTTTACATGATTACATGAAAAATAAAATGAAATACTATTAGAATAACCACTAATTATTTGACATGTTTCTGCCTCCTACCAACATCTAACCAGGTGCCACAAAACCATAACCACATCTGCAAAACTCTAGAAAGAGCCAATGAAGTCTAGATTCAGAGAACCACATTTTGAAAATTTTAGGCAGTATTTTGTAATTAATTAGATAAGAGAAGATGAGAGAAAACAGAATTGAACATAACTAATTGTCCAACTGTGGAATGTGGAAATGGAATATGTTTAGGTTTGGTTCTATAATATCTCATGCTAATGAAACATATGGAATGTTTATGATTAGTCAAATATTGTTAGTTTATGTTTTACTTTGTCATACCCATGAAAACTGTATGAAGTAGTTAAAATTATTTGCTTTATTTTACAAGAGATGGTAATGGTCTGTTATAAATACAGAGTGGTTTAGGAGCATGTTCCCAAGGCCTTGTTTGTAACTAGGGGAGCCAGAATTTGAAATAGGCAGTCAAATTCCAGAATTCCTGCTTTCCCCTGCCCCTAGTTTTATTGAGATACTAGAGGCCCAGTGTATGAAAGTCATGCACAGGTAGAATCCTTAGGCCTGGCCAGCAATCAGGGTCCATATGTGGGGCGACTGGCGGGATGATCGGGAGGGCCCCCCAATGGCACCCACCTTGGAAGTGACCAGCAGGGTGATCGGGAGCAGAACTGCCCGCTTGCCGGCCTGCCCCACCTTGCCCTTGATTTCCCTGCCACCATTGCCAGTCACCTACTTCTGTGGGGCAACCAGTTGGACAATTAGGGGTCACCCCCTGGCACCCATGTTGGTTAGGGCCTGTGGGTTGGGGGCAGCTCCTGTGTTGAGTGCCTCTGGTGGTCAGTGCACATCATTCCACTGGTTGTTCCGCTGTTTGGTCTATTTGCATATTAGGCTTTCATCATATAGGGTAATTGACATACAGCACTGTATAAGTTAAAGGTGCACAGCATAATGATTTGATTTTTATATGTTGTGAAATGATCACAAGTTTTACACATTACCTCATACAATTACAAAACAAATATTTCCTTGTGATAAGTACTCTTAATATTTACTGTGGGCTGTGAGGCTGTGGTGGGCACAAGGGGCAGGTCTTGGCCCATCCTCCATTCCTGCCCTGCCCCCCCACCCCTTTCGCAGTGGTCCCCTGTTTGCTAGCAGCCTCACTCCTGCCACTGCTACTCCCACGCACTGTGGGTACAAGTGGCAGCTGCTGCCCCTATCGCCCCTCAGAAGCAGGGGGAGATGGAGAAGCCCTCAGGGGCAATTGGGGCCAGCAGCCGCTGCTCGGACCTGCTGACGTCAGGCCTGGTAGTGGGTGCAAGTGGGGTTGGCACCAACAGCAGGTGCAGGCACCGGGCGGGACTGCAGCACTTGGGAGCAAAGAATTTTCAGTAACAACCAGAGGCTCACCCCCGTGACAATGACCGGCACCTCCGTTGGTCTGGTGCCCCCACTCACCTGCTGCACCATTCTGCTGTGGCTGATGCCCACTACATTCCACACTCTGCCGCCTGCTGCCAGCACCTGCCATGTTCCGTGCCCGCCCCCTGGTGTTCAGCACATGTGATAGCGACCTGTTGTTCAGTCCCCCACCTCCCCACAGTTCGATCTATTTGCATATTAGGGTTTTATATGTAGACCAGTGGTGGGCAAACTCATAGTCAACAGAGCCAAATATCAACAGTACAACAATTGAAATTTCTTTTGAAAGCCAAATTTTTTAAACTTCTTCTAACACCACTTCTTCAAAATTGACTTGCCCAGGCCATGGTATTTTGTGGAAAAGCCATACTCAAGGGGCCAAAGAGCCACATGTGGCTTGCAAGCTGCAGTTTGCCAACCACTGGTATAGATAACTGGAAGTTTGTACCTTTGGAATGTCTTCATCCAATTCGCCCTCTCCTCACCTCTAGTAACCACAAATCTGATCTCTTTTACTATGAGTTTGGGGTTTGTTTTTTGTGGTTTTGTTTTTGTTTTTTTAAGATTTCACATTTAAGTGAGATCCTATTGTACTGTTTGAATTATTTCACATAGCATAATGCCCTCAAAGTTCATCCATGTTATCACAAATGGGGGATTTTCTTTTTTTTTTTAGATGAATAATATTCATTATATGTATATACCACAAATTCTTTATCCATTCATCTGTCAGTAGACACTTAGGTTATTTTCATGTCTTGGCTATTTTAAACACTACTGTTATGAACATAATAGTGCAATTATCTCTTCAACTTAGTATTTTTGTTTGCTTTGAATTTATTCCCACAAGTGGGATTGATTGCTGGATCATATTGTATGTAGTTCTGATTTTTAGTTTTTTGAGTAACCTCCATACTATTTTTCATAGTGTCTGTACCCATTTTCATTCTGATCATCAGTACACAGGGGTTCCTTTTTCTTGGTTTTCTTACTAGCACTTATTATTTCTTGATCTTTTTGTGGTCTCTGTTGTTTTGCCTTTTCCAAAATGTGATGTAGGTGGAATTATACAGCTCTTAGGCTTTTTATACGGGCTTCTTTCATTGAGCAACATGCATTTAAGTTCTGTTCTTGTAACTTCCTAGCTAATTTATTTTTATAATTGGAACTAGTGGCCCGGTGCACAAAATTCATACACATTAAAAGGAAATTAATTAGAGGAAATATTTTAATATTGGTATTTGCCCTTTCTTTATAATAGAAGTGTCAGAAATGAAAGAAAATTAGTAAAACGTAAATGAAAATCTTTTATCAGTCTGGGGTGCACCGCAGGACCCAGAGTCCTCATTTACCCGTGTGTGTCTTGAAATCGTGCGAGACCCAAACCCGGCCAGTCCCACCCCCATTTGGCTGGACGGGGGGAGGGGGGAGCGCGCACATGCAACTTCAAGTTCCCCAGTCCAGCGCTGGGCTGGGAGGAGCAGCCTCAGGTCCCCTGTCAAGCCATGCCTGGTGGAGGGTGCAGCCTGAAGTCTCCTGTCAATCTCCTCGGGGTGAGGGGCATGACTTGAGGTCCCCTGTCAAACCCTTTAGGGCAGGCGGGGGACACAGCCTTAGGTCCCTGCTGATCACTTGTTACGGAAACCCCATCTCCACTGTGGGCGCAGCTGTCTTGTGTTATGGTAAACCAGACTCTGCTGTATGCACCGCCATTTTGTGATAGTGTTATGGCATGAGGGTCAATTTGCATATTATCTCTTTATTATATAGGATAATATTCCATTGTATTCCATTGTTTGGATATACCACAGTTCATTCTCCTACTGAAGGACATCTTGCTAGTTTGCTTCCTATTTGGGGTGATTATAAATAAGAACTGCTCAGTATCTTTGCAAGTTTTTGTATTATATCTCCGTTAAGTATTGACTTTTTTATCATTATATAATGCCCTTCTTTATCCCTGATAATTTTCCTTGCTCTGGACTTAGCTCGGTGTGAAACTAATATAGCTACTCCCACTTTCTTTTGATTAGTGTCAGCATGATATATCTTTCTCCATCCTTTTAACCTATATGTATGTGTCTTCATATTTAAAGTGGGGTTATTGGTAGATAAGAAGTTGAGTCTTGTTTTTTTGTGACTATTTCTTTTAATTGCTGTAGTTACACCATTGATGTTTAAAGCAATTATTGATATAGTTCCATTGATATCTACCATGTTTGTTACTGATTTCTATTTATTTCCTTGTTCTTTGCCCCCCCCTTTTCTTTTTGCTTTGCTTGAATATTTTATATGCTCATTTTTTTCTGTTCTTTTTTAGCATATCACTGTATGTTTAGAAATAGTCCAAGTTCACTTCCAAATAACACTATCACTTTCTGGGTAGTACAACTACCTTATTTAAAAATACATTTCTGCTTCCTCCCTCTTGTTCCTTGTATCATTGCAGTCATTACTTTTGCTTATTCATAAGCATATGTAATCAAATATTATTTTGCATAAAATTGTTATGTGTTAGATCAGCAGACTTGTGACCTGAAATTCTAATGAATGAATAAATAAGCTACAATGAAATATTTTCTAATTCTTAAAACTATTGTCTTTACATTTCAGACCACAATATAGTTAAATCTACTTAGATCATTTTGTCTTTGTGGAAGGGAAAAAAAAATAATCCAGTGAGACTTTTCTTAAAAAATGCTCTGATGATTCATAATGAATAAGCCATGATCTTAATCTTTGAAAAATATATCCATAGAGAAACCATTTGAGAAATTCTGAAACTAACTTCAAAACTTGTATTTTGGAAAATTTCTAAAGAATTTAGAGAAATATTTCACAGTGTTTTTTGTATACAACTCACCCAATTTCAGTTTCCTCTAATTTATTATCATGTGTTACTGTGTCACCTGTGTCAAAAATAAGAAACCACTACGTTACTATTAACTAAAACCCAGAGGTTTACTCTTGATTTCTCTCAGTGTAGTTTTAATTTGGATTTCTTATTATGAATGAAATTGATTCTCTTTTCTTATGTTTAGTTGCCATTAGCATTTTTATCCCTGAACTGTTAAATGTTTTTTGCCCAACTGTCTATTGAGTTGTTATAAAATAAGCATAATTAGAGGGAAAATAAAAGGATCATTATCTCCACACACCTTACTTTTAAAAAAATGTTTCTATTGATTTTTAGAGAGAGGGGAAGAGAAGAAAGAAGCATAGATGAGAGAGAAACATCAATTGGCTACTGCATTCCCCCTACTGGAGATGGTGCCTGCTACCCAGGCATGTGCCCTGACCTCTTGATGCATGGGGTCAGTGCACAATCACTGAGCAATACCAGCCAGGCCACACACCTTACTTTTTTAAAAAAATCACTACTGTATTGTATTCCTTAGATCCTGTCTAATATAATTAAGCTCTATCCCCTCTCTAATGATGAAAATCTCTACCTGAAAGAGTCAGAGAATTCACTTACCCACTTTCATAGTCTGTGTTGTAATCATTGCTACTAATTTTTGCCAGTAATACTTGTTATTTATATCAAATGTTGATTCTTCAAAGGGAGAGATAAATGTTAATTGGCTGGTCAGCAAAAACACTAATAGAATTTATAGTATACATCTGGAGGGGGTTTCTTTTGTCAAGTAGAGCAACTTGAATCACTGTGTGATGTTATAGAAAGTAGCCTTGAACTCCTCTGTACTTTCTGTATTTATACACTGGGGAGGGAATGTAAGGAAGGCCTCTGGCCAAGTCTTATAACTGTAGGAAATCTCAGAGAATCAAAGTCAAGGTTCATATTCTTGACTTTCAACATTAATGATCTCATGGTACAATATTGAGAGTTGCTTGGCTTGGAGGCTATCAGAACCTTGGAGAGCTCCAAATAAAAGAGGAGATGGTGCTTGGTTTGCTTCTGAGATACACTTGCTTGTCAGTAACTATTTTTTAAAGTTATATGAAGCCTGAGAAAAAGACTTACAAGTTTTATTTATTTTTAAAATATTTTTATTGCTTTTTAGAGAGAGGAAGGGAGAGGGAGAGAGAAAGAGAAATATCCATGTGAGAGTAGAACATTGATTGAGCTGCAACCTGGGCATGTGCCCTGACTGGGAATTGAACCAGCAATCTTTTGGTACACAGGATGATGCCCAACCAGCTGAACCACAGCCAGGGCAACTTACAAATTTTAAGAGTTCAGTCAGTGTATTTTATATTAGACATAAGTAAAGTTTATAATATTTTAAGAGCAAGGACTTGGGTTTAGATCAGAGGTTCTCAAAACATTGCCTAACAAAACTTGGGAACTTGATTAGAGATGAAAATTCACAAGCCCTTTCCAGATCTATGAGTCAGAAGTGGGTGCTCAAGCTCAGTAATTTGTTTACAAGCCAAGCAGATGATTGTGGTGAATGCTAAAATTCAAAAAAGTTGGTTTAAAGATTTAAAGGCTTTGATGATACTCTCGTGTCAAGGAGAGACTTCTGAGCTTTTGTCAAGTCCCACAGTTAAGAAGTAAATGGGATCTTAGGAAAATGATTTATTCAAACTGCTTCTGAATTCATGATTCTGCCTAATCAGAGCCCACTTTAATGTACACTAGGTTTCATGTAACTGAGGTCTAGATGTGCAATATGGAAAACCATTTAACTCTGCTTTTTAAATTTTTTTTTAATCTTCATCGGAGGATATTTTTTCATTGATCTTTAGAGAGAATGAAAGGGAGGGGAGGAGAGAGAAAGAGAAGGACAAAAAAGAATCATCGATGTGAGAGAGACACAGGAACTCTTTGCCTTCACACATGCCTGACTGGGGTTGAGCATGGCCATGGTAATGCCATTGGCCAGGAGTTGAATCCAGAACCCTTTGGTTCATGGACCAGTGCTCTAACCACTGAACAACAAACCAGGGTTAACTCGCTAACATTGCTTTTTTAAAGTAAATATGTGTGTGTGTACGTTTGTGCGCATGCACACACATGCACACACTTTTTATTTATGCACATACAACTTCTATGAACATACAGTTCTTAATTTTTGTTGTTTAAAGGTGGACTTGGATTATATACTGTCCTATCATAGATAATTTGTATCTCTTTCACTTAAGCATATGCCTTATGGTATTGATATCTATTCTAATTTAGAAGGGAGTCTGTTATACATGTTGTACTTCAGGTGTCATCAGTGGGTTCATAAAATTAATAAACATAATATTGTTGTATAAGAAAGGAAGTACAGAGTTGGGAGATGAGATAGACCAGCAAAAACACCAGTTCTTTTAATGATATTGTTGAAAGTCATCACAACTCATGACATTGACATTTCAGCTTTGCAGAAAGACCCTGGTGGTCCTGTGTTTCTGTGTGCTTCATATTTTATGTTATTTGGCTAGAGCCTTAACACTGGGCCTATACACTACTCTGAAATTTCAAGAAAATAACTGATTCAGTTAAATAACAGTCCCAAGATAAAAGTCTTAATAGGTGACTGCCCACTTAAATTCAGAGCCTGCTCTTCCCCACAAAGCCACTGAAACCTGATATCCCCCTTCATGCATCCCCAAGTTCCCAATATGCCTTCCATCTTCTTACAGGTGGCCATAGGTCCACATGAATGGAACTCCTGCTAAAAACATTCCAATCAATCGATACCTTCCAACAAGGTCAGCCAGGAGGCATCTGTGAAGCCCTCTGAATTGGTCAGCATAGATTATGCACTCACTTCTAGATTTAAACAATATTCAGTTACTATTCTCACCTTATTATTAAGAGGCAAGGGAAGAGCATGCAAATAGAATGTCCCACTGCAGGGAATCAGGGGTGCTTGTAAACCGTTTCTTAACCAGAATTTGGCTGCATAACTTGTGGATTTAGCTCACCCTCATCCTTCATAACTGAGTCAGAACTACATGGTCTTACCTAGACAAGGGATATTTGGAACTGTCACCCAGAGCTGCCCTTCTCAAAACAAAGAGCACATGGTGAATTTCTGATAGCAATGCAGTGATGTTTGTGGTTGACTCAAACCACAAACATCAAAGGAGAGAGGGGGAATAATTTTTTAAACCAAGATAAGGGGAATCTGAAATGCTAGAAGAGGCAAGGTCTATTTACCTGGAAGCCTATCTGTGCCTATGTAGAAGCAACAGTACCCTCCAGCCCCATGGGAGGTTTGAAATGATTTGGCCACTCGTGGGCATTAAATAGCTAAATGAGATCCTGAAGAGAAGCCTGAAGACAAAGGAAGCAAGAGTTAAACGTAACAAGAACATGCAGGTAACAAGGGGCCATTTGGCAGATCTCTGGCTAACACCGCAATGGACATACTTATATTCACTTGCTCAAACATAAAAGGAAACAAACTTTTTCAGGAGAAAAAACTACTCTGTAGTCTTTCAAAACAGTGTTTTCTCACAGCCTTCCTTTGCCTCTTTAAACCGAGATCATATGAGTACAAACCTACCCTGTCCAGTGAACTCTTAGAATGCTATCATTAATAAGAAGAGCCTTTACTTCCCTGCCAATGGGGCTCAGTGGTTGAGCGTCCACATATGAAGCAGGAGGTTACAGTTAAATTCTCGGTTGGGGCACATGCCTGGTTGTGTGGGCTTGATCCCTAGTAGGAGGAGTGCAGGAGGCAGCTGATGAGTGATTCTCTCTCATCATTAACGTTTCTGTCTCTCTCTGAAATCAATAAAAACTTAAAAAAAAAAAACCTTTATAAACAAGATACACTTGTACCTCTGTCTTAATTTGTTGCCTTCATTAGAGGTATTGGGTACTGGCAAGTACTTTCCAGAAGTTAAACATTTAGGAAACATAAAGATGCATGAAAGTAGTATAGTGGCTTTGTATAAAGGTTGATTTTGCTTCTTTTTGTGTCAAAAAATTATCACTGTTAATTCTTAGGTAAATATTGGAAATTTTCTTGACTTGTAACTTTAAGTAAGAAAATATTGTCTTAGTTCATTTTAACTTTTAACATTTGTTTTTAAATCCTTGAGTATCTGATGCACTAGATTCACAATAGCTTATTTTATAAGCATTTTAGTCAACTGGTAATTATTTTATCTGTAGATTATTTGTTATTATCTTTGGTTATTAATATAATTTGTAAGCTTGAACCTTTAAGTCCAAAGTCAAACAAAAACAAGATTTTGATTTATCTTTATTTTTGTTCCTTTTAATTTTGAAAGAATTTTTTATTGCTACTGTTATGATTAGAAGGGTTTAATTTAACATCTGTGTGCCATAATGGGAAAAGTATTGAGCTCTGAGTCAAAGCCCTCAAACCTGTGCTCCACTCATTAAGGTCTTTAACCGGTCATAATTTTCTGATCGGTAAGACAAGATGTTTCTAGTTCTGCATTGTGTAACTTCTTATATGCGTAAATCAACTCATACGTTTGATCTTCACTTTAGCTTACTTTTTTATTGCTGTTAATCCTCACCCGAAGATTTTTTTTTTCCATTGATTTTTTTGAGAGAGTGGAAGGGAGGAATGGAAAGGGAGAGAGGGAAAAAGAAAAACATTGATGTGAGAGAGATTGGTTGCCTCTGGCACACATTCGCCCAGGGCTGGGGATCAAACCTGCAATCCAGGTGAGTGCCCTTGACTGGGAATCAAACAAGATCCTGCCACTCTCCCCTGCTCTAACCGTTAAGCAATGTAGGCCAGAGCTGTTTTTGTGTATGTGTTTTTAAAAAATAATGACCCCAGTAGTGGTATACTAGAAAGAGAAAAGTTCACAGAAAGGAGTGGGGTAGGGGGAGTTAAGAGAGGGAAAAAATTCAAAATGTATTCTAGTAGGAAGAAAAAAACTTAAAAAGGTGAAAACTATCCAAGTTTTATTTTATGACATTGAGATTTTCACTTTTTAAGCATTGCTTCAGTAACCATATTTAGTTATATTCCTCTACACCTGGTGTTTTTTCACCAACATGAGGAAAGAGAATAATGTGATTAATTGAACATCTGGGTTCTGGTTTGTGACTGACTACCCTTAGGAACTATGAATTTTTAAGAATTTTACCTCTACTAGAAAAGAGATGCTGCTATGTAATTTGAGTAAAGCTAATTGGAATCTGGATCTCCCAGCATATTTTTGTTTATTCTATTTTTCCTCTTGACAAGTTACACATAAATTACAGTTTTTTTAAAAACTCAGGAGCACTTAAACAGGGCATCTCCATGCATCCTTTCTATTGTTAGTGCTTAGCATATATAGATCCTCAATAATACATGTTGAACTTAAGAGAAAAATCAGCTTGTAAGAAAAAAAAAAACTCTGAAAGTATGCTGTACCATGGCTAGGTGTTGTGTGCTAAGGATGAGCACAGTGCTGTTTCTCATTAGGGTCTTCATGCAGACCATTTATTACTAGGTATGTTGTAGTCCTCATTGATGACCCATTGTTTAAAAAAATGCCCATTACTGTATGCTGGGTAGAAGGAAGAAATGCTACGCCCCACTGCTATAAACTGCTGTCCTGTGCCTCTGAAAGATTTTGAAATTGCGGATATGTACATGGATGATGAGTGTATATAGTTTCTTTGACAAATCTTCATATTAATGATGTTTTCCAAACAGATGTACCTAAATACTCTAAGGTGCATTCTTGTTCTTTTAGACAGCTTTCTTGAGCCTGTTAGCAGTATATGCATTTGGTATTTCCATCTCCTTCAATGTGAATTTTTTAGATTTCTTGGTATTTGAGGTGCACATTCCAAAGATGGTAGTGAATGTTGCGAGTGAACTCTCTGATCACTCTTTTTCTGATGGCAGATGGCTTTTCCTTACTTCTCTCTTCACAGGAGCCATACTGTGTGGTACCTGGTAGGACAAAAAGAACATGAGGCATTATTATTTCCAAATTTGTTTTAAAATATTTGTCCCTTTGGAAGGGAAATTGATTCTTTTCAGTAGCACACACTGTCTAGCTATGGTACAAGTCCCTTTCAAAATACTAAAATTCATATGTATCCAAGTTAAGCTCTTTATCACAGGTAACCAAAAGAAGGGTGACATGTAGCCAAACTGCTCCTCTAGATCAGAGGAAAGAAAAAACCCTAAATTGGATATGGCTACGTAATTCAAAGGATGTAGGGCAAGCATGTCATACTCGCGGCCCACGGGCTACATATGGCCCACATGAATATTTTTGCAGCCCAGCCAATATAATGGTATGTAAGAAACGTTTTAATAACATTTTGTAACAATTTTTACAATATCCTGTTATACATAATTATTAATATGAACTACAACGTTTGCTAATGACTTATTACTATAATTGTGGTGCAGTCATTTCCCTTAATGCACCTTAATGCGCAGGTGTATCATTTTCTCCCCACTAATACTAGCAGCGAGTATTTTAGCAGCCAATTGCCACGTCATTAGTCTTATACTGACTTGTTTGGTGTGCGCAACAGGAAATATTTTGCTTTCAGAAAACAAGAAAAATAGGTTTATTTGCATTATGCTTATTTGTGAAGTTATTCCGTGTCTGGCAAGTTAATATTAATTTTTATTAAAATTTTCTATTATTTTATGTTAATGATTACTCATTTATTTCAGCCCTTTGTATTCAGCATGTCTCTCTTGAAATAAACCTACATTTCTATGAAAATTGAAGCTTTTGTTCTGTTTTTGTTTTGTTTTTTTGCGGCCCACATAAACTTAAACCTTGTTTATTTGGCCTGTGCTAGCCTTTGAGTTTGACATGCTTGATGTACGGCAATACTTTGTTGGAAGATGATCAGTGTTCTAAGCCTGATGACCACATGGTATATATGTTTTGGAGAAAAATTACAAAGTTCTTTTTCAGTCCAAGATTCCAAGTAAAAGTCAATACTGTTGTATTTAAAATGAGGGACTAGAAAGCCTCCAGGACAGGAATTCATGGTTTCATCTACTGTATTGAGCTCTCTACCTGATACATTAAGTAAGCCCTTGATAAATTAGTGTTAGGCCAGGCATTTTGTAATTCACTCTATAAATTGTACACATAGGAGTTCATTTTTAAAGTTAATCTAGATTCTGCCAAACCATTTGCAAGTTCACGTTTTATCAATTAAAAGCACATTGTCTAGTCCTGCTGGTGTTGCTTAGATTGACCTCCTATGCACCAGGAGGATGCCCATTTGATTCCAGGTCAGGGCACATGCCCTGGTTTTGGTTTCAGTCTTGGCCCTCAGTGGGGGTATGCAGGAGGCATCCAGTCAGTCAATGTTTCTATCTCTCCTCTTCCATCCCTTTCTCACTAAAAAATCAATATCATCTTCATAAAAATAACCATTAAAAAATTCACATTGGCTACCAATCAGTATTAAGAAATAAGCCAGAAAAATGGATGTTGCAGCTCTTAGTAGGTTTTAGCCTTAGAGAAACAGAAGTACATTTTTTGCAATGCACCTTACAGTTTTCAGTTAGTCATAGCTGGAATTACTTTCAAGTATTTAAACTAAAAACTTGATTTCTGTATACTCTGATTATTAATGGCATTAATACTAAAAATACCTATAAAATTGTATTGTGCTTTACTTTCATTTATGCTACATTATAGAATAGTCTTGATCTACTACTAATAGAGTAATGTTGAGTTATAGCAACATGCCTTTATTGAGTACTTTTACTCTATAATGGGCACTATGATGTACAAGTTATTTAATTTAACCCTGACAAGAATCTTATGATATAGGTGCATTATTTGTCTTGTTTTATAGCCACAAATCTTTTCTCCACCTCTATCATTTTAAGAATCTTATCTGTATATAGGAAAACCTAATATGCAAATAGACCAAACTGTGGAACAACCGGTTGCAATGACCACCAGGGGGTGTGTGTGGAACATGGCAGGTGTCAGCAGCAGGCAGCAGAATGCAGAACATAGCAGGTGGCAGCCACGGCGTGATAGTGAGCAGCAGTGCCAGACCAAGGTGAGGTACTGGTCGCTGTCATCGGGGCGAGCCTCTGGTGACTACTAAAAATTCTTTGCTCCCACGTGCCACGATCCCGCCTAGGCTCACACCCGCTGCCAGCACCTGGCACTGGCCCTGATCACTTGGCACCATCAGTGATTGAGAGCAGCAGCTACCGGTGCTGATCTCTGCCTTCCCTGCTCCTGAGTGACGATTGGGGCAGCAGCTGTCGCTTGCACCTGCTGATGGCACTGGCCCCACTAATACTCGCTCCTGCACCGGCTCCAATTACTCCGCACCATCAGGGGATGCAAGCGGGGCTGACACTGTCGGTGTGTGGGAGCAGTGGCAGAAGGAGCTAGGCTGCCGGCAGAGAGGGGACCAAGGGCTGCGTCCCTAGGGGCCAGGCAGAGAGACACAGAGGATGGCCGCAACCCATCCCTGTGCCCACAGCAGGCTTGCAGCCCACAGTTACTTTTAAAGTGCACAAATTCATGCACAGGGCCCTTAGTGTTATATAAATAGGATTTTAAAAAAGGATTAAGACGTTTTGAGCTTGGGTTTTCTGCACTCAGCTTAATTCCCTTGAGTTTTATCCAACTTGTTGCATATATCATTAGTTTGATACTATGTATTGCTTAATATAATTCCACAGTATGAATGTACCAATTTAATCCATCATTGAAGGACACTTGGGCTGTTTCCAATTTTGGGCTATTATGAGTACTAGTAAAGTTGCTGTGAACATTCATGTGCATGTTTTTGTATCAACATAATTTTTCATTTCATAAAAATAATTTTGTATAAATATATCAGTTTATTCTGTTGATGGACAGTTAGTTTTTATCTAATTTTTAGCTCTTGCAAATAATGAAGCAATGAGTGGCTTTGTCCACATTTATGAGCCTCTCTGGAATATAGACTTAAAAATGGAATTGCTGGTCTTATAGAATGTACATGCTTAACGACTACATATTGCAGAATTGCTCTCCTAACTCATTATATCAATATATATTTTTACCAGTAGTGTATGAGAGTTCTTTTTTTTCATATTTTTGACTTGTTATTGTCAAACTTTATAATTTTTCCCAGTCTGATGGATATGTAATGGTATTTGCTGATTTAAATTTGCCTTTCCTCAATTACAAGGAGGATTATACATCTTTTTATGTCAATGACCTCTTCTTATCTCTGGATTAATTTTTCTCTGTCATCTTCTTACTGATTTTTTTAAAGAGGTTATTTATATATTTTTAAAAAACATTTGTTATGGAAAATTTTCCAACATATTCCAAAGTAGAAAGAATAGTGTAATAAATTTCCATGTACTCATCACTCAAAATTGACAGTATTGTTCCTCTACATATTTACCCCCTCCCCTTGATTTTATAGCCATTCCAATATCATTTAATCTGGGAATTTTTAAACATAATAACAGTACCATTCTCACGCCACCAATTTAAAGAAAATAGCATTTAAAAAGTATCACAAAATAGTGTGCACATTATTTGATTGTCTGAAGTGATCACCCTTTCTCTTTTATCTTCTTTAAAAAATAACAGTTGATCATTTTGAATTGGAATCCAGAAAACTTCCATAAGTTACAATTAGTTAATCAATTTCTAAAGATTCTTTTCATTGGGAATTGAGCTTTTATCTTGCCTTTTCTATGAACTGTATTTCAGGATTTCTATATATTTGAAGAAGGGGATGTTTCTTTTTATAGAATTATTCCAGCTGAAGTAAAACAAAAAGGAATGATAAAGTATCACTATTTTTCAACTCCTAATGAATTTATGGATCAAGGCATTGATCATTAATGGTTGCAAATATCACAAAAGGAGAGGCAACCAAAAATTATGTGCTTCCTGTTGAAGGATGGTTTCTTAAAAGGTGACTGTGAAGATGTTTGTTTTCTTTTAGAATCCTTATGAGTCATGGATATATACATTTTTATTATGTTTCAATTTACTGCATTATTATCCTCATTGATACTCATATATACGATTGTCTTTGATCAGTAGGAAAAAATGTTATTCAGGTTAACTTCTAAGTCTTGACATGGTCAGATCAAAAAGCAAGAAAACTAATCATTATTGGCTCACCTAGTACAAGGGTGGGCAAAAATAGATTTACGGTTATAATAAAAATAAAACAATAATTAATAGTATAAGAATAAATGGTGTGTCATGTACTTACAACTGTAAACCTACATTTGTCAAACCCTATATTTCCTGGCTCAGATCTGAAAGCATCTATTTCTCCATAGAGCTTTTGTTCCTTTCAGTGACAAATCATTTGGAGACTACAGTCAGGGCACGGGGTTGGCCATTGTCTCTTAAGACTTTTTAATGGACCTCACTAGGAAATAGCTATTTAAAATTTTTGAAGATAAAATATATCATGAGTTTATATAATATTTTTTACTCTAACTCAAGACAGTGTTTTAGTCTATACATTGGCAACTTCCACATCTATTAGTTCTCAAGGGCATCTACTTAATTTCCTGTTTTATCTCATTTTACACCACAGTAGTCTCAGAATTATAATGCCAACACTTACAATAACAGTATAATTACTGAAAGCAATTTGAAGGTTTTTTGATTGGTTGGTTTTTGCTTTTAGTCCTTAGAGAATTTCCCACCGGAAATATTAATTTGTTGTATTTTAAAGGTTCTTGCAACAGAACTCAAATGACAATTGGTTTTATTTGTTCCATTTAATTTTTTTAGGAATTTTGTTCCAAGATTTTATTGTTTCATAATTATGTAAACTATTTATATGGTTCTAAAACTACCTATGAAACAAGGCATGTTCATAGAAGTCTAGTTGCTGTTCCTTGTATGTTTGTGTCCCCCCATTCTGTTTCTTCCCTTCTCTTATAATTAACGATTTATTAAAATTTTATGGTTTGGGATATTAATGTTTTATTCGAAGATTGATAAGTATACCAGTGAAAGGACCATAGAGGCTAGGAACACACTCATCCACATACATATGTGTAAATTTTATATATGACCAAAGAGGCACTACAAATCAGCGGGGAAATGATTGAAATATTTGATAAATAGTACTGGGACAGTGTAGTTATCAATATGGAAAAAGATAAAACTAAGAAATAAATATTAAAAGACAGTGTTAACATGTTTAAGGGGAAAATGTGAGCATAACTTTATGACCTAAAGTTAAAGGTTTTTTAAGGCAAAGAGCAGAAACCATAAAGGAAAGATTGCATTATAGTAAAATTTTAAATTTCTATACCACAAAAGAATCAAACAACAACAAAAATAACAACAAAAGGAGAAATAAATGCATTCCTTTTAGGCAAGTCGGAGTAAAGGCAAAACAGCATGGACTTCTGGATCCAGCAGACTTGGGTTCAAATTCTATCAGAGCTGGTGCAAAGTAATTAAATCACCTCTAAAATCTCAATTTTGTTGTATGCAAAATGAAGATACAGGTACCATGCCTTTCAGTACTCTGTGAGGATTAGAGAAAATGTATATAAAACATACATTTAAAGATGATAGGAATTGCATCAGTGTTTTAAGCATTGCTATGAATAATTGTAATTTACAGTACTTTCAAGCAACAAGTGAATTAGAGTTTTATTAAGCTACTTAAAACTAACTGGAACTGTTTAGGGCTACAAACAGATCAAAGGAAAAACAAACTTCTGCTTAAAACCTTGAAATAAACTGTCTTGACCCTCGTGGAAACACTTTTTGCAAGGAGTAAAGTGTTTTAAACAGTCACTTTTGATTGTAAGGTTGGTGATCACTCATATAACTAAAGCAGAAAAGATGGAATTAGTATAAGGATTATTAATGGCTGTAAATTGAAATTGCAGTTTTTTTTTACTATTTTCCTCCTAGTTTTCGTTACTTTACAACTTTGGTCTTCATGGACCATATTGTAAGTGGAACCTTTTCACCTGTTGCTCCCATCATTAGCATTCTTCTTATGTCTCTCTCTCTCTCTTTTTTTAAGTTAAAAAGTGCATATTTTTAAGATCAAAGTGATCTTACATTTAGTTGAAAACTTTTTCTTATAAAAAGGGCAGGGTGCTCCCCATTCTGAGATGCAGCTAACTTCAAATAGTTTACTTATTGATTGTTGTTTTTTGTGGGGGGTTTTTTGTTTGTTTGTTTGTTTTTGGTATTTATCTTCATATTTCTAAGTAATAGGCTTATATAATACCTTTCAAACTTTTAAAAAATAAGTTATTTTTTTATTTCTGCCTATTTAAAATTTACTTTTCTTCTCAGTATACTTTCCATGTCCCATGGTTTGGCTATAGTTACATTATTAAATCATTATCCAATGTATGCAGTATTATCATTCTGCAAATACTAACATCTGAAACAGCATTATCATTCTGCAAATAACAGTTTAACAATGATTACATATCCTTTCTTGTTTAGGTTTTATTTTCAAAGGAGATAACTTTCTTATCTATATCTGCTTCCTCTTGTATATACCTTTGATTAAGTCACTACAAATTCTCCCACAGAAATGTATAACTCTCTTAATATGTTCAAACAGTCGGATAATCTGTCAGTTTTATTTCTTCCGTGGAAATAATTTTCTCTGGAATCATTCATTATGTTGCTATATTCAGGACTGGTTGCTTTTAGGCTTATTGCTTGGTTATCATCCATTATCTTGGGAATTTCTTTGCTTTTCTCATGTATTCATTTCCCCATTTCCTAGATTCCATGCTTTCTTCCTTTTGCATTTACTCCATTCTAATGGAGCACACCTTCTGATAGCTTTCTAAGAAAGGGTGAGTGGAAGGTAAAAATTTTTGAGACCATGCATTTCTGAAAATTATTTTTATTCTAGCCTCATATTTTATAGATAGTTTTGCTGGGTAGAAAATTTTGGATTGAAAACCTTTATCCTTTATAATTTTGAAAATTGTGCTGTTTGTTGTGTTGCTATTAGAAATCTTGCTGTTCTTTACTATTTGCTATTATAGTTTTAAATTTTAATTTTTTGATTCTAAGTGTTTATTTTATATAGTATCCTGTTTCTACTCTTTTTATTTTTCTAATCCTATATAATAAAAGATTAATATGCAAATTGACCAAACAGCCAAACAATTGGTCGCTATGACACACACTGACCACCAGGAGGTAGACGGTCAATGCAGAAGCTGTTCCCTGGTAATCATCAGTGTGCTCCCATAGGGGGAGCACCACTCAGCCAGAAACCCTAAGCCAAGTTCATAGCTGTCAAGGCTCCTGCCTCCATAGCACTAAGGATGTCTGGCTGCCAGCTTAGGCCTGCTCCCTGTCCGTCAGACATCCCCAGAGGGCTCCCAGACTGCAAGAGGGCACAGGACAGGCAGAAGGACACCCCCCCCCCAAGTGCATGAATTTTGTGCACTGGGCCTCTAGTGCATGTATATTCATGTGTGTGTGTGTGTGTGTGTGTGTGTACACACATGAATATACATGTACTAGAGGCCCAGTGCACAATACACACACACACACATACATGTACTAGAGGCCCAGTGCACAAAATTCATGCACTTGGGGAGGGGGGGGGGTGTCCTTCTGCCTGTCCTGCGCCCTCTTGCAGTCCAGGAGCCCTCCGGGGATGTCTGATGGATGTATACACACATACACACACACACACACACACACACACACACATAAAAATTTATATGTTAGAGAGGGAGGGAGAGGGATAGAGAGCTAGAAATAACCATCAGCTGTCCTTTCTTAAATATTTGGATTACTTGATTGTCCATATTTGAGTAAGGTTAGTTATCTAATGTTGTTTGTGGGCAATTGTTCAATTGTCCCAAGAAAAGAATTCTGTTTCATTTCTGGGTACATGACTCTTTGTTTTTATAACTGAATTGGAGGGTGGGAATGAGATAGGGGGATGGCAGTGATAGGAGAGTTCAGGGTTCAACGTGTAGACTTTCACTTAATCTTCTTTGTATGGAGCCAGTACCTTCCTTCAGCATGCCTTGTATTCCAGAGTCCACTGGCTTTCTGGATTAACCTTTACAAATTAAGCCTTCAGTCTTCTACCATTGTTAATAAAAATGGTGTTAAAATCCTCAACAGACAATCTAATATTTACCCCTTGAATTAGACAAACTTGCCTCACCACTGGCTGGTCACTGGCAGAGCATATCTCCAAATATCGGGGCAGGATCAGCCCAATAGTAGAGGATCAACTCACAACTATAAACCTTCTTTTGCCCCATCCTGTATCTATAATAATAAAAGTGTAAGATGCTAATTAGACCAGACATCCTTCAGAAATTCTTCTGGACAAAGCTGGAGGGAAGCCGGTGCCGACAGCTGGGGGAAGGAAGGCCTACTCTCGAACGAATTTTGTGCATTGGTCCTCTAGTATCCAAATAAAAGGCAATCTAAAGGACTTTGAAAGGTCTTTTTAATGTGAAGTAATCTCTTTATACCAGCTATTTTAGACCAACTCTGTCTTGTATACAGTATTCTCTAAGCCTTTATATGAACATAGCAGGTTATGCTCACTTTCCTAGCTATACAGAAGCAGTTGTTCCCCCTGTAACCAAGTTTCCCTGGACAGTGGTAACCACCCTTTGAAACTTACTGATCTATTTTCCTTCCCACTTATTTTTTCTTTCTCATAGTTATCACACACACTCTAGTTCACACATTTTTCTTCTTTAATTGTTTACTGTTCAATTAACTTTACCATAGGAAGTCTTCTACACATACACCCATGTCCTTATTGCCCTTAACTTTGTTCATATCTTGATTCTGTTTATAAACTATATCAAGAAATTGTCAGCCTCCCATGTACCTCCTTCCCCTCTTTATGGGGAGAGGGAATAGAGAATGTTTAGCTTGTTCTGCTTGGTTGACTGGCTTGTGAAACTAACTCAGTTTTTGTAAGATTTATTTTTTAATAGGAAAAATCTGGGTTTCAAAAAATAAGATTTACAGAATATGTTCTGCTTGTAGTTCAAGAGATCTTCTCTATATATATGCCGGGGCTGACCAGCATACCCTGAATGATGGATGAACGATTACTCTGACACATGTTTCTGTAAAAGAGAGGGCTAAGGCATTTACTTGGCTGTGGCCACCAAGTAGCCCTGTTCACCTGCTTCCATTGGCTTTTATTGTCCTGACAGTTTGAATTAAAATTAATCTCTAGTTACAATCAGCAGGGTAAGTATCCTTGAGAAAGTATATGCTTCTATAAGGCTGGACCTTTAAAGACTAAACATAAAGATTCTAACAAAACACCCTGGAGTATCAGCCTTATTTGGAGAAGTCAGGGTAGAAACTGCAGCCTTCAGCAAGGTTCCCTCAGAGGTCCCCAAACTTTCAGAGAATTCTCCTTACATTCAAACCAAGCCCCGTGGTTACACACACACATACACACACACACACACACACACACAGAGACATATATATATATAAAAGCCTAAGCAACCATCCAACCATTTGACCGTCCGACTGGTAGCTATGGTGTGCAATGACCACAAGGGGACAGCCGCTCAATCCAGGAACTGCCAAGCTGTGGTGACTTGGCAGCTGTGGTTCCTGGGTGATACATCCAGAACCAGACAGGATAGAACCCGATTCCAGGGTGTGTCACCTGAGAACTGCCCTCTCACAATCCAGGACCCCTCGGGGGGTGTTGGAGAGCTGGTTTTGGCCCGATCCCCACAGACCAGGCCGAGAGACCCCACCAGTGCAGGAATCTGTTCATTGGGCCTCTAGTATATTTATATTAAGAAATAACAATTTTTAATTCTCATCTGAGGACACGTGTTGTTGTTTATTTTAATTGATTTTAGAGAGAGGAAGAAGTGGGGAGAGAGAGAGAGAGAGCCTCCCACAGTGCTCCAACTGGGGATCGAACCCATAACCTTTAAGTGTACAGACTATGCTTCAACCAACTCAGCCATACCAGCCAGTAAAGTAATCACTATTTTTAAAGAATTTGGGGTTTGTTTATTTATTTATTTGGTCTGCGAGAGGAGATAATCAATGTAATCTGCAGTAAAAAGAGGTGTAGATGGAACTGTGTAGGTGTTTGGAAGCAATAAAATACCTGAATCTGTAATCAAGTTCTTGTATAGTTTTTGGATGACAAGATAAATGGTAGGTAGCATCAGAAAATTTACAGTGCTAGTGCAAGTCTTTGCCCTGGTTGTAGTTTAACTATTAATTTTTCTGTTTCCCCATTTTTCTTGCCCCTTCCCCTACCTTAGAAGCTAAGGTACTGCCTTTTGTAAGAATAGCATAAGAATGTAGAACCAGGGGTGACAGGTGGAGGAATAAGAAATGAATAAGATTAATAGGTGTGTAAAGAGGGAGAAATGGCAATAATCTGTAATACTATCAACAATAAAAAATATATTTGAAAAAATAAGATATATGATCTTAACTATTTAAAAGACTCATGAAAAAGATTGAATAAAGTCACATACATTAAAATGTTTTAAAATTTGAAAGAAAGAATAAGGTTAGTTAGTGTGTAAAAGATGAGCATACAAAATTTGCATAGGTATCCATGACCTTGAACTTCCAAAAACTTGCGTTTAACATAGAAACTCAGTATATTGGCTTAATTCTGCTCAACATTTTTAAAACCCTATCTTCCTCTAAAATGTCTTCTAGTTTGCAATAAGGTAGGGAAGATGTGGAGGGAGGGGAGGCATCTGGAAGCCAGGGGGAAGGGGGCAAAATGGGAGATATCTGTAATACTATCAACAATAAAAAATATATCTTATAAATAAATAAGTAAAAATGTCTTCTAGTCATATCAAATCCCTGGTTTTATTATTTGTTAGTCTGTGAACTAAAGGCAGGTCATTGACTGTGTGAATTTAAAAATATAATATTGCTTTAAAGATAGAATAGTACTTTATAGTGATCTATGTAGTTTAGGGGTCCATATAATCTGTCACTGAATTTGATGCAGGTTGGGTTTTTTATTTATTAACTTTTTCTTATCCTATCTAATAAACGAGTAATATGCAAATTAACCATCACTCCCACCAGCCAATCAGAAGCAAGTATGCAAATTAACCCCAACCAAGATGGCTGCGGCCACAGAGCAAGCAGGAGGGATGCTTGTGTTTCCCTGGCAATGGAGGAAGCCAAGCTTTCCACACACCCTGGTGGGCCCAGGTCTCCACTCAAGGCTACAAAGTTTCAATTATAGAAGATAAATACAGTGGTACCTCGAGATATGAGTGCCCTAACATACGAGATTTTTGAGATACGAGCCATCGAGCGAGCGATTTTTGCTTTGAAATACGAGCAACAGTTGAGATAGGAATAATTGCGTGGACCGGCCAGCTGCACACGACCCACCAGTTTACCGCAACTCGAGCGTCTCATAGTTTCCCACGCCTCAAGTTTACGGAATGAATTAAACTCGTATCTCGAGGTACCACTGTAAATCCCAAAGAAATGGCTGCCACCACTGAGTGAGCAGGAGGCTTGGCTCTGCTCCAGATTATAAAGTTTCGATTGTAGAAGATACATCCCAGATACCAGGGCCTCCACTTGTGTCGGGTCTGCAAACCACCACAGGCCCCTCACCCAGGCCACCCCATGCCACAAGGGAACCCCCACTCTGATCTGGGACACACTTTAGGGCAAACCAGCTAGCCCCCACCCATGACCAGGCCTCTGGCCTATCTAATAAAAGAGAAATAGTGGATTGATCATCACTCCAACACACAAGATGGCTGCCCCCATGTGGTCTAAGATCCTACCCCCATGTGGACACAAGATGGCCACCACAAGATGACTAGCAGGGGAGAGCAGTTTGGAGGGACCAGGCCTGCAAGGAAGGGCAATTGGGGGCAATCAAGCCTGCAGGGGAGCACAGTTAGGGGTGACCAGGCCGCCAGAGGAGGGAAGTTGGGGGTGCCTGGACCTGCAGGGAAGGGCAGTTGGGGTGGACTGGGCCTCCAGAGAAGAGCAGTTAGGGGTGACCAGGCCTGCAGGGGAGGGCAGTTAGGGGTGACCAGGCCTACAGGGGAGGGCAGTTAGGGGCAAACAGGCTGGCAGGGGAACAGTTAGGCATCAATCAGGCTGGCAGGGGAGTGGTTAGGGGGTGATTAGGCTGGCAGGCAGAAGCAGTTAGGGGCAATCAGGTGAGCATTTGGGAACAAGCAGTCCTGGATTGTGAGATTGGGCCTAAATGGGCAGTCGGACATCCCTCGAGGGGTTCCATATTGGAGAGGGTGCAGGCTGGGCTAAGGGACACCCCCCTCCCCTGTCTGCGCATGAATTTCGTGCACCAGTCCTCTAGTATACAATATTTACAGGTGCTCACAAACCCATAGACACCATAGAACACCCTGTATAAAAAACAAAAACAAAAAACATTGAAGCAAGAGAAATGTCCTTTCCCTGGTTTGGGGACTGCCTTTCCCCAGAGACTCAGCATTCTCCCAATGGACTATTTGGGGAATGTATTTCCTAGGCCTAGAATTTTTGTTTCCCATCCTCAGAAAGTTCCTTGTGACTGTTTGCTCATGCTTTTAACCTCCCATATTGGATCATTAGCACTCCCCGAAATCTGCTTTGTCTCTCTTCTGCCATTTTCCTTGCAGGAGAATGGAAGTACAGATCAGAACTCTGCACTCCCTTTATGTCCCAGACCTTTCCCAGTTACATATACCCAACCTCCAAGGATATCCTACCATCAAGGCACTGCTGACTTTTCCCTGAAGTGTTTGTATCTTGGTCTATGCATAGTTACCTGGTTGCCGCGGTTCCCTTTCCTAGACCCAGGAGTTGCCGCGGCTTAGAGTGTCATAGGTTTCCATCTCCCAGAGGCCACTGTAATGAGATGATGGAGTGCACCTCCCCTAGAGAGGGAGTCCAGATGACTCTCTCGAGAGGTGAATTCCTAGATGAGTCCCCAAATTATTAGAAATGCTCAACGGGAATGAGACAAACACTCAAAAATAGCTCAGCAGGGCAAATATACTTCTGGGCAGAAGGGTGCAGTTGATGGCTGAAAAGCATGGGCAAAGCACCCAGATTGGATTTTTTAAAGCATACTTGTGAATTACTACTAATCATATAATAAGCAGCATATCAAGATAAAGAAAATTTTATTTTCAGGACTTTTAAATGAATCATACTTACAAAATAATTTATATCATTTCATGAATAGCTATAACTTTTCTCACTAACTTTATTTTGAACTATGTGATATGAGTTAAAAACAAAATTTTTACAGATTTTAGAATGCAAGATTTATTCAGAAATAAAATATTACCAACAATTTAGGGTGGTTGTGATAATTTAATATATATAAAGCACTTTGAACACTGCTAGACCCATATTAAGTGCTATATAAGGTTAGAAATGTTAGGTAACATTTATTTGTGGTACAGTTTTATTAAACAACCACAGTTCAGATATAATCAGTTATTTTTGCCTTTAAATAGTTTATATCTCTCAGTACTATCTGTTTATTAAAATTATATAAATATACACATCTGTTCCTGTTACTGTTATAAACTAACTTTAAGAATGCTGTGCTGAATCTGAGAATGCCAGAAATTTCCACATAGTATGAATATAGAGCATTCATTAATATGTAGATAATCCTATATAATAAAAGCCTAATACACAAATCAACCAAACAGTGGAAGGGCTTGTCATTATGACATGCACTGACCATCAGGGGGCAGACGCTCAGTGCTGAAACTGCCTGCAGGCCCCAACCAATGGTGGCAGCTGGGGACAGAGATAGCTAGTGGGCAGTGCCAGGCCAGCCAAGGCGGGTGCCAGTGAGGGCCCCCCAGTCGCCCTGCTAGCTACCCCACAGAGAGGCCCTGATCGCCAGCCAGGTCTAGGGACCCTACCCATGCACCAATTTCATGCACCAGGCCTCTAGTCTTTAAATAACCTGTTGATGATTGGTTTCTCTTTCATTGCCTGGCGCTGACTCTTGAAATATGATTTCATCATATACTCTGTGGCACTTTAGGGTTTGTTTTTTTCCTTTACATTTTAAAAATTAGTACATACACATGCTTAAAATCCTTTATTTTTAAATCTTAAAAAGCTTTACATTTAAAATAAAGGGGACTGTATAAAAGGAACATAGAGAAATTTAAAATTCTCGCCCCTATCCTTGAACTCCTACTTAAAATTCTGTTACCAATTGGGGTTACCAGCTGGGACCCCAGTTTTTCTTATCAATGCAGAAAAGATTTTAAGGCCAATGAAAATAAAAGTAAAGCAAAATGAAGTTAAGAGAGACAATGGCTCCTGGGTTATATGGTTTAAAAGAGAAATATTTTGGGTGGAGAATTGTATTTGCATTCATGGATGACTGACAGAAAATGTTTACATGACTATATTTCTTCTGTGCATCTTACCCCTATTGCATGCAGAAAACCCCGGGGTAGGGAGTAGGATAAGGGTTAATGTCAAAACTGCAATGAAAATTTTATTATAATTAGTCCAGAACCCTAGTAAGGTCACATTGAGGTCATGTTATTTTCCTCTGAGCTTATGGCAAGAACTGGCTGGTTCCCAACCTGCCCATTGGTGGTCTCCTGGCTGCTGGGCCACCAATAGAGAGGTCTGACCCCTGTATAGAACCCCAGGGCAGTCCCCACCCCAGCAGCTCATGTCTAACTTCCTACCTAACAATTCCACTTCTAGAGGAGAACTATTACCAGTAATTTTTAAAAGTATTCTGTGCAACCCTGGTCAGTTTGGCTCAGTTGGTTGGAGTGTTTCTTCCTTAAACCTAAAAGTTGTGGGTTCAGTTTCCAGGTAAGGGCACATACCTATATTGCAGGTTTTATCCCTGGTCGGGGCACATATGATATTCTCTCTCACATCAATATCTCTCTCTCCCTTCTCTTGCTAAAAGAAATAAACATATCCTTAGGTGGGGTTAATATAATAAAATAATAACAAAATATTCTGTGCATTTATAAGATTATACACATTCGTACACTCCTTCCTCTTTTAAAAACATAGCTTAGTACACTATACAATATTCTGCACCTTAGGCACCCCTCCCCTCCCAGTATTTTTATTGAGTTTGAGAGAGAGAGAGAGAGAGAGAGAGAGAGAGAGAGAGAGAGAGAGAGAAAGAGAAAGAGAAAGAGAGAGGGAGGGAATCAATCATCCATGTGAGGAGACATTGATCCCGGCACCGGGATTGAGTCCAAAACCTGGGCATGTGTCTTTATTGGAAATCAAGCCAGCAAGCTTTTGGTGTAAGGGACGTTGCCCACTGAATTGAGCCATACCGGCTAAGGCTGTACCTTAGCTTTTTTTACTCAATGTTCATAAAGATTGGTTTCATTGCATATAAATACACATACTCATTGTCATTTAATCTCAGGGCTTCAGTTTATGTACATACCATCATTTATTTCTCTAGTCCATTGCTTGTTTAATATTTTTTTTTACTTTTCATAGTGCCACATCTAAAACTCTTATTTCTATGTCTTTTTCTCTGTGTAAGTTTATCGGGTAAATTCCTACAATAGAAACTAAATGTAAATATCAGTTTATAATTTCCTTCTCACAGTGTTCGAGAAGGCCTCCTTCCCTCATTCATTCCAAAGTGGTTTATCATCAAGTTTTAGATCTTAGTCTGTGTAATGAGTAAAATATGCTGTTGTTACTGTATTTGCAGTTATTTAATCAGGTTTGTGATTTCTGAACTTGTACCTGCCCATACAACATTTTTTCCCTTGCCTTGTCTTATAATATTTTTATATGTTTTATTTTTTAGTATAAAATTCGATGAACATATTATTTGTTGACATGATGGCAGGAATTAAACTTAATTTTTTAATGTATTTTTATTGATTTCAGAGAGGAAGGGAGAGAGAGAGAGAGAGAGAGAGAGAGAGAGAGGCATCAATGATGAGAGAGAATCATTGATGCTGCCTCCTGCATGCCTACCACTGTGGATCAAGTCCACTGACCAGGAATTGAAAAGTGACCTCCTGGTTCGGTGGACACTCAACTATTGAGCCACACTGCCCTGGCCAAACTTAATTTTTTAAAGATAATTGGTCTTTCGTTAGCCCATAGTGCCAGCTCCTCCCCTTTTAAATAATCGGTTTTGTCCTTAATGATTTTAAATGCCATTTTCATTTTATTTTGTACTTGAGTTTATTTCCTGATTCTTAATTTTGTTTAATAGCGTCTCATTGTGCTACTAAATTAACATGCCGATAAATATATATTTTTTTGTTCATTACTTTTAGTAAACTTTAAAACATATATGAATTAAAATTTCATATTTTCATTGTTTCCTTTGTCTTTGAAGCCAGTTTATAGATGTCTACTCATGAACTTGTCTTTGGTCAATGCTTTATAGTTTTAAGAATATTCTGTGGTCATATGTAAACAATTTCTCCTGATTTGAACACTTTTTCTTTACTTTTCTAGCCTTTAATCTAGACAACGAGCAACCAGATTATGATATGGATTCAGAAGATGAGACCTTATTAAATAGACTTAACAGAAAGATGGAAATTAAGCCTTTGCAATTTGAAATTATGATTGACAGACTTGAAAAAGCCAGTTCTAATCAGGTACTGTACATTGTAAAAATGTCTTTTGTGTTGTAATTAATCCAATTAGTAGCTTTATTTTACATTTTTTTAAATCTAAAAGAATATTGCATTTTACTGTCCTTTGAATTTCTTTTCCTCACAACCTAGAATTTCTATTTATAATATTTCTTAAACTGAATACTTAAGCATAATTTCTTTCTTTGAGACTATAAAGAGTACTATTCTGACATTTTTATTGTTTGGATATAAAATAATAGTAGTTACAATATCATAATATCTTCTTGATCCTTTTCATAGGGCTATCTTTTTGTACTTAAGTAACTAAATTGGCTTGTTTGGGTCTCTAAGGCAAGCATCTCATACCAAATCTTGCTCAGTTGCTCAGATTTATATTGGGGTACTCCTACTATTTTAAATGTATTTTAGAGTTATTTATGTATTACTTAAAATTTTAAGTGAAGGAAAAATTGTTCATAAAATAGTGAATTTTCCTTAGTGAGACAGTCTTTATTTGGTATACAGAATTTACAATGGTATGGTCTTTCCTGAAAAGTAATTAGGTGGCATATGTCAAGTATAAAAGGTTTATGCCATTTGATTTAGTAATCCTACCTCTAGGAATTATTCTCAAGAATAATAATTAGTGAAAATATCAAAGATTTTTAAATAGTGATGTTCAGAGTAACTTGCAGACTGTCTTTATTATGGAATATCATACAGTCATTCAAAATCATTAGTTCACTAGAGGCCCAATGCATGAAAATTCATGCACGGGGAAGGGGGGTTTTCCTCAAACCAGTCTGCCCCTTCTCGCAGTCCGAGAACCCTCAAGGGTGGGAGGCAACCCATCACACCTCTGCTGCTGACACTGCCAGCAGCACAGCCTTGGTCCTGGTTATCTGAGCCTTGGGCAGCCACCATCCAAAGCTTGTCTGTGTCTCAGGTGTTAGTTGGGCAGCCACCAGCTGAGGCTTACCAGCACCTCAGGACAGCTAGAGGTCTGAGGGAACTGGGCGACTCTGGAGACAGGTGTGCGGAGTGGCCAGGCAGTCCGAGGTCTCTTTAAATCAGGAGTCAGATGCCTTACGGTAGCGTAATCATAGCCTTAAATTCTGGGGAGGTCTTATTTTCAGGAGGATGTCTTATATTACAGCGAGAGGCAAAACTGGAAGTAGGTCTTATTTTCAGGGGATGTCTTACTTTCAGGGGAAATATGGTACTTTCTATTAGACAAAGTGCTAAAGTGACTTCTTTGCTAAGATTCAAAAGTAGTAGAATTCTGATTTCGTGGGGTTTTAATGTGACATAATTTGGGAATACTTTATCTCCAAATAATTCTTGCCCATTCAGATTGATGCTGTCACCAATGATAATGGTGATAGTGATATTAATTGCCTTCGAATTGCTATAAATAATTTAATGGAATGATTAAAACCAAGATTATTCAATAAGATAAAAATCTGTTATCTATACAAATAATAGAGGGATATGCAAATTTTCTTGGATGCTGTCTCAGTAACAGTAATGACCAGCAGGCTGCATGGGGTGACTAGGCCAGCATGGGGGTTAGTGAGGGATGACCAAATGATTGAATGGCAGGCTGCATGGGGTGACCAGGCCGGCATGGGGGTTAGTGAAGGACAACCAAACAACTGAACAACAGGCTGCATGGGATAACGAGGCCAGCCAGGGCAGGCAGGGGGGTGGGGAGGTTAGTAAAGGGCAACCAGGCTGGTGATGGGATGGGGGTAGTTGGGGGTGACCAGGCTGGTAGGGGAGGCAGTTGGGGCAACCAGGTTGGCAGGCAGAGGCAGTTAGGGATGAGCAGGCTGGTGGGGCGGGCAGTTAGGATCGATCGGGCAGGGAGGCAGGTGAGCACTGAGGAGCCAGAGTCCCAGATTGTGAGAGGGATGTCCAATTGCTGGTTTCATAAACCAACAGTTGGACATCCCCCAAGGGATCCCAGATTGGAGAGGGTGCAGGCTGGGCTAAGGGGACACCCTGCCCCCATGCATGAATTTTGTGCACAGGGCCTCTAGTATAATATAAAAACAGGAGTTGACTAAAAAAATCCAGTTAACACTAGAAAAAATTGTCAGGATGTTCAACTCTAAATTATGTATTGAATTCTTATGACCTGAATACAAAGAGGTTACTTAACCAGGCAGAAGGAAATTTCTAGCAGGAGCAGAAAGCATCAGAGAAGGAAATCCGTGGCAGTGTTTTAATCCCCTAATGTCTCCTGCAACAGGATAGTGTTATTTTGATAGTATTATTATATAAAACACTCACTACTGCTCTGCTGGTTGACGGAAAGAATTCGATCCTTCTCCCCCATCTAAGATTAGATTAAATTTTTTATTTACTGAGTGAATGTTGTAAAATTTTATCAGAAGCAGAATGACCAAACAACTCAAGCATATATAGCATAATCACAGCATTGTTTCCCTTGGTCCCCAGAGCACATGAGAGCTGCTAATGATGCTGTCATGCTGTCAACATGAGGAGGAATTTCATTACATCTATAATGCTTGATTCTTATTCTGCCACTATCCTTGTAGACTTTGGGAGCACATATCACCATTTCAGAGAACTTCACCCATAGTATATATATTTCAAAAAGTGTCCATTTAAAGTTGATGTTTAGAAATATTGATTCTTTTCATTTGGTCTCACTTGAAAAATCAAATTGCTCAGCTTCTCAGATGCATTTAAACTAACTTGACTGAGACCTTGAATAAACCAAAGAATGGCCACTTAAAATTTTAATGCAGTTGTTACGTGGACTAGAATACTTGAGTTTACATTGTCAGTGTATTTTCTTTCTGTGGTTAAACTATCTTGGCAGCCAAATTATATAAGAAACCAACTAATGAACCCTAGTAATCACTGTCATAGGACCAGAAGTACAAGTGGTCATTACATTATTCCATAAAGTTATATCCATATTAGAGATCCAGTGCATGAAATTTGTCGGGAGGATGGGACATCCCTCAGCCTGGCCTGCACCCTTATCCAATCAGGGACCCCTCGAGGGATGTCTGGGACTACTGGTTCCTAACTGTTCACCTGCCTGCCTGATCACCCCCTAACTGTCCCCCTGCTGGTGTGGTCATCTCCCAACTACCCCCTGCCAGCCTGGTTGCTCCCCCACAACCTTCCCCCTGCCAGTGTGGTCGCCCACTAACTGTCCAGAAGGAAGTCAGACATTCGGAAGATACCTGGTCACCCGATCTAATTAGCATATTACCCTTTTATTAGTATAGATAAGTCGGATCATATTAGAAATTTACTTGATGGGTCATGCTTTCTTCAGATGACTTCATAAAAGCACAGATTAATTCATATTTGGATCTTATAATTTGAGTGGGAAATTTTTGCCCTTTATTTTATAAGGAGCAAGGAATCAGATGTGACCAAGCAAATTTTTACAAACATTGGTTTGAGATTTGTTTGTATTGTACTGGCTGCATTGATAAAGGAGTAGATCCCTGAGATACCAATGTCAGAGTTACTAGAGAAACCATCATAGGACACTGTCATATAACAAAAGGAGTTTTGAGAACAAAAAATTATCTAGTATATAACCAGCTTGGATAGAGGAATTGCTTTTATCTGTAATTGGTACAAGAAATTCAAAATTACATGCTGTTGAAACTTCTGGAAACGTGCTAAAAATTTTCCTTTTACAATTTTGAAACAGGCATTATATATTTAGTTGCAATATATTAGGACATATAAGGTTGGACAAAAGTAGGTTTATAGTTGTGAATACATGAAAAAGTTTACTTCTAGTATTATTATTTACTGTATTATTTTCCTACTTTTGCAACACCCAGTATTTATCTTTTACTTTGGAGAGGTAAAAAAAGAAACCTGTATCTTTTAGTTTCTGTTGATAAATACACAGAAAAAAAGTTAGACTATTGTAAATTAGTGGATCCTCAAGTTTGTAGAATCATAGAATATTAGAATTTTAAAGGACCAAAGTTGTCTTATAGTTCAAGACTTACCTGAGGCATAAATCTATTGTGATCTTCCCAACTATCATTCATCCAAGCTTCTTAAATATTTTAAGTGGTGGTACTCGCTACATATCAGGGCAAAATATAAATTTTCAGGTAAATCTCCTATTAATAAAACCTCTATTTGATGAATTCAATTATATTTTCTGACATAATTGTTTTATTTGACTTATCACATTTTTTACCAAATGTATAATTTTAACTTTTTTTTACTTTTTCAAGCATTGTAGTTGATAATAATGTAATTTTTTAAATTTAGCTTGTAACACTTCAAGAAGCAAAACTGCTGCTAAACGAAGATGATTACCTTATTAAAGCGGTATATGACTACTGGGTGAGAAAACGTAAAAACTGCAGGGGGCCATCCCTCATCCCCCAGATAAAACAAGAGAAAAGAGATGGCTCTACTAACAATGACCCTTATGTTGCCTTTCGGAGGAGAACAGAGAAAATGCAAACTCGAAAGGTAATATGTAAATTTGAATGAATTGAATGTACCTTGATAGTATTTAATACAAGTATTTTTTTCTGCTAATAGTTTTCAGTACTTTGAAAATAAAGAAACAATATGATATTGTTGAACTTTATGTTAGAAATCCCACTCTTCAGTAGATTTTATTGATCAATTGTGTATAGTTTTTATCCAATCCCATGCCCCTTAAATCTATTGATCATACCAATTTAGACTTGCATTTAAAGTTATATGAGGAATTATATGTCTTTATGTACCTTGGACATTTGATCTCTTCAGTAAACTATGACAATCTGTACATATTCTTTATTTGGGAAGCCCAAGACCTCACAGTTCCTTTGAATCCATATTCTAATCCTTGCAAGTAAATACATATGGACTTTACTGCCTTTAGCCAAGATACAATTGTGGGAAGTAGGGAAAGATTCATTTTCAAGCCTGTTATGCCAACAATCAGAGGTAATACAGTGGAATATTTTTCTCCTTTTCTGAGTTGTCAAGTGTGTCAGATTTCAGATTGATAAACGTGTCCCCATCTGGCAAGTTCATAAGTATGAGCCAGATTTTTAAGTAAGAAGTCTCATGCTGTGGAATGACATGGTATAAACTAGAGGAAAGCATTATTTCAGATGAGTATTCACTGCTTTCCTTTTCTCGTAATTAACAGTTAAGAATCACACATGGTAACACATTCTCTAACATAGTAAAATATTAAGAACATATAAATGTAAAAGCCATAAGGAATTATAATTTTAGGCAACGTATTTTCTGTGGATTTGTTTCTCCTAACATTGCAAGCTTGTCCTTCTCAGCTGTTAGTGTAACAGCTGGGAAGCTTAACAGCTGCCAGGGATAGTATAGTTTAGGACAATGTTCGGCAAAACACAGCTCATGAGCCACATGCGGCTCTTTGGCCCCTTGAATGTGGCTCTTCCACAAAATACCATGTGTGGGCGCACACATACAGTGCAATTGAAACCTTGTGGCCCATGCACAGAAGTCGTTTTTCGGCCTGGGCAAGTCTATTTTGAAGAAGTGGCATTAGAACACTCAAGGGGCCAAAGAGCCATATGTGGCTTGCAAGCCACATTTGCCGACCAGTGGTTTAGGAGAAACTTGCATACTGTTTAACAAGCAGAGTTATATAACTCTTTCTTGGATTTCCCAAGTGTAGATGGCATTTCCTAACCTGAGCTGAGTTTTCAATTTGGTGTTTCAATTCTTAACTAAGGAAATCTAAGATATGTTATGAAGATTTAGTGCCTTAAAAAAGATTAGAGTGAGATAAATTTGTAAATATAATAAAACTTATAAATATAAGTTATTAGGCATGAGGAATTATTTGAATTGAATTATTTGAACTGCCAGTGGCTTTTTAAAAGAAATGTAATTAATTTAGATATATTGCAAAGCATAGACTTTTAGCAATGTCTAGAAGGAAAAGTATAAGAAGTATTTATTGCATTTGAAACAATATTCTAAATGTTTAAATGTGTTTTCTTCTTAAATAGGTTAAGTTACTATTTTCTAATCAGTATTGAGAATAGCTTGTCATGGTTTTTTGTGTTTATGTGCTTCTCCATTGGGTAATAACTAGTCCAGCTTTTTCCTGAATCTTAATTCCTACGCCTACTCTTACCTGTGGTGTGGTTTCTCTTCCAGCAGTCTTTTTATTCCTCTCTGTTTTCAGTTGTGGGACAAAAGACCATTCCCCTTCATGCATGCTATTGCTGTTAGAAATGTTTATGTTTCAAAATGAGAAAGTTGGGAAAGCAGTTAACAAGGAGTACTGCCTACCACTACCCCAGATGTTTAAGAGGTGGGCAAGCATTGGAATATGCAAAAATGAATACAGCTAGCAAAGATTCTCTGCTTCCTTCTTTATTGCCATAAAATGCAAAGACTGAAAGTAAGGGACTTCTGAAATACTTACTTGGTAGTCTAGAATTTAATTTTAATTCACCAAACTAATATTTAATTAGGAAATATTTAAGTACTCTAGGCTGTTCTTAAATGAGATAGTCTTAAGGCACCAGCAAGTCTAAATGTACTGATTGGGAAGTCTTGAATCCCAATATACATTTAGTATATTTAATCCCAGAGAAACAATTATTAGCATCTGTGCCTTCTCTCCTCCCTCTTTGTGGACCAGAAGAATCAAGGCAAACAGGAAAGGGAAGTCTCATGGTAGTGGATGTCAGTCTGACTGTGCATAACAGTCACCTGTGAATTATCCTTGGTTATAAAAAGATCTACAGTTAATTCTAAATGACACTTTTTTTTTCCAAAAACAGTAAAGTACTAGTAGTAATTAATAATACTAGTTTAAAACAAAAATGTAATTATTATAAAGGTAAAATCAATTGAGGCAGAAAGAAAAAAATATTCTTTTAATTAAAATATGTGAAAATGAAAAATAAAGAATTAAAAATTAAGAAAAAGAAAAAAGGAAAAAAAAAAAGAAGAAGAAAAATAGAATGGTCCTTCACTTCCACTATTATTCTGCTTGGCACTTCTGTTTCCCAGTAGGGGAGGTATTCTACAGTTAATTCTAAAGTGAAGCAGTTTGAGAACCATTTCCCCAGGGATTTGGCAGTAGGTCAGAACTATATGTTACTGGAAAAACAAGAAAGGAATTGGCCTTGAGCAGAGACACTTGTGAGGAAGAGTAAAGGGGATGAGTGGGTTTGAATATAGGGGGTAGGGCCATCTTAAAAGCATATAGAAAAGGTGTCAGTATGAACTTATGGATTTTAATATATTGGTACAGTTAGAAATAGATATAGCTCTGTGCACGTGTATGTGCATATATGTATTACATACAGATTTCCTAACTGTTCTCTGAGAGGGTCTGGAAGCAATGACTCAGTAGCAATGGGCATGCCTAGCATGTAGATTTTGACTTTAAATACTGTTTTTCATAAAAAGGAACCAGGGCTCCTTAGAAAAATGATTGATTCCAGATCTGGGGCTGAGAAAGCATAAAGAAAGGCTTGGAACATTCTGCTATGCCAGAAAATAAGAATGTGATTAAAATATGTTGGAGCCATGTCAGAAGGAGGACTCCACTGAGCAGAACTAAGAAAGTTTGAGTGTTAGAATAAATAAGAGTAATGGATAAATAATAGAATATAACTAACCCATGTGTCCATACTGATATAAATGGATAGATGAATGGATGATTGATATACAGACCATAGATGAGAAAAAGGTACTCTTTTCCTTATAATTGCAACTTATAAAAGTCAACGGAATCATTGAATTTGAAAATCACCATTTGGCAACTACCGTAGTAAAAATGTTTCAAGCAAAAGTTAGAATCAGTGGATACAAAACTAGTGGGGGGAGATTTGATGAAAAACAAGATACAGAGTTCTACAGCATACTTTTTTTATTTAAAAAGGAAAAATAGTAATTTTACTAGAGAAACCTGACAGGTGTCATCGTAATCAAGTCATCAAAGCTAACATCAGCATTAATAGGACAAATAGATATAATTTAACTTGTAATATGGTGAGAAAAGAATATAATACTACTGCGATAGTCCCACTAAAAATATATAACCTGAATTTAATTGTGGAAAAACATCAAAGCAACCCAAATTGAGGAACATTCTGTAAAAGTAAATGGCTTCTACTCTTCAAAAATATCAAGGTCACAGCTGACCTGTGTGGCTCTGAGGTTGAGCATCAACCCATGAACCACGAAGTCACGGTTTGATTCCTGGTCAAGGCACAGGCCCAGGTTGTGGGCTCAATCCCCAGTAGAGGATGTGCAGGAGGCAGCCGATCAATGATTCTCTTATCATTGATATTTCTCTCCCTCTTCCTGAAATCAATAAAAACATATTTAAATACATGTATCTATAAAAAGGTCATGGTCACTGTAGAAAATTAGATTAGAAAAATATGTCAACTAAATGCAGTTTTATCCTGAATTAGATCCTGGATAGAAAAAAATTATTACATTTTAATGAATTTTAATAATAAAAATTACAGTTGTCCCACTTAATGCCCCTTTTAACAAGTTATATAACTGTATAAAAATATAACTATTATCTTGCTGTAAAGAACATTAGTAGGACAATTAGGTAAATATGAATTAAATCTATAAATCAGATAGTAGGAATATATCATGTTAATTTCCTGATTTTTATAATTACTGTGATTATATAAGAGAATATTATTTTTAGAAAATATACTTTACATGTGTTTAGAAATAAAGGGGTATTTTTTTAAAAAATCTTTAAAATACTACTGTTAATAAAAATGTGTGTATATATTTCTTAGTTCATTTGGGCTGCTGTAATCAAAATACCAAAGACTAGCTGTGTGGCTTAAACACAAACATGTATTTCCCACAGTTCTGGAGTCTCGGAAATCCAAGGTCGAGGTACCAATAGATTTGGTGTCTGGTGAAGGCCTGTTTCCTGGTTCATGGATGGTCATCTTCCTGTGTCCAGAGAGCTCTCTTGGGTTTTCTTTATAAGATCATTAATCCATTCCTAAGGACCACACTGATAACCTAATCACCACCGCCTCCAAATAACATCACATTAGAAAACTAGAATTTCAACATAGGAATTTTCAGGGGACACAAACATTCAGTCCATAACAATATGCATATATATAAACATATAACGTATGTGCATGTATGTGTATATGTACAGGGTGAGGCAAAACTAGTGAGTACATGAAACAGTTTTTCTTGTTTATTAATTATTGCATTATATCTACACAAAAAGCTGTAAGCCTAGTTTTGCCTCACATTATATACATAGAGAAAAAGATAAAGCAAATATGAAATATTAACATTTGGGGAATTTGGTTGAAGATATATAAGAATTCTTTATGCTATGTAATGTTGTGGATTTTTTTTTTTTTTTTTTTTTTTGTAAATCTGGGGAAAGGAAAAATTAGGAAGGGTAATTATTTGGGCCTATAGAGAGCTGGAAGTAAATGAGTAAGACAGGGCAGAAGCACATAGTTCAAGAGGAACCCTTAGTGAAGAGGGAGCAATCTTAAAAGGTTCTCATGCTCTATTAGATATTGTTCAGCTGGCTTGTACCCTTGTATTATTATTTATCACTAGAGGCCTGGTGCATGAAATTCGTGCATGGGTGCAGTCCCCAGGCCTGGCTGGTGATCGAAGCGGGAGCATCTGGCGTGGAAGGGCAGGTCCCAGCTGACCTCTGGGCCCTGGGCAGCACCTGGGCCCCTGGGCCCCCACATCAACCCCTCCACCTGAGTCATTGGGCCCTGCCCAGCTCCCTCAGCACCTGGGAGCCGGGCGGCAGCCCTGCCCATCGCTGCCTCCACTCATCACCATCTGTGGGGCGATCAACAGGGCAGTTGGGCCCTGCTTGCACCCACTTTGGCTTGGCGCTGCCCACTCATCTGCTCCACCATCCTGCCATGGTCCTACTCTCATCGGGGCCCATAAAGGCCAACATTGCTTCCACTGCCTGCCATGTTCCACATCAGCCCTTGGTGGTCAGCGCACATCATAGCGAGCAGTTGAATACTCGGTCAAGGGAACAATTTGCATATTAGGCTTTTATTATATAGAATTGTAATCTATTTGTCTCTCTTATAAGATTAAAGCTTCCTACGGATAGGGGACATGTGCAGTATCCTGCACAGAGTGGACATTTTAATATTTGCTGTTGGGAATGTTAATTATTTTTCTTTTTTTTAATATATTTTCCTGATTTTTTACAGAGAGGGTGATAGAGAGTTAGAAACATCGATGAGAGAGAAACATCAATCAGCTGCCTCCTGCACACCCCCAACTGGGGATGTACCCACAACCAAGGCACATGCCCTTGACTGGAATCGAACCCGGGACCTTTCAGTCCGCAGGCCAATGTTCTATCCACTGAGCCAAACCAGTTTCGGCAAAGAAACACTTTTTTTTTTTAAGATATATTTTATTGATTTTTTTACAGATTGGAAGGGAGAGGGATGGAGAGTTAGAAACATCTACGAGAGAGAAACATTGATCAGCTGCCTCCTGCACACCCCCCACTAGGGATGTGCCTGCAACCAAGATACGTGCCCCTGACCAGAATCGAACCTGGGACCCTTCAGTCCGCAGTGCGACACTCTATCCACTGAGCCAAACCAGTTTCAAATTATTTTTCAATTTGAAGGTATTATTGCTGCCTAACTCCCCTCCCTTCCCTCCAAAATATTGCTTAAAATCATACGTTAGATTTTGCCTTTTGCCATACACTAATACTGAAGGAAAAAAGGTTTTCCTCTTGATGAGATAAAGGGATGACTTATTAACATAGTATTTCTTAATGTTTGATATACAGTACCTTAATGGGACCTAGTTTAGATTGTGTTTTGTATGTGCTGATCTATTTTAAAATACAAGGAACTATGCTTAAAAGAAAAAAAAGAATAAAATTTTGTTTTATTTTCTCTTTTCTAATCCTCCAGCATGAAATTTGGCTTTCTTCAGGTTCTTTTTAATAATCATATTGCATTATTAAGTCAAGGATGGAAACAGTAACTTTTGTATACAAGTAGATGCTGCTAATTATAGCTGAGCATTCTCTAGTTATTAAACACAGCTGTCACTCTAAGCTTGTTCAAATTGTTTCTACACTTCTTAATAAGATTGTAATACTCTGAAACTCATAGTTATTACTAAATCTCTCTTCTACGCTGCAGTGAGGTGCTATTACAATGAATCATGATAATTTCATTCCTTGAGAAACATTATATCCCACTTTTAGTTTTATACTTGAGTTCCTGAAGTGACACTTTGCTTGTCATTGTGCATGTTTACATTGTAGTATATTGAACTTTCCAGCTCCCAATTACAGAGCTTGATGGATGGATACAGACCCATTTTGGCTATTTTAAGGTAAACTTGATTTGACAGAACTGTTCTCTCTGTCATTGGAAAACACCTTACTACAATTTAAATGGATACCATTTTCTAATACACTAGGTGTTGTTTCTAACAGATTTTTAAAATTTTGTTACACTGGAATTATCCATTCTATATGTCATTCCCTCTTTTCAACAGCTGGTAACACTTTTTTATGAATATTAATTGAGATATTTGCTTATACTTACATCTTCAGAGTTAGGTTTCTTTATATGGTTATTGTTTAGAGGACTTTTTAACTTTTACATTTAACATTTTTTATTTTATAGAATGGATTTATCAGATGAAACTAGAAATGTGGATAACTGGATTAATTGTTTAATCTTTTTTAATTGTCTTTATTTTCAATAGAATCGTAAGAATGATGAAGCCTCTTATGAAAAGATGTTGAAACTGAGACGAGAGTTTAGTAGAGCCATAACAATTTTGGAAATGATTAAGAGAAGAGAGAAAACAAAACGAGAATTATTGCACTTAACTTTAGAAGTTGTGGAAAAAAGGTAACATTGCTACAATTATATACTCGTGGCAGCTTTAGCCAAATTATGGGCAATATATAACCAGATTAACGAAAGAAAGAGAGATTTTGTTGTGAAATTTAAAACAATTGAAATTGATACCCTAACAAAATCTACTTTTTTTTTTTTTAAGAATTGTGGTTGATTCTTATTTGTTTTTAACAAGATTGTTATAATTTGAAGTACAAATTTGGAGGTATTTTGGGGTATACTAAAGATCCTCTAAGAACCTCTAACAGGGTTGCCTAAGACCATGGGAAAACACAGATATTTACATTACAATTCATAACCATAGCAAAATTACAGTTATAAAGTAACGAAAATAATTTTATGGTTGGAGTCACCACAACATGAGGCACTGTATTAAAGGGTCACAGCATTAGAAAGGTTGAGAACCACTGCTCTAAGTACACCTGATTTTTTGTTCTTATTATTGTAGAATCATTGAATTGTATTTAAAAAAGAACCTAGAGATCATTTTGTCTAATTCTCTGTATTAAATATTCTATTAAACAAAATTTCAGGGAAATGAATATTTTATTTATTGTATTTTCTGATTAAATAGAAATATTTTTTGTTTCAATGCATTTTGAAAATGTATTCTCTAATTTGTCATTTTCCTGCATAATTGTACTGTCCCTAAACCTAACAGAATTTAATGTATTTCCTGAAGTTATCTTTTCCCTGTGCTTCAAAATATAAAATATACAAGAAATTTATCTTCTGTATACCTAAGAGATTTTTTTGTTTTGGGGTTGTTGTTTTGTTTGTTTCTTTGTTTGTTGTAGTTACTAAATACCAATTATGAGCTTCTTTATCATGCATATTTTGTTTTAAGAATCTTGTTTGCTCTGTTGGATTAGTTGTGTTCCAATTAATTGAAGTATCATTGGTTTTTCTTCATTTTTAAAATGTGCAACATTTTTTTTATATTTTGTTACCTTTTCAAGATATCATTTAGGAGACTATGGTGGTGAAATCCTTAATGAAGTGAAAATCAATAGATCAGAAAAAGAGTTATATGCCACTCCAGCCACTCTTCATAATGGAAATCATCACAAAGTCCAAGAATGTAAAACTAAGGTGAATATCCTCTGGGGAGAAGCATATATGATAATGATTTCACAGTTATTGGTTTCTGCAGTTGTCTTAGTATAGTTTGATTAAAGAAAGTAATTAACATGTATTTAGTTCTTACTATTTGCCAACACTTTGCTGGGAAGTGTAATACATGTGGCTTGTTAATATTTATAGCAAGCCATTGAGATAGATTTTACTTTTGTGTGACTTCCAGATCAAATAGTTAATGAGTGGCAGATTCAAGATTTGAATCTAGATCTTATACCAAGGATGATGTGCTTTCTACTGTGCGAGCTGCTTCTGTAGAAGAAAGGTTAAAGTTTAGTTATTACCTTTAGCCTTAGCAAATCCTGCATCATACTTAACTGGCAGGCGTCAAAATCTAAAACTAAAGCATTCTTTGTTGAGACCATTGAAAGTTATTCTTAATGTCATCATCTTTGCCAGAACCAGCAATTATCAGTTGCTATCTACACTTCATGATTTGAAAATGTCCTCTGACTTCTAGATTACAATTTTTTCCTAGTAATCACACAGTGATTACTTTAGTTTTTTAGACTAAAGAATTATATTTATGCATTATTCTCTTGGCACATTGATTAAAGTATTCAATTATATTTGTTCAGTATTCACTTTGTACATTGATTAAGTATTCAATAGATAATACAAAAATTAGTAAGATCTTTAATTTTAGGAGCATAGATTTAAATAAGGAACAGGTATTAACTGAAGCATTAGACAATAAAGCTTTGCTGTGTAGCAAGATTTAAAAGTGACTTAGGGTGTTTGTGGAATATTCATCTTTTAAAAATTGTACACAATCCTCATTTTTCATGGGTTCATTCTTAAAGGTCAAGGAAGAATGTGGAGCAGGAAAACTCCTTTACTCAACTCATGTCGGTTCAAACACCAAAGTTCTTTCTTATTAATCACAGGCATCTAGCCCACTTACCTGATACCCCTTAAATCACATTTGCCTCTATAACCAGCCAAAATGTTATCAATGTAAAAAAATGACATTTTCTAAGTTATTTTTTAAATCCACTTTACTAGTATATAGATCAATGCTTTTCCTAGGTATGTGATTGACAGGCATAAAATCTGAAAATCTCAACCCCATATAATTGACAGAATTAGTCTTTATTATATATTGATTCTTACTGTAGCTCAACTCTAAGAATAAACACTCAGCCTGTTTAAATTCTACTTTTAGATATATGGTTGCATCCATAGTTATTCTACATTATAACAAAGTTAACTATATTTACTTTGTCACATACCCCACCTTAAAATATAGGCACTTTCTAAGAAGTTGGATTTTCTTTTAGTTGGTGTAACTGTACCCATTGTATGAAACAATTTATATCTCACTAAATAATTTGGCATTTAAGCAACATTTTCATTGTGTGTACCACTTTGACCCTAAAGTAGTTTTAACAAAAATCTAAGCTACATGGGGAAATGTTTAACTTCCTAAATATTTTTACACTTTCCATATTGCTTGTACTTTGGTTCTCAGAATAGTCATTTTTAAACTCTTTTAAGTGATATGTCCCTTTTATTAAAAAGAGGGCCAGTATGTTAAAACAGAAACAGCTGCTCTGTTGAGGAGAAGTGTGGGCTGGAAACCCATCCTATTGGCCTTTTTCCCATATGGCCTCTGAAGTACCAACAGAACTCTGGGGAACTTGAGAACAGTTTGATTATTATCCAGTTGAGGCAGTAATTATACATTCTAAAAAGTGACTTTTTTTTTCTAGGTAATAAGCTATTTCCCCTCAAAAAAAATTGAGTTTTTTTAAAGTTGGAAATAAATAGAAATTAATGAATTCATAAACTAATTCAAGTTTTTAAAATAAAAATAATTTTTATCAGTAGGACAGTGCTAAAACTAAAGTTAAATGTAAATACTTTTTAAATGCTGGATTGCAATAGAGCAATTTTTTTAAATCCACTAACATCTTAGTTTATTAATAGCAATAAATAAAGCAAATTCAAGTACCATAATTATTAACTTACAGACAGTAAGAAATTTTAAAATTTATAATTATATAATTTTTGCATAATAAAAACAGTAAATAAAATTACCTCTGGGGTAAAAAATGTATGTTTTTCAAAAGAGCAGTATAGTTTTTCATGATTTCTAAAATGATTTTCATTTCTTCCTTTGGGGGGAAAATCGTCATGTTAACAGCACCCTCATCATTTGTCTTTGAAAGAAGAGGCTTCTGATGTGGTTCGTCAAAAGAAGAAGTACCCAAAGAAGCCTAAAGCAGAGGCTTTGATAACATCTCAGCAACCCACTCCTGAGACATTGCCTGTGATCAATAAGAGTGACATTAAGCAATATGACTTTCACAGCTCAGATGAAGATGAATTTCCACAGGTGCTTGTTTTAAAACTATTTTAAAAACATTTCCTTCTAGTCTTTTATATTGCTATATTTTAAAACATAATTGACATCTTAGAGTTTTGATTCTTGCTCTCTTTACCTAATGGTATAGCATAAATATTTTCCACATTATTTTTATAGCCATTGAAATGGTTTTTATTTTTTGTTATTTTCCATCAGTAAGATAGAATTTATTCTATTATGGAGAACTTGGGTGGTTTTCCGTTTTCCCTTTTAAATGAGCATCTCTATCTTTCTTCTCTACTTAGAATAGATTATTAGAAATGAAATTACTGAACCAAAGATTAGTAACATTTTAAAACATTTAATACATAATTATAAATATTCACCAAAAATAATTCCCTTTTTACCAGCATTATAGCTTACAGCTTTTAATGTTAATTTTGCTAATTTTTTTGACAGTAACAATTTGATTTAGAAGAACTGATTCAAATTTTAAACTTGTAAAGATAATTCTCTTGTTTATACTGCAACAGTTTCATAGAAAAAAATTAAAATCTCAGTTTTACTTTCACAAGTGCTATTTTTAAAACAAAACTTTGCTCTTGCTGGTTTTGATCAATGATTAGAGCATTGACCCACAGACCAAAGGGTTGCTGGTTCCATTTCCAGTCAAGAGCGCATACCTTGCTTGCAGGTTCCCCAGCCCTGGTAGCAACCAATCACTGTGTTTCACTCTCCCTCTCTCCCCCACTTCCTTCCCTTTCATATTTCTCTTCTCTCCCTCCCACACTCTAAAGCATTTTAATACTGTTTTATTGATTTCATAGAGGAAGGAAGGGAGAGAGAAAGATTGAAACATCAATGATGACAATCATTGATTGGCTGCCTCCGAGCCTGTAACTCAGGCATGTGCCCTTAATAGGAATTGAACCCAGGACCCTTCAGTTAGGTCGAGAACTCTATCCACTGAGGCAAACTAGCCAGGGCCCCTTCCACTCTCTAGAAATCAATGGGAAAAAAATATCCTCAGGTAAGGATTTTTAAAAATACCTTTATTTAGTAAAGGTTCAATTTTTAAAAAATTATTTAGCATCTGGTCTAGCAGTATCCTCTTTTTTTTTTTCTTTTCTTTTCTATGTGGTATGGGCAACCTAAAGAGAATACAGTAACAAACAAGCTTTCTCATATTTTAACATTGTGACTTACTTTCTTTAAAAGAAATTAAGAAACAAAACAAATTAAAAAAAAAACCGCCATCACAGATATATTTGGAAGCAAGACTGTTTATAAAACCCTTTATTGTAATTATTTAAGAATCTAGAGTTTATATAAAACTAGAGGCCCAGTGCACAAAATTTGTGCACAGGTAGGGTCTGTAGGCCTGGCTGGTGATCAGGGCCCATCTTTGGGGCAACTGGCAGGGCAATTAGGGAGGGTGGGCTGCTGGCCCCACCCCCTGCTACCACAGCTGGTCACCTCCCTCTGCAGAGCGATCAGGGGGCCTCCACTGGCACCCGCCTTGGCCAGCCTGGCACCAGCCACTCGCTGGCCCCACCCCCTGCTGCTTCTGCCAGTTGCCTCCCTCCTGCAGGGTGACTGGTAGGGCAATCGGGGGGCACCTGCCTTGGCTGGCCTGGGACCTTTGGGCTGGGCACAGCTCCTGCTTTGAGTGTCTGCCCCCTGGTGGTCAGTGTGCATCATAGTGACCAGTCATTCCACTGTTTGGTCAATTTGCATATTAGTCTTTTATTATATAGGATATTTACTTTGGCTAGATTATATTTTTTACTCTTTTGTCACTGTAGTTTTTTGTCCCAGATGATAAATTAGCATTTTAAGTATTGTAACCAATGCATAAAGATATGTTTAATTTGGTATACTCTTGAAAAACACTTGGTGAAATAATTTATTACTTTTGTCAGAGGATCATCCAGTTAGACTTATGCAGGGCTTTGAGTAGCCATGAAACATTAATTAAATGACCTTTTGAAAGCATAAGGGAAATAATATCCTAATAAATAGTAGTTTTCCAGATAGAAAGTATAGGGAAGGGCTGTAGGTAGAGAAAACAGCATATTAGAGAGCACTGTTTGCAATTTGGCATTGCTGGAGCATAAAACACAGAAGAGAAGAAAGAATGGTGCCTGGAGTACTATCCAGATAGCAAATGGCCTCTATCTTATACTACTGGGAAAAAATTGAAGAATTTTAAGTCAGAATATGACAGATATAAATATATATTGGCCTTATACTGATGGTACTTATGACAATCTATAATGTTTTGCTGTACAGTCCCTTTAAGAATGATACCATGGGATACTATGTCCATCCTGATAATAGGGCACACTCAACATACTAGTCATACATTGCTCAAACATTAAGGTATCTTCATTTCTGTTCAAATTCTCATGTTTATTTACATAGTCCACAGCTCCCATAACCACATGAAAATTGTATTTTGAAACTTTTAGTTCCTTTGTGTCCTTGTACAAGGTCTTTTGACAATCCTGTCATTTTTTAATAGTATCCCCATATTGATAAAGTCAGTATTTACCTACAATTGGACATCATTAAACTATTTAGAATGTTGCTCTTACAAATCAGGATTTTATTTGTAAAAACATCAATAAAATAATCATATGCTTTTTCTTTGTCCAATAAACAAGGAAAAAAAGAAGACTTAAGAGAACAAACATTTTAACCAGACTTATCCAATGGTTGCAGGAAAGCAGAACTAAAACTCCTCTCTCTTCTTGATCGTGCTTCTGGTTTTCCTAAAGTGACTCTCTCTTCTCCTATAGCTCAGACTAAATCCTAAAGTCCACTCCTGGGGAATGATGGTTGGGAGGAATGGGTGGTATGCTTTATGCAAAGAATTTCTAAGACTGTGATACTTTCTATGTGCATTTTAGAAGAGGTAGATGATTGGCAAAGGAAACAAAAGTATAAAATTCACATTTGAGATTTCCTTTCAAGTTTCCCCGCCCTAGCTTTCTATCTCTGTATCCTCCACAGGGATGGTGTAGATATATTGTAACATCAAACAAATGATGAGAGAGAATCCTTTCTCTCTTGGATGACCCTGCTTAATGGTAATTACCACAGTTTGGGTATTAAATGTGGAGAAAACATTTTTCTTCTCAAGATAGGAAAAGAGGGATTTGTGAAGTTCAAAAATTTGCAAGTTAACATAGGAGTGATTTACTATTTATGATTAGATTCTAATTTTAGACCATTACAAAGGTTTATCTATTGACTTTTGATAACTCCTAAGTAGAATGCCTCATTCCTCATTTTTCAGGTACCATCCCCAGTATCAGAACCTGAAGAAGAAAATGATCCTGATGGTCCCTGTGCTTTCAGGAGACGAGCAGGATGCCAGTATTATGCTGTAAGAACTTTATTTTTTGTGATGTTTTTGTGAACTGGAATTAACAGGTAACTCTTGTCAAGGTGACTTAGTCTTGATCTAGAAATTGGAAATCCTTCAGCATTTTTTATTTAATACCCCCTGTGCAGATACCAGTAAAAGATGCTCATGCTCAAAGGTACTGAGTTCTTTCAAAGGATATCAGAATTCTTCACTTGGAAATTGATGGCTCATATTTTAGATATCTAGTCTCACTTTGGGCTTTCAGTGTAGCTATAATCAGCAGTTAATGAAAATTACTCAGTGCCATTGCTATAGTTAGGTAAGCCTAGAATATCTAATTGAACCTTTGTTGACTGCCAAGTATTTATTGGAATTTATTGTTAGACAAGCCATCTTGTGCATACATACATACCCAGTAAGTATCAAACATAAAGGACCATTTTTAATCTTTATCTAATCATTATATTCATAACTTTTTTACACACTTAGAAATTATTTTGTGCTATTAAGTCAAGTTTTGGTATAGAATTATATCAAAGAACAGCCCTCACTCCCAAATGTTTGGGTTTTCAGATAAGGTATAACTATATAGTTATAAGGATGCCTTTCATATATGACTTGTGGACACCATTTGTCATATAGCCTCTTCAGGGGATGTGTGTTTATTTGTTTTTAATATATATTTATTGATTTTAGAAAGAAAGGGGTAGGGAGAGAGAGAAACATCAATGATGAGAGAGAATCATTGATTAGCTGCCTCCTGCACTCCCCACACTGATGCGGAATTGAACCAGTGACCTCAGGGTCAACACTCAACTGCTGAGCCACACCGCGCTGTGCAGGGTGTGTGTGCTTAATGTAGAATAGGTAGGGAGTTATTTACAAATTATGCTAATGAGAGAAGGAAAATATTAAAGGGACAGAAGTGCTAAAACACAGAAAATAGAATAATAAAGGTGAAGAAAAGATAAAGAAATGGACTGTATGTTCTTAAAAGAGGAAGTGTCAACTTGACCAATGCAAGCTTAAAAAGTGTAATTTTGGGTCCAAAAAATTTCTTCTGGTTTATCTCAATAGAAAGCTTATTACTAACTTCACTGTCTTTACTTTTTCACATAAATGTTAAAAGCCATGTTATTCTTTAAATATATATTTCTTTTTAAAATATACCTTAAATATGTTTATATTTGTAAACTAAATTCTGTTTGAATTTTTAAATTTCTGAATATCTGAATTTAATTGTTTTCCTAATGCTGTAATATATTTTTTATCATGATTTAGCTTTTTTTTATTTCAGACTTACTCCATGAGTTTTAATTTATTTTTCCTTTCTTTGCAGCCTCGTTTGGACCAAGTTAACCATTCATTTGAAAATTCAGAATTGGCAGATCTGGATAAGTTGAGATATAGGCATTGCCTTACAACACTCACAGTCCCAAGAAGATGTATAGGATTTGCAAGGAGGCGAATTGGCAGAGGTGGAAGGTAAACTATTTGTTTTGACATGGATTTTGTTTATATGACAGAAGAAAACCTATAAAAAAATGTTAAGTTCTTCCAGATAATAAGTTTAAAATTATGTTAAACTTATTTAAAGTGATTTTAAATCATTTTAGCTTGAAATTTGGTCTCAATAATGTTCAGTCTTTAGTTACTAAACTGCTTATTTTCAAACTGACCTAGACATTTGGTTTTACATTGTTTTTCAGGGTCATAATGGACCGAATATCCACAGAATATGACCCAGTCCTGAAACAAATAGATCCTGAAATGCTGAATGGTTTTTCAAGCTCTTCCCAAACTATAGACTTTTCTTCTAATTTCTCTCGGACCAATGCTTCCAGTAAACATTGTGAAAATAGACTGTCCCTTTCTGAAATATTAAGCAATATCAGATCATGTCGACTACAGTGTTTCCAGCCAAGGCTACTAAATGTACAGGACAGTGATAGTGAAGAATGTACCTCAAGAAAACCAGGGCAGACTGTGAACAATAAAAGAGTTTCTGCAGCATCTGTAGCTTTATTGAACACCAGCAAGAATGGCATATCAGGTAAGCTGTCACTTTATTGAAGGTATTTCTTGCTGTTTTTTTTTCCTTAAATTTTATTATATATTTAGTAAATTTACATGGTAAATTTTGAAGGTTTATTTTCATAATCCCACTGAGAACTGCAATTTTATCTTAATCTACCACATTTCCTTCCAGCCTAAGAAATTAAACCTAATAAATGTGGTTGACATTTTACCCAAAATGTCCTAATACCTGTAAAACTGTTGAGGTATATTCTGAGTGTATGGACCTGCTGCGGTGACTATGGAAGCAGTATGCATAGGGATCCTTATGGGCAAAGTGATTATAAGCTGTAACCATATTATCATTGCACAACGCTGTCTGCTTTGATTAAAGAAAATGTTTATCTTTAAATATTAATTGTCCTTTAAAATAGACGTTGCTGCCAAAACCGGTTTGGCTCAGTGGATAGAGCGTCAGTCCGCGGACTAAATGGTCCCAGTTTTGATTCCAGTCAGGGGCATGTACCTTGGTTGCGGGCACATCCCCAGTAAGGGGTGTGCAAGAGGCAGCTGATCGATGTCTCTCATCCATGTTTCTAACTCTCTATTCCTCTCCCTTCCTCTCTGTAAAAGGTCAATAAAATATATTTTTAAAAAAAAATAGACATTGCTCCTCAAGAGTACCATCGAAAGCTTTATTTGTGTAAAATATTTTAAGAGGCTTTCTATGAAGAATTGTTATTTTTATCTGGTAACTTACCTTTCTAATTGAGATTTAAAAGTTTATTATTTTAAGAGATATTGTGCTTAGAATAATTTAATATTTTTATGACATGTACACTGTAAATAATGTATAATATCCAGAGAATCAAATGTGTAATTTTGATTTATTTCCCTCTGTGGATAACTTCTCTTTATGCAAGTATGTATAATTTATAAACATCCTTATAACAAATGCATTGCAAATGATTCATGGTATCCAGAAACAACATAGATGTGACTTGACTTATACTGGTGATATCCTTTCTTTATCTTACCGGTATAGATTTCTAAATTATTTCCTGGATGGTATATTTTAGTATGCAAAATTATGTTAAACTTATATAAAGTGATTTTAAATCATTTTAGGTTGAAATTTGGTCTCAATAATGTTCAGTCTTTTTAATTACTAAACGGTTGATTTTCAAACTGACTTAGACATATTTATGTGTTTAAAAGTTGTAATGGGAAATTGAATTGCTTGAATGATTGGAAGTTGGGATATCATTTCTCCAAATTAATTGGTTAATATTCTCCTAAATGAATTTAGGTAAGGAAAATGGCATCCTGTTACATAAAGTTCATAAATCTGTGAAGTTTAATGAGCTTTTGAAGCTGGAATGGATAAATACCTAATGTGATTTTGAGGTGGCAAGATTGTCAGAAATCTGAAGATAGTAGGAAGTTGATGAATATAGGTCAGATCTTTTTTTAGCCAACTCCAAGACATTGTTCAAATTATTGAACTGAGCAGGAATTCCTATGCCTAAAATTGCTCAAAATAGTTTTTGCCAAAAAGGGAGTTTAAAAAGCCTATCAATATAGGCATTTATCATTAGATTTGACCATAGAATGAGTTTCAACTTTACCAATGTATATACCAAATCAAAAAAATGATTTTAATTTATTCCTTCACAGTTTGAACGTACTTGTAGCTTTTCTTCTATAAAGTCCAATCCACTTTAGATATATCTGACTTAACTCTTTTCCAGAAAATATGTATTTGTTGCATATTATTGTATCATCAATACTCTAAATGCATTGATCCAGAAAAAAATCTTAATGTCACTTAAATAATTTAATAATCAGCTTTAGAATTTTGACACTACTATACATTAGCATTAAACAGCATTAAGTGTTACCTACCTAATAAAAGAGTAACATGCTAATTGACCATACCTTCGTGACATCCACTGGCCAATCAGGGGTGAGTATGAAAATTAACCCAACAAAGATTGAGGGTTAATTTGCATACACAAGTGCCGAGCAGCTGGGGGCAGGGCAGGAAGCTTGCATTGTTACATTGGTGACGACTCAGGCATTCTACACCACCCCAGATGCTCCGGGCCTCTGGGCAGCATGGGAAGGTGGAACAGCAAAAAGGCGGCTCCAGGACCGAAGCAGAAAGTGGCGGTGCGGGCAGCCAAGGAAAGGAAGGCCCATTCTTGCACGAATCTTCATGCATCAGGCTTCTAGTAATAACTAGAGGCCTGGTGCACAAAATTCATGCACAGGAGGTTCAGGGGGCCTAAATGGGCAGTTGGGCATCTCTTTAACAATTCAGGACTGCTGGATCCTAAATGCTTGCTTGCTTGCCTGCCTGCCTTATTGTCATTAACTGCTTCTGCCTTATCACCCCCTAATCACTCTCCTGCTAGCCTGATTGACACCTAACTGCTCCCCAGCTGGCCCAATTGCCCCTAACTGCCCTCCCCTGCCAGCCTGGTCACCCCTAACTGTCCTCCCCTGCAGGCCTGGTTGCTCCAACTGCCTTCCCCTGCTGGCCTGGTTGCCTCCAACTGCCTTCCTCTGCCACCCCGGTTGCACATAACTGCCCTCCCCTGCTGGCCTGATCACCCACAATTGTCCTCCCATCTTGTGGTGGCCATCTTGTGTCCACATGAGGGTGACCATCTCATGGTTGGAGTGATGGTTAATTTGCATATTGTGTCTTATTATGTGATATAATAAAATACACACTTCTCAGGGAACTTAAAGTTAACTGCCATGCATCTAAAACAGAAACTATTTCCACAATCCACAATATTTTTAATTTAATTTAAAAAATCAATTTGCAACTAATATTATAAAAATAAATATATTACAATCCGGGTGTTCTTGAATATTTTCAACTGAAAAATTCTCATGAAAAATGATTTTAAAGTTGGTCAGGGCTGCCACTTAGGGAAAAGTCTGTTGTTTTTTTAATAGACAAGTGAGATGTTTGGGGAAGGTCTACCACTTGCATCTACAGACACTTATGGCGTACAGTGTTAAATAACAAGTGTTAAAAAGTTGTAACATCATAGATAATAAGATTTTTATTTTTGCCTTTCTCCTACCTTTGGGGGAAAAATGATATGTGTAATTTTTCCTGTCTTATGTGTTTTTTTTAAGTACTCTCAACATGTATCATTTAAGTTACAGTAGAATCAATATTTTTTATTGAACTCTTAAAATATATAATTATTTGTTACTAAAGGATTTTGTTTGAAGTTTTCCTTCTCTGCTAAGTGTGATCCTCTAATGATAAAAGTCACAAGGTTTCTTGTTTGTTTTTAACAAATTTCTTTCATTTCAAAATAGTAGGCATAGATGCATAATGAAACAGGTGTTTTAACAATTTTAAGTGTCCATTTGTACCAATTATATATATATATATATATTTGTGTATGTATCTGTGTGTATGTTCGTGTGTATACATACACTAGAGGCCCAGTGCACAAAACTTGTGCACATTAAAAGGGGATTAATTAGAGGAAATAATTTAATATTGCTATTTGCCCTTTCTCTATAATAGAAGTGTCAGAGATTAAAGAAAATTAGTAAAATGTATATGAAACCTTCCTCTTGTCAGAATCTGGGGCGCACCATGGGAGCCAGAGTCAAGTCTCCACACACCCACATGCGCCTCAAAATCGTGTGAGACCCAGTCTCAGCTGCCTTCCCCACCCCCATTGGCCTAGATCCAGACCCAGCCAGTCCCACCAGGCAGGGGACATAGCCTCAGGTTCCCTGGCCCGGCACCAGGACGGGGAGCATGGCCTGAGATCTCCCAGCCCAGAATGGGACAGGGGGCATGCCTTAAGGTCTTTCATCAAGTCTTACCTGGTGGGGGACACAGCCTGAGATCTCCTATCAAACCCCACTGGGTTGGGGGCATGGCTTCTGGTCCCCTGGCCTGGCACTGGGAGGAGGGCACAACCTCAAGTCCTCCTTCAAGCCCCACCGGCAGGAGGGTGCAGCCTCAGGTCCCCTGTAAAGCCCCACTGCAGGGAGGAGGAAGGGGATGTGGCCTGAGTTTCCCTAACCCAGCACTGGGGGTGCACCTTGAGGTCCCCTGTCAATCTCCACCAGTGCTGGGGCAGAGGGTGCAGCCTGAGGTTCCCCAGCTTGGTGCTGGAGTGGGGGACGCAACCTGAAGCCCCCTGTCAAGTCCCACCTGGTGGGGGGGTAGGGGGGACATGGCCTGAGGTCCCCTAGCCCAGCACCAGGATGGGAAGTTCACCTTGAGGTCTCCCGTCAAGCCCTGCTGGGTGGGGAGACATGGCCTGAGGTCCTCTGTCAAGCCCCATGGTGGTGGGGGAGGGTGTAGCCTCAGGTCCCTGCTGATTGCTCATTAAGGCTCCTTATTGGAACTTGGCCTTAGCTGTGGGTACAGCCTCCTTTGTGACAGAGTGATAGTCAATTAGCATATTCCCTCTTTATTAGATAGGATATAAAAAGCCAGCAACCATAACGACTTGTTGCTCTGACGCCCACTGTGGCCAGTGAACTGGCCCAATCAGTGGGTGGGGCAGGCCAGCCAATCTTGCAGCCCCTCCCCTCTGCTGGCCTGCCCCTGATCGTACTCTCCCACTCCAATCAAGAGCAGGGCAGCCGGCCAAACATCCCCTCTCTTCCCCTAACACCTCCGCCAGCCCCACCCCCGATCAGCCAGCCCCACCACGATAGGCTGCCAACTTGCCCCTGATTCCCCCCACCCCACCCCAGTAGGGGGCGGGGCTGGCCAGCCAACCTCCTTTAGCCCCTCTTCCCAGCTGGCCTACCCACAGTGGGCCCCCACCACCCTGATCAGCCCACAGCCCCTCCCCCTGGCCAGCCCCATCATTGATTGTCACCTCACCTCAATAGGGGACAGAGCCACATAGGCAGCTTCCCACAGCCTCTCTTTCCAGCCGGCCTTGTCCCTTATGGGTCCCCACCACTTGATCAGCTCTCAGCTGACCCCACTGCTGATCACCCCTTTCCCCCCCCCCCGCCAATAGGGGTCAGGGCCAGCCGGCCAATCTCATGCAGCCCCTCCGCTCACCTGGCCCTACCCCAGATTAGCCCCCCATCCTAATCAGGGGCAGGGCCAACTGGCCAACCACCTATGGCCCCTCCCCCAGGCTGCTGACCCCTGATCAGCACCCCCCACCCCATTCAGGGGTTGGGCCCATTGTCCAATCACCCAGAGCCCCTTCCCCCAGCCATCCCAACCTTAATTGGGCCCCGATGGGGATGGGCCAGCTAGCCAGACTCCACCCAAGCATGAATTCATGCACTGGGCTTCTAGTTTTCTCAGTTCCGGTTAGATAATTTTATGCGGGTTCACTTCAGTAAGTATTGATAGAAATTCCTTCATCTGCCTAAAGCAAAGGATGTAGGTATTTTTAGAAAGTTGTATTTTGATATTTGATGGATACATACAAAAGGATTGAATCCTCTTCATATGGTTTCTTTTAATCTGTGTGCCTTTAACACAGTGGTTCTCAACCTTCCTAATGCCGCGACCCTTTAAGACAGCTCCTCATGTGGTGGTGACCCCCAACCATAAAATTATTTCCGTTGCTACTTCATAACTGTAATTTTGCTACTGTTATGAACTGTAATGTAAATATCTGATATGCAGGATGTATTTTCATTGTTACAAATTGAACATAATTAAAGCATAGTGATTAATCACAAAAACAATATGTAATTATATATTGTGAAATATTTATTTCTAATTACAAATAAATGAAATTTTGTCTTGAATCGTGGTGTAGCATGGGTAACAGTCTTAATATGACAATAAACTACATCGCTACATTTTGCTACACCGAGGAGCGGTGTGTTGGTTCCTTAAGACCATGGGAAATAGGTGTTTTCCAATAGTCTTAGGTGATCCCTGTGAAAGGGTCGTTCAACCCCCAAAGGGGTCGCGACCCACAGGTTGAGAACCGCTGCTTTAACACTTTTGCCTTCTGCTTATTCTTAGTTGCCTTGGTCTTGAGAGCATGTGTGTTTAAGAGTACCAAGACTGACACAGGACCATATTTATATCACTGAGCTAGACAAATTATAAGTACTGAATCTTTTATTTCACAGCAGGCAAATCCAGCAAATAAAATATTTAATCAGAAAAAGAAATATGATACATTTGGAAGTAATATTTATTTGTATCACAGGTTCCTTAGTTCTTATAAAAAACAACTTGAACTTGAGGTCTAGTGGCAAAGAATTTTTTTTATATTGTTTATAACCCAGTTAATGTTATTCAAGTCATAATCCCTGTGACCTAAATATATTCTAATTCTTATTTTTTATCATACATAAAGGACTTAAAGGAATAAATATTGAAATGTGTGTCCCAAGTATTAGAACTAAAACTAAATGCTTCATTTTAAAGCAGAGTCACGTCTTGTAACTATTAACTAAAATAAGGATATGTTTTCTTAGTTGAAAAATTATTCTCAAAGAATAGAATCAGGACAGAGAAAAGAAAAGTAGATTGTGTTGAACAACCAAGGATTATTCATTTCATATATAATTATTTGGGATATTTGCAAAGCACTATATTAAGTGTTTAAAAGTTGCAAAGTTTTACAAAACAATAATCCTTACCTTCAAGAAGTTTACAGGCAAATATTGCATTCTTTATATAAAAAGATGATAAAGTTTCTAGTCATTTGAATGTGTAGCATTATTAAACTATTCTTTTGATATGCTATTCTTAAATCCAAACCTCAAGAAAATATAGGCTGGATTAATTTATATTTAATCTTGGTTTTGACTAATACATGGTTGCAAATTAACTTTCCTTATTTGAGTAGTAGATACAGCAGCCTTTCTACCATCTTCAAATATTTTAATATTACCAATTTATAAAATCATTAATATTTTGGATAGCAAGAAATTCCTGATTTTTATTTTTATTTTTTTCAGTTTCTCTTCCTTTCTTAAATTGCCATTAAATGTTGGCAAGCATAAAAGTTTTAGGTTAGCCCAGCCAGTGTATCTCAGTGGTTGATCATTGTCCTATGGACCAGGAGCTCACAGTTCGATTCCCACTCAGGGCACATGCCCAGGTTGCAGGTTCAATCCTCAGTATGGTACATGCAGGAGACAACCAATCAGTGATTTTCTCCCATTTCTGATGTTTCTATCTTTCCCTCCCTCTTCCTTCCTCTCTGAAATCAATAAAAATGTCCTATCTAATAAAAGGCTAATATGCAAAACCACCGAGCAGCAGAACAACCAATTGCTATGATGCACATTGACCACCAGGGGCAGACACTCAATCCAGGAGCTGCCCCCTGGTGGTCATTGCGCTCCCACAGGGGGAGTGCTGCTCAGCCAGAAGCTGGGCTCACGGCTGTGAGTGTAGCAGCAATGGTGGGAGCCTCTACCGCCTCCGCAGCAACGCTAAGGATGACTGACTGCTGAGGAGCAGGCCTAAGCCATCAGTTGGACATCCCTCTGAGGGCTCCTGGACTGAGAAGCACAGGCTGGGCTGAAGCTAACCCTCCCCCCACCACCACCACCACCCAGTACACGAATTTCGTGCACCAGGCTCTAGTATTTACACAAAAGGGAAGATTCTGTAATATGGATATCTACCTATTAGGATGTGTTTACTCAGGGAGATTTGCATAACATTTTACTGAGGGAAAGGAACACTTCCCAAGGTAAGACTTGGAATAGTGAAATACTGCCATCTTCACAAAACATTGAGCTTTGTGGTTACTTTTAAACTAGTAGGACTTGGACGGGTTGGATAGAGTAGATTTATGACCAGCATGAATTTCACTTCTAAACTAGCAACTTCAGAGCAACCAGAGGAAAGAACTTGGGTTGGTCCTAAGCAACAGAAACAAACAAAGTTTCTCTTTTGTACATTCCTCTTTCCCTTTGTGACACTACCACCAACCCAAAGCTCTGGACCCCTGTTCTGTATCTCATTCCTAAACAGATTTCTTCATGCTATAATTATGACCTTGTCCTTATTATATTAATGCTTACCTCTTGGTAACTTAAAGTCATTGTAAGAAATAAATCTCTTGTGGAAGTATTTCAGTAATTTTTTAAAGGAAAGATAATTAGTAGAGAAGGTACTTTCAAATTACCATCTTCCACCAATCAGTAAGTCAACCCTGAGAATGATAATTCAGTACTGTGTCTATGCCATTAAAACCACACATTTCTTGCCATTTTCTGTTCACCCTAACAAAAGGAAAGTGCATCAGTTACAAAGGATATTTTGTTTGAGTCATGGTACTAGTTGCTATTTTTGTCTAAAGAGTTGCAATAACACTAAACAATGCTCTAGAAAATTCTGAATGAGGAACTTCAGCTTGTTTCAAGCACAAGCACCTTATAGTAAAGAAGAATCAATATAATATGCTAAGTTTGAAGTGAGAGAGAAGAGAAACAACAATGGATTAAATTTTTAAAGCATATTATATTAAATTCTCAACCAGTAATGGAACCAGGAATGAGAACCAGTCAGCTTAAGTTTAAAAAATTGGGAAACACTGACCATTAATTTGAATAATTGGATTGCTCTTTGGTTAGAGATACATCTGAGAATACATTGTATCCTGAGATTTCTAGGAAATAATATGGAGTTCCTGAGCAAACTAATGGTTCTCAACATAGCAATAAGTAGACATAGCCCCCCAAATGGGCAGTTTTATCAGCATTCCTTTTTTGTGTATATAAATGATTGTTCATAAAGGCAAGTTGAATACCTACAATTAGCAATACTTTGTTTGCCATGGACTACCAACCAAAAGCAATTATTTTAATTTTTAAAAAGTACACTTTCTTCTTTCTACTAATTTAGTATATACTTTATTCTGAATTAGTAAGATTTTGTGACTGTCTAACTTAAAAATATTTTGGAAAGAAGTTACTCATTATCCTTATTTCTTTTTAATTTTAAAATAGCCATTAAAAGTATATTCTTTATTTGGTTTATTATTCACTTAAAGTTAACCACTGACTCAGCTTTTTACCACAATATAACCCTTGGCTCTGGACAAACATAATACTGGATTTGAAAAGTGGACCATGTTAATACCAGATTCCAAGTCAATTTTTTTTTTAATTGATACACTCCTTACACATATAGGACAAAACAGATTTTTTGGGGGGTGAAATGTTCCTTCCTGCCTTTGTATCTAATAAACTATTTTTCATCTTTCCCAAGGTTTTCAAACAGCTGGAAATTCATGAATACTTCATATTTTCATTTGATTTTGAAGATTGTACATTTAGAATTAAAATTATTATTTTCCATTTAAAAATAGAACACTTGCAGTGAATTTAATATGTGCAAAGAAAGACATTTGATTTTATTGGTAATTCAGTAAGATAACTAATGTGTACTTCAAAAATACAGGTAATATTAACATTTTAGTGAGCATTATCATAGCCCGAGGCTTTTTAATCTTCTGAAAATAAAATTGCTATCTGTGTAAGAACTGTTTTCTCCTCATTGTCTAATACACATTTTAATGATGATTAGAATTGTAGAAGCCCTGGCCCATGCTTCAGTTGGTTGAAGCATCAGTCTGTAAACCAAAAGGTCATGGGTTCAATTCCTGGTCAGGGACCATATCTAGGTTTCAGGTTCAAGGACCCCACCCTCCATCCCCTCATGATACATATGGGAGGCAACTGGTTGAGTAGATATCTCTCTCTCCCCCCTTCTCTTTCTTCCTCCCTCTCTTTCTCTCTCTTTCCCTCCCTCTCTCCCCCCCCACCACTCCTCTCCCCTCCTCACCCCCTCTCAAATAAATAAACATCGTTGGGTGAGGATTTTTTTTTAAATTGTTGTAAAATAGTAGTGAAGACATATTAAAGCTTTGTTCATCACTGGTGCCTAACTCTCTTTTCATACAAAATAGAGACTATACTATGTATAACTTATTATATATATCTGATTAACTATCAAAAATTTTTTTTTTCCATTTGTGATCCTACTATACAGAATACGTTGGGGACTAATTAAGCTAGGTTAAGGATCTATCTCCTATGTAAACTTCTTTAGGTTATGTTGATTAGATTACTTGATTGCATTTAAAGGTTGACACATTTATTAGCTGGTATTTCTTTATAAGTATCTGTTCTTCCCAACTACCCTATAGGACGTCATAGCAGGGACCTTCTTCTTAATTTATTTTTTCCGATAGTCACGCTTAACTTAATACAGCACTCTGCATCACGATAGTATGTACTTGTTGACTGAGAGAAGTAGTTGGAGGAGAGGAAAGCAATAAAGAAAAATAGAGCAGCCCTGGCTGGGTAGCCCATTTGATTAGAGCAGCTGTGGACCACTGGTGATTACTGAGGTTTGAAAGGTTGGTGACCGCTGGATTACAGCATGGTCCCAATATGCCAAGGTTGCAGATTAGATCCCGGTCAGGGCACATACAAATACAAGAAACAACCAATGAATGCATAAATAAGTGGAGCAAGGAATCTTTTTCCCTCTCTCTCCACTCCTTTCCCTTCTTCTCTCTCTCTTTCTCTCTCAAAATTAACTAAAAAAAAAAAAAGCAAAATTACTCCAGTAGTACATATATACTGATGTGATTTAATATTTCTTGACTCTTTGAATAACATAGTAACTGTTATGGAAATAGCTTTGTGTCCTAAATCATTTTATCAGTGAGCTACTTAAATATGAACGTTTGTATACATTTGTTTGAGAAAAATGTTTCTTATATTACTTTTACTTAGCTAATCTTTTCAATGAAAGTTTTAGATGCCTTTTATTTTAAATTACTAACTTTCAATACAGTTGGTGACAGCATAATTA
>JAAGEH010000393.1:36050986-36075540 GCA_011751065.1 Lasiurus cinereus | reverse complement strand
TATCCACTGAGCCAAACCGGTCTCGGCTAATTTACATAATTTTTATTTTAAGTGACCAGTTCATATTTTATGAGAGGTGCGTTAGAACCAAATAGGATATTTTTAATTTAGGAAAATGTGTCTTGAAGGGTTATTGAGAATTTGTAAAAGCAATTGCATAACTTTAAAAACCATTATTCCCAACCCTTACTGTCCCCTCCCCACCAAAAAAAAATATTAAGCACTAACTTTCCTAACTGCTAGTGCCCCAAGCTGAAAGGTAATTTACTTCTCTTGAATTGTGCATTAACTCTAAAAATATTTTCTTGAATCATATTTCCCTAAAGAAAAAAATGCCACCAGGTGAGATCCATAAGCACCATTAAATGAAGACACTATGGATAAGAATAAAAATACCTGATAAAAGTATAATTACCAGAAGAGAAAAGCTTTCAACACCTTGAGATGAGCCCTGTAGACTCATTTTGGACTTTTGGCCTCCGAAACTGTATGACAATGAATTTCTGTTGTTTAAACCACTAAAAACAAAACTAACTGAGAAGTGTGTTTCAGATTTGAGCCATCTGAAAAAATAAACCCAGTGTTTTAGGTCCTAAATTTTGTTTCACCATAATTCTAAAAGATAATTCTAAAATAATAATGAGATTAACTCAGTTTGTTATATCTTAGGCCAGCATCTTCCCATAGTAGTTAGATCAACTCATTCTCAAAAGGTCAGTACACCAACCTTGAGATCCCATGTCCAGCAACATGAAAATCTCAATCACTCTGGGACTCCTTAACACTTCCTTATCATCCTGGTGGATTTGGGACTGGCCTACATTCTAGGGTTGATGGCTGTTAGGAATAGCTAGCTACCAGTTTTATACAGAATCAAGAGTAAATGCCATTTAAAGAATCTAAGTAGATACTTCTCCAAAGAGGACATACATATGGCCAAAGGACATATGGAAAAATGCTCAATGTCACTAATCATCAGAGAGATGCAAATTACACTCTAAAGAGGGATCACCTCACACTGGCCAGAATGGCTACTATCGACAACTCTACAAACAAGTGCTGGTGAAGATGTGGAGAAAAAGAAACCCTAATACACTGCTGGTGGGAATGCAAACTGGTGCCACCACTATGAAAAAATAGTATGGAGTTTCCTCAAAAAATTAAAAATGGAACTGTCTTTCAACCCAATGATCCCACTCCTAGGAATATATCCACGAATTCTGAAAACATCAATCAGAAAGACCATATGCACCCCTATGTTTGTAGCAGCTTTATTTACAATAGCTAAGATCTGAAAACAGCCCAAGTGCCCATCAGTAGATGAATGGATTAAAAAGCAGTGGTACGTTTACAGAATGGAATACTATACAGCTATAAAAAAGATCTTCCCTTTGAGGTAGCATGAAGAAACCTAGAGAATGTTATGCTAAGCGAAATAAGCCAGTCAGAGAAAGACGGATATCACATGATCTCATTTGTCTGTGGAACCTAATGAACAAAATAAATTAATGAACCAAAAGCTCCAGAGACATGGAAGTGTGCAACAGACTGATGAACTGAGGAAAGGGGCAGTGGGGAAGAGATTAACCAAAGAACTTATATGCATATATGCATAGTTCATGGACATAGACAATAGTGCCGTGAAGGCTTGGAGTGGAGGAGGGCAATGGGGGACATCTGTAATACTCTCAACAATAAAGATAAAATTTTAAAAATAATCAATGCCATTAAACTTGCCTTTTTATTTGCTTTTTTGGAGTCTTTTGGGTAACCAGCCTGAAGTATTTTTAGCCTACTCCAGGATTAGGCTAAGACATTTTTTACATTGTAATAAAGATGACTGTTAGTCATCTCTGATTTTATTTTGCTCATAATATCAAGATTGCCAAGTATTTCTAAAGGCATTCATTAACACTTATTGGAAAAAATGTATAGAGCGTTAAAGGTTTGGGTATTTTTAATCCCCTAGTTCTTTCTGAGAAATAGTTACTTCTCAGTTTTTAGTCACTTCTCTGCTTCATATGCCAAAAATAGTCTATGAAGCCCTGGATCTGTCTCTTTTTTTCTTTTTTGTTTTTGTTAATCCTCACCAGAGGATGTTTTTCCCATTGCTTTTTCAGAGGGGAGATAGGGGGAGAGAAAGGAGCATCAGTGTGAGCAAGAGATATCAATTGGTTGACTGACACATGTCTCAGGTGTGGGGAGTGAACCAGCAACCCAAGTACGTCCCCTTGACTGGGAATCAAACCCATGACCCTAGTGTATGTCTGACTTTCTAATCACCTAGCAACACAGGCCAGAGCCTTCCGTCTTTTAATCTAAACACTTGTAACTGTTCGTATGAAAAAGCAACAGCCTCTTCTTCTGTTTTGCCCATTTCTTAATCACATGGAATCACATCTAAAAAAAAAAAATGGGTTTAATTTTGTTTATTTTACAGGGCTCAGGCACCTCTGACTGTATGTCTAAAACACTTGACTCAGCAAGCGCCCACTTTGCTGCATCTGCAGTGGTCAGTGCACCTGTTCCCAGTCGCAGTGAGTCGGCCAAGGAACAGAACACTGGGCACAACAACATAAACGGTGTTGTCCAGCCTTCAGGTAAGCCTGTGGTTTCGTGTGTTACTTACTAGCTCAAAGTTGTAATTCAATGATTTGAGGTATGGTTTTTGTTTTTAAATCCAAGGGGAAGATGTACCAAAAGTCTTCTGTGGATAATGAGTGGTGGGACAGCTGGATGGTTATTAGAATTCAAATAGTGCCAGCTTCCTATTTCTTTTATAACACACACACTGGATATCTACCTGTGTGACTCTCCGCCCCTGCTGGTTCTATCCATGTCCTGTCAGTTGCCTCACATCTTAGGAAATGCATCAGGCTAATCACTAACCATCACCACTGAATTATCCATGCTTTGTTAAAACGACAAAATTCCATGCAGTATGATCAATAAGATTGAAATGGGTTTACCTACCTGGTTTTACATACTCATAGGCCTGCTTTCTCTGACTCCTCTTGAAGTGCAGCATTGCTCTGAAACCTTCTCTGCTTCTTACTACCCCGAATCCTCAGAAACTTGCTGTCCTTAATATCCTTCAACTACTGCTCTAACTTTAGGATTTTCACTTGCTTTGGCATGCATTCACAATCCTGATTACTTTTCCTTACTGATGTTCTTACATGTATCCATTCTAATAGAAATCCAACTATAGTCTTCACCTGCCCTCAGCCTCCATAATGGATCTCTCTGTCATATTATACAGTTTCCACATATGGAGGCAACAGAATACTTTGTAAAGCCCTTTTATGTAGAAAGAGGGTGTTTTTGTCTCTTTGGGGTTGTAACAGGTGCATATATTGTCCTTACTAATCAGAAGCTGTCTTTTGAGAGGCCATTATGTAGAAAGTTGACATGGTATTTAATTAGATTACAAATGTTTGCATATATTTTTATTATTAAAATATTTTCAAGAGTTTAATTAATGTCTCATGACATAAATTGAATGATTTTTTCTTCTTCTTCAGGAACCTCTAAAACATTATACTCCACCAATATGGCTTTATCATCCAGCCCAGGGATTTCAGCCGTACAACTTGTAAGGACAGTTGGCCACACCACTACAAATCACTTAATCCCAGCCTTGTGCACAAGCAGTCCTCCAACACTTCCCATGAACAGTTCTTGCCTGACAAATGCAGTGCACCTCAATAACGTCAGTGTTGTTTCTCCAGTCAATGTGCATATCAATACACGGACTTCAGCACCATCGCCAACAGCCTTAAAACTTGCCACAGTTGCTGCCAGTATGGACAGAGTGCCAAAGGTTACTCCTAGCAGTGCCATCAGCAGCATAGCAAGGTGTGTGTGTGCTTGTTTCAGGCATCATTCTATCCTTTTCTGCTGGCTACTCTGAGGGAGGAAAAGACTTTTTCTTTTACTGCTCAAGTAATAGATATCTATTGATTGGCTTGCTTTTCAACAGATAACTTAATATCTGCTTAGTGTAAAGTGCTTTGACTTACTATTTGTTTGAGGTTACTACTGCAGTGTTTAAATACCAGCCAAAATTATAAAAACACAGGAGAAAACCACATCAAATTGGGAGCCATCAAACCAAGAGATATATCACAGAGCCTATTTTAGAAACTTCAGTTACTGTTATATGGCTTATTAATAGTTTAAACAGTCTGGAGGATTAAGTTGTTATTAACATCCATGTCAGCTTTAATTTTCAAACCACATTTGTGTTTTCTTCATCATTAAACACAAGAGGAAAGTAAATTATTCTATGTATATATTAAAATTGATAATATTCTGGGATTAACTAAATCTTCTTTCTGTGAAACTAATACATGAGAACAATGAATTTAAAAAATTGATTTGCATGGGTTAATAACTACATTACCTTGAATTTGGGAAGTTAAACTACAGTAAAAAATAATTTAATATTGTGCTCCTAATGATCATTGTTTTGGAGCATCATAAGCTCCACCTATTGTAAAAACTTGGAATATCCTATGTTATATATTGCATAAGTAATTTATCACTGGCTTCTACTGAAATTTATGTTAAATTACTTTTGTTTCCAAAGTAAATGGTTATAATCAAGTAATTAGGAACTAATAGGATTTCTTAGCTGAAGGAAACTTTTTCTCATTCCTGTATAGAAATTATAAAAGTGGGAAATGTTCTTGGGAAATATGTGTTTAGTTATAGTACATAAAAAGGTGTCTGTAAATACTAGAGAGTGTTAATGTTTATTTTACTCTTTGCCTTATTATAGAGAGAACCATGAACCAGAAAGATTGGGTTTAAATGGAATAGCAGAGACAACAGTAGCTATGGAAGTGACATAACCTAAAACATGTGGCTTTGACCTGTGCTGATGGTGTGCAGTCATTCATATTCCAGCTGAATGCAAAAGGCGACACTCTGTGGATCATAGAGGTTAACCATGGACCTAAATGGACTACAGTATATCGGATGTGTAATCCATATATGATGTATATTTTGTAAAATCGGGAAAATCACTACCTTGTAAAATAGTTTATTTGTATCATCAATATTATTTCTGTTACTTGAATAGTAGATATTCATCATCATGCTTTTGCACTTGAATTTGCAACTGAATGGATTTAAAAAAATAATTCTTTAATGGGATCATGAGCATGAAATGGGATCCTACATCACTTGTTTTAACTATTTATTTTGCCATGTTTACATTTTGTATCTTGTAAAAATAAATCCAACTTTGTGTCTAAAACGTTAAAAGATTCATAGCTAGGAAATGAAATTCTTGTAATTTTTTTCTAAAGGAACTGTAAAGTTTTCACTTGGTTCATTTTGTTTCACAATTTGACTAGATGGACTTTTTGGTAAATACTTTAGTGGCATTTCACTGTCAAATATGAAGTTCAAGGCAAAATAGTATTTTCTATTACTGTGCAGGGGAAAGGGATGGATCGATACATGCAAATTTAATGTAGTAACTCACTTTTCCATATATTTTGAATGTATATTTCTATTTATAATACCAGTTTATAAAAAATAAATTACACAGAAAAAAGGACTAGGAAAAATTATGCATCTAGCACATTTAAACTGTGCAGATATGAAAAATTTTCAAGGATTACATTTTATCTGAAGACTGCATATTTTAACTGGCTTTAAAACTGTAACACACCACATAAAGGGTATTTTACCAGGTATGTATTGCATTATTATATCATTGCAATAATTATTGGAAGTCTAGATATCGAGCCATCCCAGGTGTTGGGAGGGGGGAGGGTTGTGGCAAGATTGTCTTTTCAATTTTGGAGAGTTTTCCTGTGGCTACAAGGCAAGTAACGGGTTGGAAAAAAGTCTGACTGTAAGCGTTGGACACCTTCATAGTATAGTGTTTTAGTGACTTTTTTTATACGGTTCTTGTAAATTAGATACGTGTAGTGGTGTTTCAGAATGTTTGTTTATGCACTAGTTCAGACAACTTTCCCTGTTACTTGTTCTTGATAAGTGAAAACTGCAGGGAAATAAAAATACATATCAAAACATGGCCATGCTGCATATGTGTTTATTTCACAATGTGCACACAGTGTCAGTAAAATTTAAGGGAGACGATAGCACTTAACAGCACTTTTCATTTTCACAGTGCTTTCCAAGCATTAATGAAAAGAACTATAAGGAGCTCATCTGTGGGCACTATTGGGTTTCAGATAATCCAATATAAACTACCTTTGATATGAAAAGTTCTTGAAATATTTTACAAATGTAAGTAATTTGCAGTATAACATTCATTGAAATCTCATAAATGAGCCTCATTTTATAAATAGAAGTTTAGAATAGAATTATATTGCAAGGGCGTTTTGTCAAGTAAGTTCTGGGAAATGTAAATATTTTTAATGAATATGATTAAAACCATTTCAAACTTACATAATTTTATATTTTACATTTTTTATATCTGCAGTTCTAAAAGTTGTAAATTGATATGTCAGTTGAATTAATGGGCCAAGATTTCTGCTGAGAGTGGTTTTTATTCAGGTCTTAAATGTGTAAAGCAATTTATGGGCAAAACCATAGAAAAATAAATAAATTTAATTTCTTCATTGGTTGTGACCTGATAGGATCCATGCTCATTTCTGCCATTCTACCTCTGGAGTTCTCATTGCTGATGATATAAAGGAAATCATTTTGTTTGATATGTATCATGACTGTTTTCATTCTGCTTGTAGTTGAATGTATCTCTTTGTTATTAAGAACTTAAAATAACGTTAGTGCCAATTTTGGAGAAAGCTTTTTTTTCCATTTTACTGAAGCAAAGCATGAAGTGAATTTGCCTTATGTGATATACATGTTAAAAAATAATTTAAGTATAACAAAAGAACTATTCATTTGTACAGTTTCTGGAGATGTGACAAGTCCAGAATTTATCAGACTGATGAACCAACTTATTTGTTCCTTTTGAAGTAAAATAGAAAAATAAGCCTTCATTATTTTGGTGGTTGTAACTGTTTCCTGGATGGCATTTCAGTTACTTGGACACACATTTCAAAAAATTCATGACAGATACTTATTTCCACCTTACTAAATTGAAAAATAGTTTAGTTTTGCATGGCCCTCCACTGGGCAATACCACTATCTCTCTTGGTTTTCCGAGGAAACTAGTATTGGTACTTGTAATTCAGTAAGCTCCTAGAGTCCTTGGAGGATTTTTTTTTTTTTAATGTAGTAGTAGGTCTGTTCATTTGCTTGTTTATTTGGTTTAAACAAAAGGGTAACTCTCCTGTGCTTGGGATATCTTGTAATTCAGTATAGATACAAGTATTTATAAACTAGTCTTCCACCTTTCTAAAGAAAATAAGTACCCTTTCTTTTCTAGTAATTGAAGATCATCATTATGCCCAGAGATTATGATGGTAGCTCTAAATATATTTCACCATTTGTTGCATATCTTTTGCAAAAGTCCCAGAAAGGGGGGGGGGGGGATACCCGGAGGGCAAAATTAAAAAATATACTAGAAGCCCAGTGCACAAAATTTGTTTATGGGGGGTGGGTTCCTCAGCCTGACCTGCACTCTCTCCAATCTGGGAGCCATGACAGATTAGGCCCATCTTGTGGCTATGGGCACCACCATCTTTGTGACAGAGTGACAGTTAATTCGCATATTACCCTTTTATTAGGGGATATATATATATATATATATATATATATATATATTCACATTCTTTTTAAAAAATAGTAATACAATATTTGCAACTATGCTTGGTGTTCTTTATTACCAAGGTTGTTTTTTGGTGGAAAGAGGGAGGGCAGTAAAGAGGACTATTCAGAAACTTCTCCCTAGTAAATACTGCTGTGTTTGAGTTTAATGCTCTATTTTGGTCAAATTTTGTTGATCAGTAATAATATACTTTTGACTGAAATGTTTTATTGTCTCTTAACTGCCATGGCAAATTAAATTTCAAATGGCTAAGGATATCTCAAGTAATTGTGACTGTTTTATCCTGTAAAACAAATGATGTTTTAATCACTAACCACAGCACAATAGCTAGCATCATGGAGCATGTGGAATTCTCTCCCAATGATTGTTCATTTAGTCCTAACAACAGTTGTAGAAAGTGAAGTTTAGAGAAGTTAGATAACTTGCCCCAGGTTACATGGCTGGTAAGTTATTGAGCCAGGAATTAAAGTAATAGTCAACACTCTCAAGCTATTGCATCCATTTCTTTAATGTGAAAGAAATGTTCTTCAAAGAAGTACTTTCTGTATCTTTCAGTCCACTTATTGGCAGCATCTGTAGCAGGGTTTTAAAATTTATTTAGAAATCACCTTTCCCTTCTTCCACCACCAGGCACTTAATGTTGGCTTTTTACTTCCCAAACTTCCAACTGGCTCCCAGCCATCTGCCTGGCAAACCCAAACTAATTAGTTTTTGTTCTGCCAGACCTGGCCAGTAAATGCTCAAGCTCTCACTCAACACAAGGCCCTGGGTCTGGGCCTGGACGTGGCTGAGTTTTGCTTTTTCTGGACCTTGGTGTTCCTATCTGTAAAATAAGCAAATTTTCCTGGAACTCCAGAAAGGAGGCCACACAGACAAGCTTGGGGGAGGTGGAGGTATGGCCCTCGTGTCATTGGTTTCTCACCAAGGAAGTAAATGATGTGAGATCAAAGACAGATACAGTCTAGACAACTTTTTTTAGTCATTAATGTCATCAAGGCTGACTATAGAGTGTAGACAGTTGTCTATGTGTAATGCTGCTGAGCTTGGGCAGAAATAATAATTCAACTTAAGTGACAAGTGTCAGAAGGGCACAGGAATTAATATTTTTGAAGGAGACGGGGAACCAGACAGACGACAAAGGGTGCTAGACTAGCAGAAAACTTGTTGAGTTGGGTTTTAATGCCTCTGCCATTTAATTGCCTGGTGATTTTATCATCTTCCTATCTCCAAACTTATATCATAGGACTGGTGGGTGGAATTAGGTAACCTCCAACATCTCTGCCAGCTGCAGTGCTGTAGGAATCTGATTTCCCCTCCCCCTTCCACTCCCCTGCTGGCTCCCTTTTCAGAAAAATCTTGAAATGGAATCCTTTATGTCATATCAAGAGTAAGAGTTCAGCCGAAACCGGTTTGGCTCAGTGGATAGAGCATCGGCCTGCTGAAGGGTCCCAGGTTCGATTCCGGTGAAGGGCATGTACATTGGTTGCGGGCACATCCCCAGTAGGGGTCGTGCAGGAGACGGCTGATCACTGATCGATGTCTCTCATCCATGTTTCTAACTTTCTATCCCTCTCCCTACCTCTCTGTGAAAAATCAATAAAAATATATTATAAAAAAAAAAGTAAGAGTTCATGAAATCTTGTTGGAGCATTGCATATTTGAACAAAACTCCTACTTCCCTGGCTGATTGATCAGAGGAACATGGCAGGTCAAGAAAGCTGACAAGATACCTCAGAGCATTGACCCTGCCTCAGAATGAACACCTGTGATTCTCAAGGAAGGCTAGGATTCTGTAGTTACGTTTCACTGCCAGAGCAAGAGACCAACCCCAATCACAGAAAGAAAATTCTTTCACCTTCCATATACAAACTATTGGTTCGATCATAGAGTACTGACATTTTAAATTTATCGACGTTGGAAACCTTTCATTAGTGTATACAAATACATGTTCTTCCTCTGCTCAGTCCCAGGGCCACTGAAGGTCGTAGGCACACACAGCTCCTTATCTTACTAATGCCTGTCTTTAATGTACTCTTCTCACTGTCATGAGTAGATTTTGATCAGCCTAAATGAGCCCAAATTAGGGAAAACCAAGATGCAGGATTTCAGCTTTTACATGTGTTTTGTTGTTTTGTTTTTTACTTTTTTAAGATTCTTAGTCACTAATTTCTAGGGTAAGAAAGAAATATCGATGGGAGCATGGAACATCGATAGGCTGCCTCCTTCACACCCCCTACCAGGGATCAAGCCCACAACCTGGGTATATGCTCTGGGAATTGAACTGGCAACCTTTCAGTGCACTGGACAATGCCCAACCAACTGAGCCATACGAGCCAGGACCAGAATTTCAGCTTTTAACATAAAACATTATTAGTTATCTGCTGCTAAGTAATAAACTGGTACAACATGTAATGTAAAGAGTAGCATAGCACAAAACAGAAATCCAGGTGGCATCGGCTCTGTTCTCATCTGGAGGCTCAAGTAGGGAAGGATTCACTTCTAAACTCCGTCTGGTTGTAGACAATTCACTTCTTGTGGCTGTAGAATTTGTAGCAATTTACTTCAAAGGTGGCAGAGGGAGAGCGTTTCTGCTTTGTGTGAAGTCTCTTGCTTCAGGGAAGCCCTGGACCTCATAAAGAGTGTATCTGATTAAGTCAGGCCCGTGCAGCCTGATCTGCTGGGATTGATGTAGTCAGCTGATTGAGGACCTTACATCCCGTGAAGTCCTTTTCCTTTTGCCCTATTTTATTAGAAACAAGTCACAGGCCTTAAACTCAAAGGGAGGGAAGGCATAGATACTAAGAGATAGGAATATTAGGGTCACTCCAGGATGTGTCTGCCACATGTCAAAATTGGATCAACTCCATCCCACTACCACTCACCAGTCTTCCCCTATAAAGAAACTATTGAAGGTACTCTCTAGTGCAAACATTGTGTTACTTTGTGAACCATAAATTCCACAGTCCTGGATATCAGGGAGGAGGTGAGGTCCAGTCTGGAGATAATCCTGCCCATCAGCAGCAGAAAAATCATGTGGAAATGAGTGGATGAGATCAGCTAGCAAGAATAGACCAGAAGGAAGGAAACTGTGAGCAGCAGAACCTTAGTATCAATGTAGCCAGGGGAACCTTAGTATCGATGTAGCCATCCATGGAGGGGAGGGAAGGAGGGGAGGAGATCTAGAAACCCAGTTAGTTTTCTAACTTCCTTTGGAAGAACTCTGCAGAGATACAGTGCCAGTGGATAGAAATGAGTGGTTTTGATTGGAAAGGAAATACAGGTGATAAGGGTTTAGCAGTGACATAAAAAGTGGAGAATGACCTGATCAGAAATTCTGGGTTAAAGTCCTATCCAGCTGCTGCTCACCATCACAGGTACAGATGTGTGAGTCTCATTCCAGGCTGGTTGAATCTCCAAAAGTGGGATGTTTTTTACTTCTTTAAGATGTTTTGAATTATTAATTTTAAAAATTATTCTTTGTTGGTATTAGTCCTTTTGTTTATTTGTTGTAGGGTTGGTTGATTGTGTTTGTGTTTGTAAGTTCACCAGATGGTATTTGTTCACTGCAGCTAAGGTTGGGAATGACTAATCTGATCTTCCTATTTACTGGTTGTGACAGTGGATGAGTAACCATACTGAAAGTTCTGAATTTATTTCCTTAGCTACAGAATAAGAAGGAATAAATTATTTTTCTTAATCCCATTAGCTCCAAGGAAATACAGAGAATGCCTCTCACTGAGAAAGCTCCATGGCTCTATAATACTGACTTTGAGGAATTGCTTGTAACAGTGATTTCCAACCAGTTTGCCTAAAGAATTTTTAAATCATGCAACATCTGACTATTTAGATACTTTCCTTTAGATTGTCAAATTTAAAAATGACAACAGACAACACAACAATAGCTGTCTGGGGTGAATAAATCAAAATTATACCTATATTTTTTTCAGATTGGCAATACACACACACAAACACACATACATATAGCATATATATATTTTTTGGTGTGTTACAGGATTTTAGTAATTAGTTTTGTATGCCATGAGTTTAAAAAAAGAAGTTGAAAATTGCTGCCATATAACAAATGCAGTTTCTAGCTCTTTTTAAGGTTTTGAGATCATATGCTGTAAAAAATTTGTCATGCAGTTCATCACAGATTAAAATTGTGGTTATTTAAATTCTCTACAGCAATTCCTAAATATACCTCACACCTTCCCATTTCAAGCAATCTAAGTTCCCAAATCACACTGGAACATCAATATGCTCTGAGACAGAATTGTTCTCTGCAAAGAACTAGTCAACCACTTAAAAAAAAAAAGTTTCAATTGTTTTTTTTGGGTTTTTTTTAGAGAGAGAGTGAGAAGGAGACTGAGAGACATAGAAATGAAGTATCGATGTGATCTCCCTCCTGCAAACCCCGTACTGGGGATCGAGCCTGCAACCCGGGCATGTGCCCTTGACCAGAGTCGAACCCGGGACCCTTCAGTCCACAGGCAGATGCTCTAAGCACTGAGGCAAATCAGCTAGGGCTACCTACAAGTCATCTTGATTCTTCCCTTCCTTGCCCCTGCCTCTACCCAATACAATTCATCAAGTCTTTGACATGAGCTCCAAAGTATACGTTAGGCCTATCCATTTCTTCCCTTGTTCAGATGACCACCACCTTGTCGACACCATGGCCATCCTTTGCACTATAACAGCCTCATGACACTCCCCCACTCCCATTGCTTCCATTCTTGTCCATTTCCATCCATTCACATGGGAGCAAATAGCCCTTAACAGTCAGACTGTCTCAATAGTCTCCTAAAACCTTCCCATTGTTTCCCATTTAACTAATTTCTACCATGACTTGCAAGATCTTCTGTATCTTGCTCTGGCTTCCTCTCCAAATGCATCCTGTATTACTTCCTCGCTTCGGCACATGCAAACCTCATTGGAGGACCTTAGTCCCAACTTTAACAACTGATTTCCTGCCTTGGTGCTTTTGTACATGGACATCCCTTCTGCCTAGAATTCTCCTCTCTGCCTATTTCAGACCTTGAGGACCCCACCCAGAGAGAGCTGTTGGTTCCCTGGCCTTTCCCCTCTGTTATTCTCTGTCCCGGCTTCTTATCTATTAATGATATGAAGGAAATAATTTTAATTGTTTGTTTACTACTCCCTTCATGAGCCTCATGATGACAGGGATTGTTTTCTGTTGTATCTCCTGCGCTGGGCACAGACCCTGGCACATGGTAGTTGCTGAAATATTTGTTGAATAAATAAGAAAACAAATAGCAATTAGAGTCATCAAACAGAGTCAAGGGATTTCCTTGTTATATTTCATTTTTATTGTTATTTTAAACCAAAACATGATCACTAAACACAACTTGATGTCTCTTGGACTTACTAGCCAAACAGATTTGAAATCTAAAATAGTTCAATTATACTTAAAATGATTGACCTGTAGTTTCAGAAACTCATTTCCTAGTGAAGCTTTCTTGGGAGGTCGCTGTCATCTGCTTTGAGCCATAGTCTAGCAGATGGCTGTGGGTAGGAAGTAGCAGAAAATAGGTTTTGTTTTAAGATTCCCTAAAAGCTATTTTACTGCTTATACTTATATAGAATTAGCGGGTGTGCTCAATATAAGAAAATCTGGAAGCAGATTGGCTAGCTGCTGTTTTTGTCATGGTGTTTATGAGCTAGAAATATTCATCTAAGATTGCTGAAAGATTAGTATTCATGGTTTGTGACTAATCAATATTTCCTTATGCATTATGCTTTCTGGGTGTATTTTTGTCAAAAAATATCAGATTTCAGCACACTTGCCAGGAATATAGTGAATTGGTAAAGCTTTCCACTTAACATTCACCATCTTGATCCAAAAATGCTTAAGCAGTTTTTAGCTCTTAGTTTTAAGTTCTAAGTTTGAAAATATTGAGTGGCCGTGTTACTACTGAACATTTAGAGAGTTTAGTATACATACACATTGCATGGGTTAAGGGGCCATTAACAACTGCGTGCATTGAAATAGGTATTTTAAATATCCATTTGCATTTAGGGTAATATTTAAGATTATTACATGTAAGTAGAAATTTATTAAATTAAACAAATGTTTTAGTTGCAAACCAACTTTTCAGAAATGTATATATTCATGAATTTAGCCTAATTTCATTGAATTAAATATTTGTTTGCAAGTATTTAAATTAGATATATCTTTTAAACTAGTAATTTCACTGAAAAATTATTAAGTAGGTGAGTAGTAAGCTCTGCTAGTAATGCTCAAGAAATCTAGGGTGATTTCATGGAAATCTGGATAAGGTGTCTAAGTTTTCAAAATATTTGAATTTATCATTTTAAGCAGCAACAACTGTTGACCACTTGCTTTGCTTAAGACACCCTTGGGCACTGTCAGAGATATAAACTGTTAAATTTTGGCCCTGTGGCAAAAAATACATACACCTGTACCAATGGGGAGAATGAGGATGGAAAACAGCCAACTGATGGGGAGTCTTGATTCCAGCTCCTGCATTGGCCAGATGGGATGTTTAAATCCCCCTAACATGGTTTCCGAACTCTAGGGCTTCACACTGCTCTTAAAATAAAAATCCAGTTCTTTAGCCTGGACAGCCCTTCTTGACCTGCTGCCTGCTCAACTCTTAGAGCCAATTTATCTCTGTCCTCTCCTGTGGCCACAATGGCCTTCTGGTCTACGGGGTACCTATTCCTATCACAGCCTTGTGCTCTGCTTCCTCTGAAACACTCTTTCTTCACTCCTTCACATGACTGTAGCTCCTTCTTACACAGTTTCCTGCCAAAATACATCCTCAGGGGGTCTTTCCCAACCTTTTCTAAATTCTACAGTTAAGCTCTCTATCACTTCACTTTTGTTTTACTTTTGTCATAGCATGTAATTCTACCTAAAATTATCAGTGTATTTGTCCATTTACTGCCTTGTTGCCTGATTCTTTGCCTAGACTTCCAGTCTCATTAGAGCTGGAACAATGCTTGTCTTATTCCTGGCTCTGTCCTCGGTACCTCCTTCAGCAGCCTGGAGTGTAAACAGAGGCTCAGTAAGTAGTTCCTGAATAAATAAGGGAATGACTTATGCTGCACTGATTCCATCAGGATTTCCTGAGAGCCTAAATAAATAAATAGACTTCTAGCTATTCCTTCAGAATTCATTCTAAATGAGTCCTAGAAATATGTATTTTTTTGTTTTTAAATGTTAGAGATTTCTTTATTATTACTAAGGACCAGCTTAATACTGCATATAATTTCAAATCTGCTTTTAAATTCTGACTCTTCCCCCCAAAAATCTCTCATATACTTAGGTTTAGAAATCAAAATACTAACAAGTGATCCCTTGGGATCTTCCACCTCCCAGTGCAGTCTATTCCTGCTTTGACTACTTTATTAGATTTTCCTGATACTCTACTCTTTAAGACCATACAGAATATGTCTCATTCATTTATTTATTCATTCATTCAATATTCATTGAAGGGCTATTATTCCTTCATTCAATAAATATCCATTGAAGACCTATCACATACCAGTGTTTTTAGGTGCAGGGATTGAGCAATTAAAACATTGCACAAAGAGGTTTTCCATGCTGCCCCATCCACCTCTACAGATAGTCATATTCCCATATTAGTTTCTGGTTTGTTCTCATAGTGTTTCTCAATACAAATATAAGCAAAAAACATTAAAAAAAAACCCACAAAACTCATTTTTATTATTATTAAATGTATTAGGGTATCATTGGTTATGATATGTTTCAAAAGTACAATCTTATAATACGTCATCTCTTGTTTTGCATTGTCTGTGTCAATGAGTTTTTTGTTCGGTGCAATTTGAGTAAGTATTAACAGAATTCTGGAGGGTATGGGATTTTTCACTCTCACTAGTCATGTTTGAGTGTTCGTTTCCACTGAGCCTCACCAATAGTGTTTTTAGACTTTGTGATTGTAAATCTGAGAGGTGAAGATACTATTTCATATGAAAAGAGATTATCTTTTCATAAACTTAAGGACCACTTTTAGGTTCACCATTTTTTGTATTGGATTATTGATCTTTTATTTAACTTCTAGCAACACTTTATAAAATGGAAAAAAATAGCACTTTATGATAGGATTGCAAGTATATGTCTTATGACTTGGCTTAATATATTTATTATCACACAATTTTTTGTTTATGTAGTCAAGTGCATTAATTTTTAATGCCTTTGATTATTGAGGCATGGTTAAAAGGGCTTTTCCTACTCATAAATTATAAAGAATTTATTCCTTGGTTATCTTCTAAGACTTATATCATTTCATTTTTTAAATATTTAAACATTGATCCATTTGCAGTTTATCCTGGCAAATGATATGAGATATAGGTTCAAGTTTATATTTGTCCAAAGTTTTATCTAACTTTTACTAGTAAGTACTACACTTTTTCTTTATTGGTGTTACCCTGCCTTTATCAGATTCTAAATCCTTACATATATTTGGGTCTATTTCTGTTGTGTTTTTTTTCCTGTTCTATTGGTGTTATCTATTTATGTGCCAATAACATTGTTTTAATACTTGGGCTTTATAGTATTATAAATATCTGAGAGAGATATTGTTCCTCTTTTATAAATTATTCTGCCCATTGTTTTCTATTTTATTTTTCAATATGAAGTTTAAATCATCTTATTTAGGGTACCCTCCTTTATAATGTTTAGTGATTTTTGGTCTAAATTCTATCCCACCTAATATTAAGGAAGGATCTTTTCTTTCTTAATGTTTGGATTTTACAGATACACTTTTTTTTTAAGATAACATTCAGATAACATAAAATTAATCATTTTAATGGGAACAATTTGGTGATATTTACTATACAATTCAGCATTGTGCAACTACCACTTCTATGTAGTTCAAAAACATTTCAAAATCCTAAAATGAAGTCCCATAGCCATTAAACAGTTACTCATCATTTCCTTCTCCCTCCAGCCCCTGGCAACCATTATGATGTTTTCTGTCTCTATGGATTTACCAATTCTGGATGTTCTATATAAATGCACTCATGTATGACCTTTTGTATCTGGCTTCTTTCACTTACCATAATGTGGGGTTTTTTTTTAATATATTTTTATTGATTTCAGAGAGGAAGGGAGAGGAAGAGAGAGATAGAAACATCAATAATGAGAGAGAATCATTGATCAGCTGCTTCCTGCAGGTCCCCTACTGGGGACCAAATCCATAACTCAGGCATGTGCCCTTGTCCGGAATCAAACTCAGGACCCTTCAGTCCGCAGGCTGACACTCTGTCCACTGAGCCAAACTGCCTCTGCCTACCATAATGTTTTTAATGTTTATCTATGTTGTGATATCTATACCAGTACTTCATTTCTTTTTACTGCTGCATAATACTGCATCGTATGTATATACTACAGTGTATCCATTCACCCACTGATGCATTTGTTTTTGTGTTTTTCCTATTTAAGGCTATTATGAATAACTAGTGGCCCAGTGCACGAAATTTTTGTTTGTATGTGTGTGGGGGGGTGTCCCTCAGCCCAGCCTGTTCCCTCTCTAATCCTAGGGATCGGTCCTAAACCGGTAGTCGGACATCCTTTGGGAATCTGGAATAGCTGGCTCCTAACCACTCGCCTGCCTGCCTGATCACCCCTAACTGCCTTTGCTTACCTGCCTGATCGCCCCTAACCACCCTGTCTGCCGGCCTGCTCACCCCAAACTCCCCCCTCCACTGGCCCTCTCACCCCAAACTTCCCACTCTTGCCAGCCTGATTGCCCCCAACTGCCTCACCTGCCAGCCTGATTGCCCCCAACAGCCTCACCTGCCAGCCTGCTCACCCCAACTGCTCCCCCCAACTTCTCACTCTCTACTTCCCCTCCCCCCTGCCGACCTGATTGCCCCCAACTGCCCTCCCTTCCTGGCCTAATCTCCCCTAACCACCTCTACCTCAGCCACGTCACCATAGCTTTTTCTGGAAGGACATCGGTAAGGTCTCCCGGTCTAATTGGCATATTACCCTATTAGTATAGATACTACTGTGAACATGTATTGTTTAAGTACCTATTTTTAATGCTTTTGAGTATATAAGGAGGAGTGAAATTGCTGGGTCATATGATAATTCTACACATATTTAAATTGTTGAGGAAGCATCAAACTTTTTCACAATGACTAACCATTTATATTCCTACCAGCAAATTTATCCATATTCCTGCTAACACCTTTTTTCTTCTTTTACATAATAGCTATATCCTAGTGTTTGTGAAGTGATATCTCATTGTTTTAATTTGTGTTTCCCGGAAGATGAATGAAATTGAGCATGCTTTCATGTGCTTTTTGGCCATTTGTATATTTGAAATGTCTATTCAAGTATTTTTTTGATCTTTTAATTGGGTTCTTTGCCTTTTTGTGTTGAGTTTTATGTTGAGCTTTTTATATTCTGGATACCAGACCCTTATAATTTACTAACTTTTTATTTGTGTCTTTTCTCTTTTATTCTTTGTCAGCGTAGCTAAAGGTTTTTCAATTTTGTTGATCTTTTAATAGAATCAACTTTTGGTTTCAATGATTCTATCATTTTTTTTTTTAGTCTGCATTTAATTTATCTCCTTTCAAATCTTTGTTTCCTTCCTTGTTAGCTTTGGGTTTAGTTTGATCTCTTTTTTGTACTTCCTTAAAATGTAAAGTCAAAGTACTGATTTGAGGTCTTTATTCTTTTTTAGTATAATTTTTTTACTTATAAAAATTTTGCTCTGAGTACTGCTTTTGCAACATCTATAAGTTTTGGTGAATTGCACTTTTGTTTTCATTAATCTGAAAGTATTTTCTAAATTCTTTTGTGATTTCTTTTTAAACCATTAATTATTCATAAGTGTGTCATTCAATTTTCACATATTTGTTGACTTTTCTGTTTTCTTTCAGTTGTTGATTTCTAGTTTCATTCTATTGTGGTCAGCAAAGAAACTATAATTTCAGTGTTTTAAAATTTATTGGAACTCGTTTTGTGACTTAACATATGGTCTATCCTGGTGACTGTTCATGTGCACTTGGGGAAAATGTGTATTTCTGCTTTTGGGGAGAGTGTTCCATAGGTGGCTATTGAATAGAGTTGGTTTGTAGTGTTGTTAAAGCCCCCTATACCTTATTGATCTTTTTTTCTAGGTATTCTTATAGTGAGAAAGGAAAGGAGAAGGAGAGAGAAAAACACTGATGCAAGACTAAAATACTGATGCTCCCCCACCAGGGAGAGAGCCCACAATCCAGGCCTGTGCCCTGACTAGGAATTAAACTGGCAATCCTTGAGCCACACCATCCAGGGCTCCCACATCAATTCTGTCAATATTTACTTCATATATTTTGGGGTTCTCTTGTTTGGTCTGTTCATGTTTATAATGTTATATTTTTTAATGAGTTGACCCGCTTATCAATATATATTTGTCCTTGTTTCTTGTAAGAGCTTTTGACTTAAAGTCTATTTTGTTTCTGATATTATCTTACATTTTTCTCATATTTCTGATATAGCCAAGCCAGCATTCTTTTGGTGACCATTTGCTAAAAATTATTTTTTCCTTTCACTTTCAACCAATTTGTGTATTTAAATCTAAAGTGATTCTTTTGTAGATAGCATATAGTTGGATTATTTGTTTTTAATCCATTTTTCCAATCTCTGCCTTTTGATTAAAGAGCTCAATCCATTTATATTTAAAGTCATTATTGATAAGGAAGGCCTAACTTCTGCCATTTTTCTGTTGGTTTTTCCCCTCCATTTTATCTATTACTGTCTTCTTTTGTGTTTAATTGACTTTTTGTGGTATACCATTTTGATTCCCTTCCCATTTATTTTTGTGTGTATCTTTTTAGAGGAGGCCTTCTTGAGGAGCCTTCTCAGATGAAGCTACTTTCTCTTTACTTCCTTGTCATAACACTTGCACTTTAATCCACTGCAAACACTTCATCTGCCTTCAAGCTACTTTAGGGCAGAGAGGGACCTTGGTGCACATATTAGGCACAAAAAGTAACTTGTTTGTGGATTGCTTCTTCTAATGGGAAAGCAAAAGTTGTCCCCTTTTCCAAGGTCGTCCTTTTTTGGACATCTGGGGTTCTCTTTCCCATCTTAAGAAACCCCGTGTGAGTGCAGAGGGCTGCTGGCTGTGGTACCTTGTCCTCTGAGGGTCACCTTCTGTACATGGCCCTGCTCAGACCAGCAGGGTGCCTATTAGTGAGCCTGGGAGCAACTTTGCCTCTGTCTTTGCCTCAGGAACCTTTGGCCCCTTACACAGCCATCCTCCACCACCTGCCCCACCCTGCCTCCCAATTAGCTGAGAAGCTTTCTTGCAGCTGACACAGGGCCAGGACTCCTGGATTCAGTGCCAAGAATCCTCTTGTACTAATTTATAACCACAGTGCCCCAAAGTCTAACCTTGAGGATGTCTGTGAGTCATGCACTCTTCCAGGACTGGCAGCCAGGCAAAAGCAACCAGGCAGAGGCTGCCTGGTAGTGTCAATCAGCACAGTGGGCACTGGCCATTCAGAATGCTTAACCTGGTCCCTTCATTTGCCATTCTTTGCTGTTTCCTTGCCTCTGCCAGACCCAGCCATCCAGGGAGTGGCAAGCCTGGGATGAGGAGAGGGAGCTGGGGACCTTAGACGGGCTCTGGCAGCCCTCATAGCCTGTACAACCAGGATCTGCTTCGGGCCTGAGGGCGACTCCTGGGCTGCAGGAACTCAGCCGGATTCCTTTCTCTCAAGAAACTGCTTGTCAACAATCCTGCCTACCCTACTGCTTTCCCTGAGCTCCTGATGAGCATTCACCAAGCCCAACAAGAGGAAGACATGCACTGTGCTTAGTTGGTTAGCACCCACTGCTCAGGGAAAAACACTATTTTATTGCTACTTTAGGATTTTGCTTCCAATCACTGGTACATGTATAGCAATGGCCGATAAAAATCTAATGCAAGCCATAGCTGTAATTTAACATTTCCTAATAGCCATATTAAAAAATGTAAAAAGACACAGGTGGAATTAATTAATTTTAATAGCATGTTTTATTTAACCTAATATGTTCTAAATATTCTCATTTCAACATGTTACCAATATTAAAATAGTTAGATATTTTACACTCTTACTAATGTTGTATAATGGAAGACTGTTTTGTACTGCTTCCGTTTTTCATATTTAATTGATAAAAATTAAATACAAATGTAGAATTCAGTTCCTCAGTTACACTGACCCCATCGCAAGTGCTCAGCAGCACATGTACCTGGGGGCTGCTTTGCTGGGCAGTGCAGGCATAGGCCATGGCAGCAGGGTGGTGAGTTTGATAAGTGGATAAGCTTTCTAGATCTTACTTTGCCATCCCTGTGCAGTAGCCATGTCTTTTATTTTCTGTGTTCTGAGGCTCTGATCCTGGAGGGACTTCTCCTCCCAGTTCCTGGAGATACCAAGCAACTTGCTGCTAGTGTGCCTTTCATACCCGACTCCCCAATCCAGAGCCCAGGGGCTGCCACCACCTCTCTGTGGGGCTCTCATACTCCAAGCATGATGGGCCCAGCCAAGGAGGGACAGCCCTGGGCCCCAGAGTCCTCCCAGAATGATTCAAACTAGCCCATTCCAGCCTGCGCATCCTGCTCCCCAGTTCCTTCCCAGGAAACCACAATAAAGGCCTCACCTCACTCCCTCCACCTCCTCTACTCCAGGGCTTCTAGGCGAGGCCTCTGTGTCTGGGCAGCATGTCCCTTCTTCGGGAACTGCCAATTCTTCCCTCCTGACAGTCTTTTCCACGTCTGCACGTCTTCCCACACCTAATTAAAACACATCCAGGTACCCTGAAACCACCCTATTCTGGAGCTCAGCTTCCCTTCATTAGCTTCCTCCCCTCTCCAACCCTGGCATCCTCTTTTCTGCCTCTTCTTTGTCCTAAGCATGAAACACATGTTAAGCTCTTGTTTCCATAGCCAGCTGTGCAAGTTACAGACAGTGAGGAATTAGGGCTGGTACCCAGCCTGCACTGGCTAGACGGAAGAGGCCCCTTTATCTGTGGGCTGGAGAGACTGCCCCTGAGATCCTCCCACTGTCCTACTCCCTAATGCACCCATCCTGAACCCTTCCAGAGAGGTTTGCAGACCATGTGCTCCTCCTCCCCTTTGCCCAACAGAAGGCAGGATCCCACTAATATGGCCACTGTTTTATTGCCCGGTAGCATCCTCCTTTCATAGGGAGTCTGCAGGGAGGGAATCCCCCTTCCACAGGGAGTCTGCAGGCAGGGGGCCCCAGCTGCCTGAAGCCAGTGTGCAAGCAGGAAGGCTGCTCCTCAGTCTCCAGGCCAGGCTGCTCTGCTTCTTCTTCTGTGTTCTCACTTCCAGCTGCCCTACCCGCTCCCACCTCCTCACCATGGAGGCAGACATGGAAAGCAGCTTGAAGCAGGGCCCTTTCCCACCTGCCTCCTGCCTGTGCAGTAGGGCTCAAGTGTTCCAGGAATGGCTCTCAAGAGTCTAGGCTAGATGAAAGGTTCTTAAACTTCAGAGCCGCTGGAGGGCTTCTTAAATGCTGATCGCCAGCCCTACCGCCAGAGTTTCTGACTCAGTAGGTCTGACAGGGGACCCATGATTGCCAACCAACACTGTTGGCCCTGGGGATCACACTTGGAAAACCATTGTTCTGCATGTAGTGCTTTAGGTATCAGCCACCACCTGACACCGCCAGGACCCCAGTCTCCACTCCCCAACCTCAAGCGTCCTTGTTTTACAAAGCATAGCACCTAAGCTTTCTGGGAGAGAGTCTGTGCTGATGTGGGCCATTTGTGCTTCCCCTCAGTAAGTCTTAGATATTTTCTCAGAGAAAGCTTACTGGCCAGGAACAAATATCCAATATTGTTTCTCACACTCTGTTTGTCACGCTCAAGTTAGGATGGTAATGTTCAAAACTCCACAGAAGAATTGCATTAAATGTCTCCTCTCCCTTACCCTCAACTGAGTGACACCAGGCCTCTGATTCCAGAACAAATAAGGATTTCTGGGCTTGTTGCTCTGAGCTGTAACTATCACAGGGAGAAAAATCAAGAAGGAGCTTATTTTAGAGAAACCTATTTCTCCCTGGCTCTCTTCTCCCAGTTGATTAAGATGTTGGCTTTTCAGAAATCCCACCTCGGCTTCTGAAAGCCACAGCAGCATCAGTGGAATATTGAAAAGAAAAGCAGGGCCCCTCCCCCACTAGCTACCAGCTTGCCTTGGAGAAGCAGGGAAGCCTCATTAAATGACAGCAAGTTGAAAATCATTGGTTTGCATGCATCATTGAAACCCCTATGCGATCGTCATTTCCGAGTTGTGATTGCCTGTCTGCAAGGACACCTTGGATGCTTCCCCAGATGGCTGCAGACTTCCAAATTGGACCTGTTTTTTTGTGCACTGATGTCTGCATATGCTGCCTCCTGGGAGAAGGAGAGAACAGATTTTTAAAGAGCTTCTTAAATTAAAACTCAAATCATCTCGAGGCTGCACAGCAGAAACCACTTCAGCCAGGCATGCATTCTCTTTGCGCTGCCTGTGAGGCCTGGAAATGAAGCAGAGAGATGGTGTACAGAGGAATTCATTATTTTGCCCTACTCTTGTCTGTATTGGAAATTCTTCATAATAAACATTTTTAAAAGGAGGCATGGGACAAGGTTTTGATAACAGTACTACCTTGTTTCAATGTAGTTGTTTTGGATCCTGATGAATTCTCAGCATTGATAGGGGAAAAATATGCTTAAATATCTCTATCAAAATTTAAATGTAACATTAGATACATAGAAGTAATATATATAGTTTTTAAGTAAGGGAGGCATTCTGCAGTCTGTTCCATGCTTCTTTGTCTCTAGATCTATTTTGTTCATCAGTTTATTTTGTTCATTAGATTCCACATATGAGTGAGATCACGTGATAACTGAGTCAAAAGATATAGAATCCTTGAAAATCCAGTAAAAGAAAGAGGGAAATAGAGGAACATCTCAGTGAGAAAGCTTTCTTGTGCTTAATTCCAGGTGCTTATTTGCATAAAGAGGATTCTGTATGTTTGTACGTGGAAGAAAAATGGAAGCCCAGACTGTTGACTCTGAGAAGGATTTCATTAGGAATAAAGGCAGATTTCTATCTTATTTATTTGATCTTATTTGAATTTTTAATATAAATGTATTGGTTTGGGGAACTTTATTAAATATTTAAAAGACATGACAAATTTCAGCCACACGTGGGGACTGGTTGGCCTTGAATTTCTAACTCCGTTCCCTGGGGCAGGGCCCAGCTGCCACCTTTTCACTTCTGCCCCAGGTGATTCCATGCAGGTAGATCAGGGATCACACTTGGGGAAATTGAGTCCCAGGGTTAGTGGGAATGAGGGAAGAGCAAGGTTTCTGGATGACAGGCTATTGTAAGCAGAGAGAAGAATATCCGAGCCTCTGTCCTTGGGTCCCTGCCATCTCCTGGCTCAGTCTGGAACTCTGTAGGTATTTGACAGGCATTCTTGCACATACAAATAAGTGTGCAAGTGAACAAGTGGGGGGGAATTGGAGCAATGGCAAGCAATTACAAGTTCCCGGATAAGGACAAGGAGGGGACTGCTGAGCCGAGTGGAGGGGAGTATACTGGAGTAGAACAGATTCACATGATGCAGGAATCACTGATAAGACACAGCACTGCCAGCATGATGGTGCTAAGCTTCCATTTCACCATCTCTGAAACAAAGACAGGAACAGTATCCACACCAGGGGCTTCATAAGGATAACACATGTGTTTCATAGAGGTTCATGTGTGTACTGCTTAGCAGGGTTAGTGCCCATTATCTGCATCATTCATATTACCACTTGCATTATTATTAATGTGTGGAG
>JAAGEH010000393.1:35972984-36045930 GCA_011751065.1 Lasiurus cinereus | reverse complement strand
TAATAAGCTTTTTCACAGCAAAAGAAGCCATGAACAAAACAACAAGAAAGACCACTACATGGGAGAACATATTTGCCAATGTTATCACTGATAAGGTTTTAATCTCCAGCATTTACGGGGAATTCATTCAACTCAACAAAAGGAAGCCAAACAACCCAATCAAGAAATGGGCAACAGACCTAAATAGAAACTTTTCGAAAAAAGACAGAAGGAAGGCCAAGAGACATATGAAAACATGTTCAAAGTTACTAATTATCCGAAAGATGCAAATCAAAATGACAATGTGGTACCATCTCACACCTGTCAGAATGGTTATCATCAACAAATCAATAAATGACAAATGTTGGCGAGGATGTGGACAAAAAGGAACCTTGGTGCACTGCTAGTGGGAATGCAGACTGGTGCAGCCACTGTGGAGAACAGTATGGAGTTTCCTCAAAAAACTAAAAATGGAACTCCCATTTGACCCAGTAATTCCACTCCTAGAAGCTAGAAATATCAATCAGAAAGGATATATGCACCCCTATGTTCATAACAGCATAATTTACCATAGCTAAGATTTGGAAACAGCCTTAGTGCCCATCAGCAGATGAGTGGATTAAAAAACATTTACACAATGGAATACTACATTGCACTAAAAAAGAAGGAATTCCTACCCTTTGCAACAATGTGGATGGAATTGGAGAGCATTATGATAAGTGAAATAAGCCAGTCAGAGAAAGATAAGTATCACATTATCTCACTCATTTGTGGAATATAATAAACATAAACTGATGAACAAAAACAGTTCCAGAGTCAGAGAAACATCTATAAGACCATCAAACCTTGGAGGGAAGATAGGGGATGGTGGGGATAAAGGGGAGAAATCAACCAAAAGACTTGTATGTATGCATATGGACCTAACTAATGGACACAGACAACAGGGGGGTGAGTGCATGAATGGGGGGATAGGGACTAAGGAGGGAATAAGGACACATATGTAACACCTTAATAAAGAAATTAAAAAAAATAAGTGGACAAAAAGGTTCAACAGCTGGGGCTGTGGTATCAGATTCTACACAGGACTATCCCTGGTCAAGTGTCTCTTTTATTAGCTCCTGAATTGAATAACCATGTATGTGTTCTTTCCTTTCTGTCCCAAAGTATGATTGCTAGTGGGGCATGAGTACACATGTGTCTGGAGATGTGTGGCAGCCTCATGCATCACTCACTAGCCGAGAAGTTGAACAGGGATGGATCATACCCACTGGGCTTGGACATGGGCAGTTAGTTAGTAAGAGAACAATTGATGGCCTGGGTAATAAAGGTTACTGTAGGAAAGCCTAGAAACTGAGACAATGATGGAAAAGTCCAGGGAACTGAGTCCAGAATTTAAGATCAGAAAGGAGGCAACAGAAAAAAAACACACACACACACACACAAAAACAGGGTTCCAGCCAGCAGCTGGAGTCAGCATCCAGAGTATTCTAGAGATAGCCAGCAAGAGCAGCAGTAAGGAATGGGGCTAGACACACGGCCTCTCGTTGTGGCTTCCTCCTCTGCATGGGCATGGATGGGCTGGCCGGCATATGTTTGCAGCCAGAGATAGAGCTTGGGGACATTCTTGACTAAGGCAGAGAAGAGGGTGGCTCTGCAGGCCTTTTGGTCTTCTTGGCTTCTTCATCTCCTTGGGCATCTTGGTCTGTCCTTCACTCCACTGAGACCTCTCCTGGGTAGTTCACTGTATGCTGTTTGTTGTCTGGAGGTGGACAGAGTTTGCAAGGAGGCAGCTGGTAGGTGCCAGCAGCAGGTGGAAGCAGAGCCTGGGGTCAGGAGATTGAGAGAGCTGGACACTGGTGTCCAGGAAGAATTTTTGCTGATCCTCTAGGGCTCAGCTGCCCAATGTCCATTAGTGCCTTGGCAGGTTCAGCAGTATTAATGGTATTGGAGAGAAAATGGGGTCAATGCAAGAGAGTACAGTACTGGCACACTCACTAGCCCTCCTGTTAAGAATTTGGAAAAGTCCAAGTTTTGCTGAAGCAGTTTAATACTTTGTAATAAATATTGAAAGGAGGACATGCCCCCAGGCAAATATGCGGACTTCGTTTTCAGTTCACCATTTCTTGTTGGAGCCTCATTCCTTGAGTGAATCTCCCACCCACTAGAGTCAGTGACATCAGCAAACATAGACTGAGCACCTATTGTGTGCGCAGCACATAGGCAGACACTTAAGATGCAAAGAAAGAAGTGAAAACATCCCTGCCCTCCAGGGGCTCACAGTTGCGATAAGAAGGAGTCAGTGGAACTCTTACAAGGCAGCCTAGACCAGGTCTAGATGAGGGACGGGATGTTGTTGCTGGGCTCAGTTGCCTTGTGTAATAGATGGAACAGTGTTTAGCCTTTAATTTCAGTATTGTTCTTGGCTGATGGCTTCCATCATGTGACTGCTTTTTCTGGCCACAGAAGCCTGCCGGACAGGGTCCTTAGTGAGCCACACCGTTATTAGAAGTATCAAGTCAGGAACATTGGGCAACTTACTCATCCTCTCTGACCTTCAGTTTGCTCATCTGTAAAGCAAGAGAGTTGGAATCTTGAGCAGACTCTTATCAAAGGCCTTTTAAAGGCTAGTAGAGTGGTGCTTCTCATACTCTAACATGCAGTTGACTCACCTGGGGTTCATGTTAAAATCCAAGTTCTTCCCTGGCAGTGTTGCTCAGTGGTTGGAGCATCTGCCCACGCACCAGAGGGTGGCAGGTTCAATCTTCAACCCCAACTGGGGCGCTTGCGGGAGGCACCCAATGTGTCTCTCTCACATTAATGTCTCTCTCTCTATCTATCTTTCTCTCCCTCCCTCCCTCCCTCTCTCCCTTCCTCTCTCCCTTCTTCTCTCTTTAAAATATCCTCAGGTGAGGATTAACAGAGAAAAGAAAAAGAGCAGTTTCTGACTCAGTAGGTCTGGTTGGGCCTGAGAGTCAGTGCTATGGCTAAGGTCCCAGGCGATGCTGATGCTGCTGGTCCATGGACTGCACTTGGAGTAGCAAAAAAAGATCACATCACGTGATGTAATGGGAAGATCCAAGGCTTTCCATTAAATAGCCCTGGGTTTGAAGTCCAGTGCTGCTCTGTGAGGTCTTGGACACGTTCTGAAACATTTCTGAACCTCAGTTTTCTCATCTTTTAAATGGAGACAATACTACCCTCCTTGTTGGAGCCTCATTCCTTGTGCAAATCTCTCCCGCCCACCCTTCTGTGGTAGGGTCAATTAGATCATGTTTGCAAAATGGGTCCCACAGTGTTCGGATGTAGAAAGCATCCAACAATCAACAGGCGCTCCCTGTCCCTCCCTCCCAGGAACCTCTCCACTTCAACAGGAGCACCATCACTGAACACACGCAGAATCTATTCATCGCTCAGGCCTCCCAGGGGAAGTCACTGGGTCTGGGTGCATGATGTTACTTCGCATGTGTTTGGCTGCTACAAAGAAGCAAGATCTGCCCCAAGCTCTTTTGAATTAAACATCCCCTATGGTGGCTAGGGCTGGCCTTAAGGAGAGTAAAATGTGCAGGTTGCCCTGGCGCTCCTGCAGGCGACCCTCACAGGAGCTGTGACCCCTGCACTCTCAGGAGGCCTTTCACACGCCCTCACTCCCTGACCCAGTGTTTTCCAGTGGAGCTCCTGAGCGGCTTGAAGACTCAGTGATGTAGGAGAGGCTGGCTTGACAATTTGGTGTAAAGGCCATCTAGCCTGACCAATTTCTCAGGGCTGCTTCACAGAAACAGAGGCAAAGCACTGTGGCCTCAGCTGCTCCACCTTGCTTATTCTTGTCTATCCCAAAGTCCCCATAGCCATCAAGAAGCTTCACTGATCGATCTGTTCCCTTGGAGATCCAGAACTTAAACTCTACTGGTCTTGGCAGTCCTAGAAAGCTGCTCCTCAAGTGTGTTTCTGGCCAACAAATTTCTCTCCTTTGCAGCCGAGTGTATCAGCAAATACTTGTCAGCTCTACTTTCAGAACGTATCAGGAATCAGATCCTCTCTCACACCTCCCTGTCCACAGATCTGCCTCTCTCCTTCCGGCCTTTGCACGAACCATCCAATTGGTTTCCCTGTTATGAGTTTGCTAAGGCTGCTGTAAGGACGCACCACAAACTGGTGGCTGCACAGCTCTGGAGGCAAGAAATCTGGAATTCAGGGGTCAGCCATGCACCTTCTTTGCCAATGTCACTGTCTGATAACCCAGGTGTGGCCTGTGGCCTGACAGCGAAATGCCAGTCTCTGCCTCCACTGTCACATGGCTGTCTTCCTCTGGGTGTCCCTGTGGCATCACATAGCCTTTTCCCTGTGTGTATTGGTATGTGGACACATTTCTTTCTTTTCCTAAGGACACCCTAGTGACCTCATCATAACTTAATTATATTTGCAAAGACCCTATTTCCAACTAACCTCACAGACCCTAGCACTGGGGGTAGGTAGGACTTCTACATATCTTTTTTTTGGGGGGAAAGGGGGGGCGAGAAGGAGGGGTAGCATAATTCAAGCCATAACACGCTGCTTCCAGATTTACCTAATTCCCCTCATTTTCCACACATCTTTTTGTAACTCAAATCAGATCACAACACTCCCTTGTTTAAGCCTTCCATGGCTTCCCATTTCATTTAAAATAGACTCAAGCCGAAACGGTTTGGCTCAGTAATAGACCATCGGCCTGCGCCTGAAAGATTCCAGGTTTGATTCCGGTCAAGGGCATGTACCTTGGTTGTGGGCACATCCCCAGTAGAGGGCGTGCAGGAGGCAGCTGATGGATGTTTCTAACTCTCTATTCCTCTCCTTTCTTCTCTGTAAAAAATCAATAAAATATATTTAAAAAAATAAAATAAAATAGACCTGACACTGAATACTTGTTACCATGGCTTACCCTGCCCCTGCTGACCCCTTCAACTCCATCGCCTGTGGCGCTCGGCCTGCTATTGCTCTGCGCCCGCCTAGTTCACTGCACCCCAGCCACTGGTCTTGCTGTTCCTCAAACTCTTGTGGTTGTTCCAGCCTCAAATAGCCTCTGAGCCTGAGACATTCTCCTTTCCCATAGTCACAGGGCCCACATCTTTGCATCATCCAAGTCTCTAAACCTCAGGTGCCACTTCTTCGGAGTCATCTGCTTTATTTATACCATCACCTAATTTTGTTAACCAGCTTTTTCTCCACAGCACGCATCATTAGTTGATATCATATATCACATCTTTGTACATTGCAGTCTGCTCTCCTACTAGACTGGGGGTTTCAGGAGGGCAAGGTCTCAAGCATGTCTGTATCCATAGAGCATGCATCAGGACAGGTGCTCAGTCAGTATTTGGTGAATGAACTCATGAGCACGCACCTCAATTGGTGATCTTTCTGTTTTGTTCACCAGGGCCAACTTTTCCTTTTCTTCATAATGCTCCACCTTCCCCACTTTCCCCAGTGCCCTTTCAGTGTTGCCATTTGCCATGCAGGAAATTATTTTAAATGCATGGTGTGTGCGTATCCTTGACATTTTCTTATATTTCCAATATGACTTTTTTTTTTAAAGCAGTCTCCAGGAAGCTCCTTACACTTCTTTGACCTTTAAAATGCTGCAAGAGAAGGATTTTTAAGTTCTGCTATCTCGAGTATGCAGTGGTTCATCTTCTATTGCTCCAGGACCAACATCTGGTCCCTCCTCTGGACTTCCATTCTCATTCTTCCCTCCAGTTCAGGTCTTCAGTCTTTTACTGGACCATTGCAATAGGCCTCTCCACATTCAGATTCTCCTCTCCCATCAATTTTTTTAAAGAAATAGTTCTATTGAAATATAATTCACATACTATATATTTTATCTGTTAAACAGGTACAATTTAATGGCTTTTAATATATTCACAAAGTTGTGAAACCATCACAACAATCAATTTTAGAGTATTTTTATTATCCTCCCCAAAGTCCCACATTTCTTAACCTTCACCCCAGCCCCAAACCTGCCCCCCATTCCCTCCCTAGCCCTAGACATCATTAATCCACTTTATGTCCCTATAGACTTGGCATATTATGACATTTTATATAAATGAAGTCATACAACAGGTGGTCCTTTGTGACTGGCTTTCTTCGCTTAACATAATGTGTTCAGGGTTTATCCATGTGCATTTATCACTAAATCCATCTCTAATAATTAAAACTATAAAAGAAAATAATTCAGTTCTTATAATTGCTGAATAGTACTCTATTGTGTGGATATATGACAGATTTTTAAAATTTTCTTCTTGGGTCAGTTTCATTTAAGTTATCTAATTTATTAGCCTTCAGTTATTCATAGTATTCTCTTATACTCCTTTAACTTCTGTAAGGTCAGTAGTAATGTTTCCTATTTCATTTCTGATTGACCAAAAGATAGCTGCTACTGTGCTAAGAGATGCAATTGACTGAAATTAATTGTCATTTACCAACTAAGTTTTCCCCTGGAAGTTGCAGACCTTCAATAGATTCCAGAGTCCCAAAATAGCTATATGTCCCTTAGCCTCAGATCACTTTTCTTCAATCGTTTTTTTTTTTTTCTGTTCCTCAAACTCAACAATTTCTAATCTTCAGGTTTTCTTACTTTTTCTTCTGCATGATCTAATCTGCCTTGGAATTCCTCTAGTGACTTTTTCACTTTAGTTATTACATTTTTCAGCTTCAGAATTTATATATATATACTTTTTTGTAATATATAGCCACTCTATTTTTATTTTTATTTTTTTAATTTTTATTAATTTTTATACATATTTCCCCATTGCCCCCCCTCCCTCCCAGGCATACTCCGACCCCCCAGTGTCTGTGATCATTGATTATGCTTATATGCATGCATACAAGTCCTTTGATTGATCACTTATCTACCTCACCTAACTTTAATCTTTCTGCTGTAATTTCACAGTCTGTTTGATGCTTTATGATTTTTGTCCTCCTGAGAATTATCAGTCTACTCCCTTTCTGTGCTCCTGATTCTATTATATTCACCAGTTTATTCTGTTGATCAAATTTTTAATTCACTTAATTTTTAGATTCACTTGTTGATAGATATGTATTTGTTGTTCATAATTTTTTGTCTTTTACCTTTTTCTTCTTCCTCTTCTAAAAGAGTACCTTTCAGCATTTCATATAATACTGGTTTGGAGTTGATGAACTCCTTTAGCTTTTTCTTCTCTGTGAAGCTCTTTATCTCCCCTTCAATTCTGAATGATAGCTTTGTTGGATAGATTATTCTTGGTTGTAGGTTCTTGCTGCTCATCACGTTGAATATTTCTTGCCACTCCCATCTGGTCTGCATCGTTTCTGTTGAGAAATCAGCTGACAGTTGTATGGGTACTCCCCTGTAGGTAATGAACTGTTTTTCTCTTGCTGCTTTTAATATTCTCTCTTTGTCTTTTGCTCTTGGTATTTTAATGATGATGTGTCTTGGTGTGGTCCTCTTTGGATTCCTTTTATTTGGGGTTCTGTGTGCTTCCTGGACTTGTAAGTCTATTTCTTTTACCAGATGTGGGAAGTTTTCAGTCATTATTTCTTTAAATAGGTTTTCAGTATCTTGCTCTCTCTCTTCTTCTGGCACCCCCACAATTCTGATGTTGGTACGCTTGAAGCTGTCCCAGAGGCTCCTTACATTATCTTCACATTTTTGGATTTTTTTCTCTTCTTGCTTTTCCAGTTGAATGTTTTCTGCTTCTTTATATTTCAAATTTTTGACTTGATCCTTGCCTTTCTCTAGTCTGCTGTTAGGACTCTGTATAATAGTTTTTATTTCAGTCAGTGCATGTTTAATTTCTAGTTGGTCTTTTTCATCTTTAGTTGGACCTTTTCCATCTCTAGTTGGTCCTTTTTCATCTCCTCTTGGGTCTCACTAAATTTATCCAACTTTTCTAGCATATTCTTGAAAAACCTTATAAGCATGGTTTTGAACTCTATATCCAGTCGTTTTTTTCCCTCCATTTCTTTTGTTTGTAATCCCTTCCCTTGTCTCGGCATTTTCACTATGCCGGGGAAACTTCTGTGTTGAATTCAGCCTTATGATACCAGACTGCAAAGCTACAGAAGCCTCTGTTGAGCTTGGGAGGGGTGGAATCTCAGGGCTTAAGGGACCACCTTGCCTTCCAGTCGGCCCCGCCCTCCACGGCCTCTGAGTCTCACGTGATTGGGTAATGGCTGGAGCGGTCCTTGTGTGAGCGCCCACAGCGCCTCTAACCGCTGCCTTTCCAGCTCCCCTGCACACCAGGACCACAGGAGTCTAGGTCTCCAGGGTTTCGCCCGAAACAGGGGCTTAGTGGACTCAGAAGTGGCACAGTTGGGAGGGTCTGTCTCCCGCCCACTCGCAAAAGCCAGCGGCACAATCAGCAGTCTGTCCTGCGCGCAGTGCCGTGCGCGCCACCAGGTCTTTGATCTTTTGTGACTCCCCTAAATTTCCATGCACTTCTCTCTTTTCACAGTCCAAACTCCCCCCGTATGAGTTTCCACTGGATCTGGGGTTTAGTGTCGTAGGATAAGGGGTTCAATGCCTTTGAGAGTCTCCATTTCCCTCCTGCCAGAGAAAGCCAGCCAGGTACTCCAGCACCCGCTTTCTCCACGTGCGCGTCTCCGTCTCCGTACCTCAGCTTTTTGCAGCTCCTCTGGGTCTCCGTGAGCCCCTCTCTTTCCCTCTAGTTGTAGAACTTCCACTCAGCCAGCTTTCCTGTGGTTCTGGATGATGTCCATTCTGTCTTTTATTTGTAGTTTTGAAATTGTTGTGCGAGGCAGCAGTGTAGGTGTTTACCTATGCCGCCATCTTGGATCAATCCCAGAATTTATATATATACTTTTAATTGATTTCAGATAGGAAGGGAGAGGGAGAGAGAGAGATAGAAATATCAATGATGAGAGAGAATCATTTATTAGCTGCCTCCTGCGTGCACCCTTGGTAAAGCCCACAACTCGGGCATGTGCCCTTCACCAGAATTGAACCTGGGACCCTTCAGTCTGCAGACCAACATTCTACTCACTGAGCAAAACCATCTAAGGCCAGAATTTCTTTTTGGATTTTTTTTTTAAAGTTTTGTATCTCTTAATTGGTATTTCTGTTTTGCTGATACATTGTTTTCTTAATTTTCTCCACATTTTACTTTGGTTCTTTGAAAATCTTTAAAGTAGTTGTTTTAAAGTCTTTTTCTAGTGGATGTGCCACCACGTTCTTTTTAGAGACAGTTTCTATTTTCCCTTTGAATGGACCATACTTTCTGGGGTTTTTTGATATGTATTGTGATTTCTTTTTGTTGTTGTAAACTGGACATTTGAATCAAACTACATGATAAATCTGGAAATCAGATTCTCTCCCTTCTCCAGGATTTGCTAAACTTTGTTTTTGTTTTTATAATTCTTGTAAGCTATCTCTGTTCTAAGGATCAGACTGAGGTGTAAACTTAAGGTCTTTTCAGTCATTTTCTGAGCAAATGCTTTTCTCTGGGCATGTGCAGTGAGTTTCTAATGTTCCCTATATATAACTCTGTTTTTAAATGTTCTAGTCTTTACCCTAGCTGATTTGGCTCAGTGGAGAGAGCATCAGCCTGTGGATCTAAGGGTTCTAGGTTCTATTCTAGTCAAGGGCACATACCTTGGTCGCATGCTCCTCCCTGGCCCAGGCCCTGGTCAGGGCTCCTGCAGGAGGCAACCAATTGATGTGCTTCTCTCACATTGATATTTCTCTCTGTCTTTCCCTCTCTCTTGCACTTTCCTTAAACATCAACGGAAAAATATCCTAGGGTAAAGATTAAAAAATAAAAAAGTAAATGTTCTAGTCTTCAATGATATTCTACTCTTCAATGTCTGGTTCCAAAAATGAGAAAAAATGAAGGGAGAGGAGAGGCAGTGGTCCTTTAAAATCACCTGGAAGTCATGCCAGCCAGAGATGGGTTGCTTACAACAATGGGCAGAGATGCAACAATGGTCATGGCCTCTTTGCACTTCTGTGATCAGAAGCAGCATTCAGTGTTCAGAGCACAGATCCCTAATCTTTGTCCACCCTAGCTTCTGAAAGCTCTGTGCAAGCTGCTCCAGAAACACGTACATGATAGCCTGCCTTTGGGGTGAGGGGTGGGAGATGAATGGCTGCTACTTTGCTAAGAGATGGAGTTGACTGACATTAGCTGTAATTTACTATCCAAGCCTTCTGCAGAAACCTGCAGACCTTCAGTAGACTCCAGAGTTCCAAAATAGCTGTATTAGACAGCTTCTATCTTGGCAATTGTTGTCCTGGTTGGGAAATACATTTCTGATGCTGTCTAGTCTCCCATCTTCCCCAGAATCCTTCCAAGACTAGGTTTTTGTTTTTGGGTGTTTTTTCCCCCCCAGTATTTGAGGTTTGTTCTGACCCCAGAAGGGCTGTTTTTAACAATCCCTTTCCTTAGCCTTCTCTGCTGAACTAGCTAGCCTATAGTTTAGCTTATTGGCTCTTGATAAAAAGGGGCTCTTTTTTTCTAGAACATCTTTTTAAAAAAATATATTTTATTGATTTTTTTACAGAGAGGAAAGGAGAGGGATAGAGAGTTAGAAACATCGATGAGAGAGAAACAGCAATTCAGCTGCCTCTTGCACACTCCTTACTGGGATGTACCCTCAACCAAGGTACATGCCCTTGATTAGAATTGAACCTGGGATCCTTCAGTCCACAGGCCAATGCTCTATCCACTGAGCCAAAACGGTCAGGGTGTCTAGCACATCTTAAGCTTGAATGATTACACACTCTGTTACAAATAAAGTGCGTTCCTTTAAAAAAGAGAGAACTAGAGAAAAACACCTTTGGAGCTCTCTTTTCTTACACACTGCCTCTCCCCTTGGACAAAACCTCTGAGCCACTGCTCTGAACATGAGTTGATGTGGTAGCCTCTGGTCTTGTTGGCTTGCTTCTACCTTACAAGTGAGCATGCTTGGGTGAGGATGATTGAAGCCTCAGTGTTCTTGGTTTGTCATGCCTGGAATATAATCTCTATCCTGTGAGTTAGGCTGGATGAAAGAAGAGAGCTCACCAGAAATGTAGCCTCTTTAACTTGGAGATAGAGGGGAGGAGAAATTCTGGTGGCCTGCCTCTCTTAGTGAGCCGTAGTAACCATCCATGGGGAGGTGAGGGGCGAGGAAGCCCTGTCTTCCTGTCCACACCTGCTTGGTAGCTTCCATGAAGCTGAGATGGGGTAAAGAGAGGGAGGAAGTGGGTTGTAGCTCAAATACAACAGGTGCTTGCTGTTCTTATCAAGTTTAATAGGTTTCCTTCAATAAATGTTTCTTCATCTGTTCTATGTCCCTAGAACAATTTCTAGAGACTTCAAATGCTTGTTTTTAAAATAGTTTCACCAGCTTTGCTTGTTTTATTGGGGAATGGACTGCAGAGCTCCTCATGCTACCATCTTGGAAGTGGAATTCTAGTTCAATCCATTTTACACTGCACTGAACAGGTGGTTTTCTTTGGGCATTTTAATTTAATTTAATTTTTTTTAGAATTACTATGTGATGGTATTTTATTTTATTTTAATTAAATCTTTATTGTTCAGATTATTAAATTTGTTTCTCTTTTTTTCCCCTCCATAGCTCCCCTCCACCCGGCTCCCACCCCTCCCTCTACCCTTACTTGCCCCCACATTGACCTCATCCATAGGTGTCTGATTTTTGTCCAGTCTCTCCCTGCACCCCCTCACCCCTTTTCCCCTGAGAATTATCAGTCCACTCCCTTTCTGTGCCCCTGATTCTATTATATTTACCAATTTATTCTGTTCATCAAATTTTTAATTCACTTAATTTTTAGATTTATTTGTTGATAGATATGTATTTGTTTTTTTAACATTGTATTCATTTTATTTTATTTTATTTTTTTAATTAATTTTTATTAATTTTTATACATATCTCCCCATTGCCCCCCCTTCCTCCCAGGCATACCCCGACCCCCCAGGGTCTGTGATCATTGGTTATGTTTATAAGCATGCATACAAGTCCTTTGATTGATCACTTATTTACCTCACCTAACTTTAATCTTTCTGCTATAATTTCACAGTCTGTTTGATGCTTTATGATTTTTGTCCTCCTGAGAATTATCAGTCTACTCCCTTTCTGTGCTCCTGATTCTATTATATTCACCAGTTTATTCTGTTGATCAGATTTTTAATTCACTTAATTTTTAGATTCACTTGTTGACAGATGTGTATTTGTTCATAATTTTTTGTCTTTTACCTTTTTCTTCTTCCTCTTCTAAAAGGGTACCTTTCAGCATTTCATATAATACTGGTTTGGAGTTGATGAACTCCTTTAGCTTTTTCTTCTCTGTGAAGGTCTTTATCTGCCCTTCAATTCTGAATGATAGCTTTGCTGGATAGATTATTCTTGGTTGTAGGTTCTTGTTGTTCATCAGGTTGAATATTTCTTGCCACTCCCGTCTGGCCTGCATCGTTTCTGTTGAGAAATCAGCTGACAGTCGTATGGGTGCTCCCTTGTAGGTAATAAACTGTTTTTCTCTTGCTGCTTTTAATATTCTCTCTTTCTCCTTTGCTCTTGGCATTTTAATTATGATGTGTCTTGGTGTAGTCCTCTTTGGGTTCCTTTTCTTTGGGGTTCTGTGTGCTTCCTCGACTTGTAAGTCTATTTCTTTTACCAGATGTGGGAAGTTTTCAGTCATTATTTCTCTAAACAGGTTTTCAGTATCTTGCTCTCTCTCTTCTTCTGGCACCCCCACAATTCTGATGTTGGTACGCTTGAAGCTGTCCCAGAGGCTCCTTACATTATGTTCACATTTTTGGATTCTTTTCTCTTCTTGCTTTTCCAGTTGAATGTTTTCTGCTTCTTTATATTTCAAATTTTTGACTTGATCCTTGCCTTTCTCTAGTCTGCTGTTAGTACTCTGCGTAATAGTATTCATTTCAGTCAGTGTATTTATTATCTTCTCTTGGGTCTCACTAAATTTATCCATCTTTTCTAGCATATTCTTGCAAAACCTTATAAGCATGGTTTTGAACTCTATATCCAGTCGTTTTTTTTCCTCCATTTCTTTTGCTTGTAATCCCTTCCCTTGTCTTGGCATTTTCACTGTGCTGGGGAAACTTCTGTGCTGGATTCAGCCGCAGAAGCCTCTGCTGAGCTTGGGAGGGTGGAGTCTCAGGGCTTAAGGGACCGCCTTGCCTTCCAGTCGGCCCCGCCCTCCACGGCCCCTGAGTCTCACGTGACTGGGTAATGGCTGGAGCGGTCCTTGTGCGCGCGCACCCGCAGCGCCTCCAACCGCTGCCTTTCCGGCTCCCCTGCGAACCAGGACCACACGAGTCTAGGTCCCCAGGGTTTCGCCCAAAACAAGGGCCCAGTGGACTCAGAAGTGGCACAGATCGGAGGGTCTGTCTCCCGCCCACTCGCGAAAGCCAGCGGCACAATCAGCAATCCGTCCTCCGAGTGGTGCCGTGCGCGACCAGACCTCCGATCCTTTGCAACTCCCCTAAATTTCCGTGCACTTCTCCCTTTTCACAGTCCAAACTCCCCCCGTATGAGTTTCGGCTGGATCTGGGGTTTAGTGTCGTAAGAGAAGGGGTTCAATGCCGTTGGGAGTCTCCGTTTCCCTCCCGCCAGAGAAAGCTAGCCAGGTACTCCACCGCTCTCTCAGCGCGCTCGTCTCCGTACCTCAGCTTTTTGCAGCTCCTCTGGGTCTCCGTGAGCCCCTCTCTTTCCCTCTAGTTGTAGAACTTCCACTCAGCCAGCTTTCCTGTGGTTCTGGATGATGTCCGTTCTGTCTTTCAGTTGTAGTTTTGAAATTGTTGTGCGAGGCAGCAGTATAGGTGTTTACCTATGCCGCCATCTTGGATTCCATTCAGATATGTATTTGTTGTTCATAATTTTTTATCTTTACATTTTTTTTCTTCCTCTTCTTAAAGAGTACCTTTCAGCATTTCATATAATACTGGTTTGGTGTTGATAAACTCCTTTAGCTTTTTCTTATCTGTGAAGCTCTTTATCTGCTCAACTCCTCTTGGGTCTCGCTGGATAGAGTATTTTTGGTTGTAGGTTGTTGCTATTCATCACTTTGAATATTTCTTGCCATTCCCTTCTGGCCTGCATAGTTTCTGTTGAGAAATCAGCTGATAATCATATGAGTACTTCCTTGTAGGTAACTAACTGTTTTCTCTTGCTGCTTTTAATATTCTCTCTTTTTATTTTGTTCTTGGCATTTTAATTATGATGTGTCTTGGTGTGGTCCTCTTTGGATTCCTTTTGTTTGGGGTTCTGTGTGCTTTTTGGACTTGTAAGTCTATTTCTTTCACTAGGTGGGGGAAGTTTTCAGTCATTATTTGTTCAAGTAGGTTTTCAGTATCTTGTTCTCTCTCTTCTTCTGGCACCCCCATAATTCAGATTGCAGTTGTCCCAGTGGTTCCTTACAGTATCTTTATATTTTTGTATTCTTTTCTCTTTTTGCTTTTCCTGCTGGGTGTTTTTTGGTACTTTCTATTTCAGATCTTTGACTTGATTCTTGCATTCCTCTAGTCTTCTGTTAGATCTCTGTATATTATTTTTTATTTCAGTTAGTGTATGCTTAATTTCTAGTTGGTCCTATTTCATATCTTGAGGGTCTCACTAAATTTATTGGACTTTTCTAGAAAATTCTTGAAAAACCTTATATCCAGTAGTTTGCTTTCCTCCTTTTCTTTCATTTGTGATCTGTTTCTTTGTCTCCACATTTTGGCTGCTTCCCTGAGTTGATAGAGTGGCTTTGTGTGCTAAGTTTCCTATAGTGCCCAGTGGCTGAGCCTCCCCAGTACCTGAGGTGGACACTCTTGGTGCATCCCTTTGTGGGCTATGTGCACAGTCTTGTTGTAGTTAAGCCTTGATTGTTGGTATCACTGGGAGGAATTGACCTCCAGGCCTGTTGGCTGTGAGGATCAGCTGTGTCTACGATGGGAGAACTGTTGTGCTGGAGACACTCTTATGAGACAATAGTGTGTCCCTTATGGGTCTGAGGAGTTGTAATCTGGATGGTCCCACTCTGACACCTGGGTACACTAGCTCTTGGATCTCCAAGAAAGTGCTAATTTATCCTCACCCAGCAGGAGCTATGGAGAGATCTGAAGATTCATCTTCTATGTTTGGGTGTTTGAGGTGCCCAGATGAGGCCTAGCTGTGAAGCAATGCAAACTACTGCAGGGCCTTGGGTCTTCTTTTGGATGTTCTGGGTCTCAGTGACTCAGTTTGTTAGGTAAGATTAGAGTTAAAAGAACCAGGGCTATTCATATGCAAAAGCTTCTGTGCTCAGCTTGGATGGGGCAGAGTCTTAGTGCAGAGCAAACAGCAATGGCTTCCAGTCAGCCTTTCCTAAGAGGTCCCTGGGTCTCAGTGTCCTGGGGTAATCACTGCAAGCACCTCTGAGAGAAAACCACCCTCAAGTTTTGCCCACTTCCAGACAATCTAGTTTTTCCCCTTAAGAGTCTGGGTCTCCAGAGTCTCACCCAGAACTGGAATTCAGAGCAGTCAGGAGCTTTTCTCTCCCTCCTGATTGAGAAAACCAGCTGTGTACTCAGTTGCTAGCCCTCTTTGTGCACAAACCTGTCCCTCTCCATGCATGCACCTCCATACCTCTGGCTTCCACAGCTCCTGTGAGTCTCAGTGTGCTTTTCTCTTTCCTTCTAGTTGTAGAATTTCCACTCGGCCAGCCTTCCTGTGGTTCTGGATGGTGTCCATTTTGTCTTTTAGTTGTAGTTTTGAAATTGTTGTGCGAGGCAGCAATTTAAGCGTTTACCTATACTGTCATCTTGGTTCCCCCCTTTCTTAAACTCTTTCAGATATCCTCACTTTAAAAGTAATTTTATTATGATAAACATTGCCTATAATATCTAGTAGTCTATATAACAGTTTCTAGATTTGAGTCCAGCAACTCTCCAAACTAGGCTGAATAGTTCCATTTCTACACATGTGACTTTCATGGTTTCATGAAAAGGAAAGTGTAGAGAAATCTTACTCATTCTTAAATGTCTCTTTCTGAGACATTAATTCTTCAAATAGGCTTTCAGTATCTTGCTCTCTCTCTTTTTCTGGCACCCCCACAATTCTGATGTTATGCTTGAAGTTGTCCCAGAGGCTCCTTACATTATCTTCACATTTTTGTATTCTTTTTTCTTCTTGCTTTTCCAGTTGAGTGTTTTCTGATTCTTTATATTTCAAATTTTTTACTTGATTCTTGCCTTCCTCTAGTCTGCTGTTAGGTCTCTGTATAATATTTGTTATTTCAGTCAGTGTATGTTAATTTCTAGTTGGTCCTTTTTCATCTCCTCTTGGGTCTTGCTAAATTTATCCATCTTTTCTAGAAAATTCTTGAAAAACCTTATAACTGTGGTTTTTGAACTCTATATCCGTTTGTTTTCCTTCATTTCTTTTGTTTATGATCTGTTCCTTTGTCTCCACATTTTCACTATGCCGGGAGAACTTCTGTGTTGGATTCAGCCTTATGATACAAGACTTGCAAAATTGCAAAAGCCTCTCTGTTGATCTTAGGATGGGTGGAGTCTCAGGGCTTAGCGAACCACTTTGCCTTCCAGTCAGCCCTGCCCTATGTGGCCCCTGGGTCTCACATGTCTCTGGGTAATCGCTGGAGCCATCCCTGTGGGCACTGGTGGTGCCTCTAGACTGCTGCCTTTTTGGCTCCCCTGTGCTCCGGGACCCATATGAGTCTGGGTCCCCAGGATCTTGCCTGAAACTGGGGTTTAGTGGAGTTAGAAGTGGTGCAGTTGGGAGCCTCTGTCTCCTGCCCACTAGTGAAAGCCAGCAGCATAATCAGCAGTCCATCTTCTGTGTGCAGTGCTGTGCATGCCCCTAGACTTCTGCCCTTTCATGGCTCCCCTAAATTTTCATGCATTTCTCTCTTTTCATAGTCCAAACTCCCCCCATGTGAATCTTGCCCGGACCTGGGGTTCAGTGCCGTAGGATAAGGAGTTCAGTGCAGTTGGGAGTCTCCGTCTCCTTCCTGCCAGAGGAAGCTAGCCAGTCACTCCGGCATCTGCTCTCTCCAGGCACGCATCTCCATACCTCAGCTTTTTGCAGCTCCTCTGAATCTCTGTGAGCCCCTCTCTTTCCTGTGGTTCTGGATGATGTCTATTTCTGAGAATTTCTACTCAGCCAACTTTCCTGTGGTTCTGGATGATGTCTGTTCTGTCTATTAGGTGTAGTTTTGAAATTGTGTGAGGCAGCAGTTTAGGTGTTCACTTACGCCGCCATCTTGGTTTCTCCTTGGGGCATTTTAATTAATATCTTAAATAATTTTTCAAAATGCCCATGCAAGGGACCTCTAGTTGATATTTAATATCCACTATCCCCTTCCTCCTCAGATACAGAACCCCAATGCTATTGTGGGCAGCAATCCACCCAGCTCAAAGACTGTAGGAACAAGGTGCAGTTGTGTGGATGAGTTCTGGTCAATGAGTTGTAAGTGGAAGTGTTACATAAAGGGAACTGTTTGGTCAGGGAACTCTTTGCCTTTTTTGTTTTCTAGAATATGGATTTGATGGCTGGAGTGCTGGCAGTTATCTTGGGCAGTGAGGCAATCTCAAGAAGCCACACAGTGAGAATGGCAGAGTGAAAACATAGAAAATCTTTTTGCTTTGATTACTGGGTCTTTTATCACCTCCTGGAGCTGCCATATCATTTCTGGATTACCTTCTTACAAAGACTATAAATCCTTGTGTATTTAAGCCAGTTTTTTTTTTCCTCAAGTGTCACCTCCCCTAGAAAGTCTTGTTTGACCTTTTGACAGCTAGAAATGGCTTCTCTTATCTTTAAATTCTTACAACACCTGCTTCTAACTCCCCATGGCACTGAAATACGATGTAACAACCCTCATTGTACTAATGCTATTTGGGTTCATAGTGAAAAGAACCAGATGGCTAGCCTAATAAAATCTAGCCCAGATTCTCCAAGGCTGGCAGTGTGGGAGGGATCACCAAGTGAGGACTGCTGGCTGGATCTCAAAGCTTTTATTCCTGCTCTGAGATTCACTCCTCTCCTGGGGATCTCTCACTAATAGCTCCTGTTGCCCACAGGCTGACCTTGGGAGCCTCTGCTTTACTTTTGAGGGTTCAGCCCAAGTATGAGAACATACAATACTTCCCTTAATCCCATTTAGCATAGCTAAGAATACAGGCTAGACGATTTTTTTTTAAACAAAAGGTTCTTGAAAGCTGAGAGTAACTAAGCGGAAATAAAGAAAAAGAGTAACATAACACTGGGACAATCTATCTTACTCCTCTTCAGCCTGGGGTCCCAGCTACTCGCTTTGCTACCTCCAGGTAGCAGATTCTTTCAGTCCCTTATCATCTTTAGATCCAACAGCAAAACCATCCCACTCTATCCATTCCATTATCTTAAAACCATTGGAACATGAAGATATGTTGGACACTTGTATCTGACATGCTCAAGCTAAGACCTGAGTCCTAATATTTTTGAAACCTTGATAATTAAGAAGATAAAAACAAACAGCTCTTGTTATTTGTAAGCTGCTTTTTAGAGGCAATTCTTTTGGTCCTAGAATTACGTTTGAGTAGAAATTTTAGTAATGCAAATATAAAGCAAAGATCCTCTTCTCCTTGGACCAGTTCCAAGGAGCTAAACATTTTTAGAATTTAAGATAGTAAAATGTTGTCCTTGCTAGATGTTGAGTTGTATTTCTGCAGACTTCGATTGCTTTTGGAGAAAATGCTGTGAGCTAAGGAGGAGTCATTAATAATGGAAAAGCTAACACAGTGCTGGAGTCTTGGACTTGCACCAACCCCCTTTTTTAATCAGAGAATGGAGGTTAGGAAATAATGGAATTGTTTTCATGGTAGAATATTTTAAATTTATTGTATTGATTTGAGACACACACACGTACACACGCACACACACACAAAGAAACATCAATTTGTTGTTCACCTATTTATGCTTTCATTGGTTGATACTTGTATCCTTGCTATTTTGATTAAACTTGCAACCTTGTTATTGGTTAAACTTGCAAACTTGCTATTTTGAGACAATACTCTAACCCAGTGGTAGGCAAACTCATTAGTCAATAGAGCCAAATATCAACAGTATAATGATTGAAATTTCTTTTGAGAGCCAAATTTTTTAAACTTAAACTTCTTCTAATGCCACTTCCTCATAGACTCGCCCAGGCCGTGGTATTTTGTGGAAGAGCCACACTCAAGGGGCCAAAGAGCCTCATTTGGCTTGCGAGTCACAGTTTGACAACCATAGCTCTGACCAACTGAATTATCCGGCCAGGACTTCATGGAAGAATTTGTGAGATTCAGGGCTTAAGGCAAATTTTCAGGGCAAGTGACAAAGTGTGACTAAGAGTTACTAATAATAAATTATTATTACTATTCTATGCCAGACACTGCTCCACGCTTTCTGTGTATTATCTCCTTAATCCACATATACCTCTCAAGTAGTACAATCATCATCTCCATTTTGCCATTGAGAAAATTCAGGCCAGAAAGGTTAGGTAGCTTGTTCCAAATCCTTCAAGAATGAAAAGGTGGCCCTCACTGGTTTGGAATGATCAGTTTCTCTCACATCAAAGTTTCTCCCTGTCTTTCCCTCTCTCTTCCATTCTCCCTAAAAATCAGTGGGAAAATATCCTCAGGGAAGGATTAACAACACAAACAAAAAAGAATGAAACAGTGATGTTGGGATGAAAACCCATGCAGTCCAGCACCAGCTTGGCACCGGCCCTTCCTCTCCTCACTGTGCACTGAGAGAAACTGATCATTCCTCTCCACCTTTCCATGAGCTGTTGCTCATGGCCTTTCATCTCCCTACGAAGCTGAATGTCCCTGATAGACAGAAAAATAGGTGATTTCATCTATTTATTTTTCATCTGGTCACTTTACTGAACTGTGATATTAAGTGTATTCGCTTTTTAGCTAACTGTTATGATTTAGGAGGATGGAATCACCTTTCCTACAGTTATGTATAGTTTTGTTTTCACTTGTTTCCTACAGCTAGGCCTCCCATTTCTGTTCCTTGCCTTCCCACATTGGCTATAGTTTATGGAATAATAAAAATGGAATTAGGTTTTAGAATGGCTATTGGAAAGATGAATATGAGATAAGAGTACATGGGACAGAGTGAGCAGCTAAGAAGCTACTGCAGTAATCCAGGGGTGATGTCATAATGGCTTGGTCTAGAATGACATTAAGGACATACAATATATATATATATATATATATATATATATATATATATACACACACACACACACACACACACACATACACAGGAACTATATTTTAGACAAAGAATTCACTAAACCTAGCAATGTGGCTGAGCAATAAAATAAATACTTTCTACCTGAAATCTAACATTCTGCCTGCAGGTGACAGATGTTAGTATCTACTGGAGACATGTCTGGCCATCTAAAAGGAGGTAAGAGGGAGGTAATGAATCACAATTCTGAGTTTTGGAAGAGCTTTTGTTTTTCAAATCTATTCCTAAAGCTGGCCTAACATTTGGAGGTAGGGAGGAGGCTCTGCTGGGAGTCCTCCAGGGAGAACCAGAATCTTTCACACAACAATGTGCTTTGTCCCAAGCATGGAAAATCCCCACACCATTTCTATTTGTTTTCAGAAGAAAGTGAGCAGGTCCCAGTCTCTATCTCCTCGATCTCAATCCTCCTCACCTTCCTGACTGCCTTCTTCTCACAGATGGAGACTGCAGCAGTCACAACGCACAACCTGCTTTCAGATGAAGGAGAGTGGAATTTATTCATGTTCTTCAACAATCCACATTTTTTAAAATAGAGAAATCTTTCTCTCTTCCTCCTTTCCTTCTTGTAGTCATAAAAGGCCTCCATGTGTCACACCTCCCTTGGCTTGGGCTTCCATAACAAAAAGCCACCGACTTACACAACAGAAATGTATTTCTCAGAGTTCTGGAAGCTGGAAAGTCCAAAATCAAGGTTTCACCAGAGGCAGGTTCTGATGGCAGCTCTCTACCTGGCTGCAGATGCAGCTGTCAGAGGGGCGGGAACAGGGGGTGCTGGGTGAAAAAGGTGAAGGGGTTAAGCAAAAAACAACAACCCCCAAAATAAACCCATAGACAGACACACTAAGGTGATTACCAGAGGGAAATAGGGTGGGGGAAGGTCAGAGAGGTTAAGGAGGGGATAAATGGTGATGGGAGAAGATTTGACCTGGAGTGGTGAACACACAATACAATATATCGACAATGTATTATAGAATTGTAGCCCTGAAACCTATATAATTTTATTAACCAATGTCACCCCAATAAATTTAATGAAAAAAGAGAAGTACATACACATTTTTACTTAATATCTTGCACATTTGGGCTTGCTTACTCTCACACCTCTGCCTTGCCATGAGAATATGCCTGGGATTGTGCTGAGTCAGCCCTGAGAAGGGTAGGGGGCCTCCATGCCTTATCATCTCCTGCACCTCAGTTCCCACCCACCTGGGCCTAGTGCCTGGAACCCACATGCTGCCCTGTGAATGCCAGTGCTCATTCACAGGTACCCCTTCCCCACCCCCAGAACAGAGGAGTTTGGCTTTTCTTTTTCCTCTCCTTCTGCATCCTTAGACTCAGTTGTTCTCCATTTTATTTGTCCAGAGCCTGAATATTTTTCTGCATTACCACTAAAGGTCTAATCCAATAAAATGAATCTCAGCCCATGGGTCAGCTCTCCTGGAAAAAAAAGGGCTCCCTACGTTGTATCAGCCACGTCACAGGGTGTGATGGTCTTTGCTTCTCCTCACTGAGCTGTGTTATCTGGACATCTTGAACTGAGGAGATTCATTTCAACAGACATCCAGATTTTCCATTCCATGGACTAGGTCATTTTTGCAAGTTTTAAAGGGATTTTTCAACATTTTAAAAAACATTTCATCTGTTCATTTGGTTTTTAATCTTCACTAGAGCCAGATTTTTTTGTGTGTGTACTTATAGGAATGGAGCTGGGCCCAGGCAATCAGAAATGATTAAACCACACAGGACCTGCAGACCCTAGTGTTAGAGTTAAATGGCTATCCCAGTGACTGCTGAAGACTGGGGAGCTGATGTGAAAATTGAAGCAATTACCTAGATCACTCAGGCAGAAGAATTTCTGAGGCTTTTTTCCTTGAACAATCCAGATAATTGCATCAATTTACACTTTTTTTTTTTTTACTGGCAATAGAGACTGTGACAAAACTGCTCTCTAGGAGAGGGCTGAAGGGAGAGAAGCAGAGTGCTCAAAAACTGATTCTGATCACTCAGGGGAGAAAATGGGATAATAGGGGGAAATGTATGTGCTTTGGCCCTGATTCCTGCCAGTCGTAAGCAAGTCAAAGTGAGACTGTTCATTGTTGCCTGAATGATCCAGATAATTGTCCATTTTCTCTCTCATCTCAACAATGAAGCTGCAGGGCCATGCAAGTGTTGCTCCCTGAAGTGTCAGAAAAACCTTGGCCATGGAAGTTGGAGTCTGCTTGAGACCCTTACCCTGTGCTGGTGGATAAATTCCTCAGTTCATTACTGCCCTCAGATGACTGTCAATTCCTGCTTGGAGAAGGCGCTGTCCTGGAAGAGCCATACTGTGAGCAACATGCTGGGCAGCAAATGACTCCTTTCCCATGGACCCTGAGGATTCATTTCTAGGATCGATAATCCACAGTTGAACAAATGAATGAATGATGCATGAAAGCCTGAAACACATTTGTTGACTTGCTATTTTGTGCTTGGCATCATGCCTGCCAGGCCTTGGGATAATTAACCCTATGATTTCTTTCTTTCTGTCATGCTTTTTTGGGAGGGGTGATTCCCTCAGTCTCTTTACAGCCTCTCCCAGATTTTATTTCCATAGTATTTTCTCACACATTTCTCTTCCAATTCTCACTTATCCAGAATATGTAGTATTTTTAGCACCATTTCAACAGATGGGGTAAAAAAAAAATAATTCAGAGAAGTTAAATGAATTTTCCAAAGTCACAGAAATTGTTAGCAGCAGAGCTGGGGTGGAACATGTAGGATTCTGAGCCTAAGGCTCCATCAATAATGCAGTGCCATTATTTTCAGGTTCATGTATTCACTGATTTGTCCTTGCCATTATTATCTTCATGATGGACATGGATTAATCATTCAGAAAATACTTATCAAGCATGTAAGTAATACAGGATTCCCACAACATAGAGAAAAGAGCAAGACACACACACACACAGAAGACATTTAGCATGAAGAAAAATACTGTGACGTGGAAAGAAATGGGGAACAGTACTGGACAACAATAGGAATGTCATTGCAAGGCAGCAAGTGCTCATGTGTCAAATCTGAGGGATCGTTAGTTTAGAAGGCACAGAGCCCCATGTGCAAGGAAATGTGTATTTTTTTAAATTCAATTTCTTTTTCTTTTAATATTATATATTTTTAAAAATTGAAATATAATCGACATATAACATTGTATTAATTTCAAGTGTACAACATAATGATTTGATATTTGTATATATTGTGAAATGATTGATCTTTAGTTAACACCCATCAACACACATGATTACAAAATGTTTTTCTAATGATGAGAACTTCCAAGTACTACTCTCTTTGCAATTTTCAAATATATAATGTACTGTTATGAATTATAGTCACCAAGCTATTCATTACATCCCCATGGCTTATTTTTCTCATAACTGGAAGTTTTTACCTTTAATCACCTAAATCCATTTTGCCCTAACTCATCCCTGCCTCTTCCAAACACCAATCTGTTCTCTATAAGTTTGATTTGTATTTTTTTATATTCCACATGTGAGATCATATGGTATATGTTTCTCTCTGGTTGACTTATTTCACTTAGCATACTGCCCTTAAGATACTTCCATGCTGTTGCAAATGATAGGATTTCATTCTTTTTATGGCTTAGTAATATTTATATGTATATATTCACACTATTATATAAGCATATATCACATATACTTAACATTATTCATACATCTGCATATCATTATATGAATATACATTATGTATAAAAATATCACATGTTATGTATTCTCTCATCTGTCAACGAATATGTAGGTTATTTCCATGTCTTGGCTACTGTAAACAATGATGCAGCGAACATGGGAATGCAGATAATTCCATTTTTCATTGTAGTAAAATACACATATAAATTTTTACTGTTTTAGTCATCTTTATGTGTACAATTCAGTGGCACTAAGTATATTCACAATGTTGTGCAACCATCACACTATCTAGTTTGAAAACTTTTTCATCACCAGAAATGGAAATCCTGTATTAGGAGGTTTTATAGAAAGTCTTATAGACTCTAGAGGGATAGCTAGGATAAAGAGGCAGATGTGCCCTAGCCAATTTGGCTCAGGGGATAAAGCGTTGGCCTATGGACTGAAAGGTTCTGGGTTTGATTCCAATCAAGGGCATATGCCTGGGTTATGGGCTCAGTCCCCAGTTGGGGGCATGCAGAAGGCAGCCAATCAATGATTCTCTCCCATCATTGGTGTTTCTATCTCTCTCTTCCCTCTCCCTTCCTCTCCGAAATCAATAATATATATTTAAAGAGACAGACATGAGAGGAATCCCCTGGTCATGTATAAAGAGTCGCAGTTGACAACGTGTCCAGCGCTTGGAGAATGGTGAGGAATAGAGGCTTGTGAAGGACAGTTCTGAGCAGTAAGGTTGGGTGACTTGTGTGACTATTCCTTATATAACAGCAGATTTATCTTTCCTTTTTCCTTTTAGGATCACCTTCCACTAAGATTACCTCCCTTCAGTTGTTTCACTTCTAAACTCCTTCTCAGCTCTGCTGTGGGGTCTCCACCCTCTTTGTTCTGGTCACCACCTGCATCTCCAGTATTCTGATCTACCTGCAATGTGCTGTTGCAGCTGTTCCAGTCAGTGGGCCTCAGTCAGTAGCTGGCAGGGCAGGTGGCTCTTTTTGTGCTCATCCTGGGCTGCAATTCCTTCAAGCACCATTGACACAAGACTGTGGAATGCAGAAACTTCACCAAATGAAGATTACTGGAGGGAATGACATCCTCTTCATTTGGGAACCTTACAACCATGGGATTCCTCTGATCTTATTCCTGCCTCTGGGTGAGTGGTTTAGGGGGAAACACTAATCTAAGCCCAGGCCAATCACAGACTCCCTAGGATTTTTTTAAAATAAATCTTTATTGTTCAGATTATTACAATTGTTCCTCTTCCTACCCACCCCATTGTTCCCCTCCACCCAGCTCCCAACCTAACCCCCCCCCAATTAACCTCATCCATAGATGTGTGATTTTTGTCCAGTCTCTCCCCGCCCCCCACTCCCCTAACCTCTTTCCCCCTGAGAATTATCTGTCCATTCCTTCCTTTGCCCCTGATTCTATTATATTCACCAGGTTATTCTGTTTACCAGATTTCAATTCATTTGATTTTTTAGATTCACTTGTTGATAGATATGTATTTGTTGTTCATAATTTTTATTTTTACTTTTTTCTTCTTCCTTTTTCTTAAAGAATACCTTTCAGCATTTCATATAATACTGGTTTGGTGCTGATGAACTCCTTTTGTTTTTTCTTATCTGTGAAGCTCTTTATCTGGCCATCAATTCTAAATGATAGCTTTGCTGGGTAGAGTAATCTTGGTTGTAGGTTCTTGCTATTCATCACTTTGAATATTTTTGCACTCCCGTTTGGCCTGCATAGTTTCTGTTGAGAAATCAGCTGACAATTGTATGGGTGCTCCCTTGTAGGTAATTAACTGTTTTTCTCTTGCTGCTTTTAATATTCTCTCTCTTTTTTTGCTCTTGGTATTTTAATTATGATGTGTCTTTGTGTGGTCCTCTTTGGATTCCTTTTTTTTGGGGTTCTGTCCACTTCCTGGACTTGTAAGTCTATTTCTTTCACCAGGTGGGGTAAGTTTTCAGTCATTATTTCTTCAAATAGGTTTTCAGTATCTTGCTCTCTCTCTTCTTCTGGCACCCCCACAATTCTGATGTTGGTATGCTTGAAATTGTCCCAGAGGCTCCTTACACGATCTTCACATTTTTGGATTCTTTTTTCTTTTTGCTTTTCCAGTTGAGTATTTTCTGCTTCTTTGTATTTCAAATCTTTGACTTGATTCTTGCATTCCTCTAGTCTGCTTGTTAGGTCTCTGTATAATATTTTTTTATTTCAGTCAGTGTATGTTTAATTTCTAGTTGGTCCTTTTTCATCTCCTCTTGGGTTTCACTAAATTTATCCATCTTTTCTAGGAAATTTTTAAAAAACCTTATAACCATGGTGTTGAACTCTATTTCCAGTCATTTGTTTTCCTCCATTTCTTTCATTTGTGATCTGTTCCTTTGTCTCTGCATTTTTTGCTGCTTCCCTGAGTTGATAGAGTAGCTTTGTGTGCCAGGTGTCCTATATAGCCCAGTAGCTCTGCCTCTCCAGTTACCTGAGGTGGACACTCTTGGTGTACCCCTTTGTGGACAGTGTGTACAATCTTATTGTAGTTAAGTCTTGATTTTTGTTAGTTATCACTGGGAGGAATTGACCTCCAAGCCAATTGGTTGTGAGGATAAGCTATGACTATGCCTGGATAAATTCTATGCTGGACGCAGCCTTAAGACTTGCAAGATTGCAACAGCCTCTGTGCTGGGCTTGGTGGAGTCTCAGGGCTGAGCAGACAGCCTTGGCTTCCCATCAGCCCTGCCCTACACGATGGCCCCTGTGTCTCAGTGTCCCTCACTGCAGCCCTCTCTGTGAGCATGCGTACATGCCTCCAGACCTCTGCTTTTTTGGCTCCCCTGAGTTTCCGTGTGCTCCAGAGACCCATATGAATCTGAGTCTCTAGGGTTTCACCCAAAACTGGGTTTCAGTGCAGTTGGACCTGGATTTCAGTGCAGTTGGGAGGTTTTGGTTTCCTCCCGCTAGAGAAAGCCCGGGGCACAATCACCAGTCAGTCCTCTTTGGTCTCGCCTCCAGACCTCTGCCTTTTGTCGCTCCCCTAAGTTTCTGTGTACTCCTCCCTTTTCACGACAGTCCAACTACCCCCATATGAGTCTCCCCTGGAACTGGGGTTCAGTGCAGTCAGAAGTGGGGTTCAGTGCAGTTGGAAATTTCCGTCTCCCTGCCGCTAGAGGAAGCCAGCCAGACCCTCCACCGCCCATCCTCTCCACATGTGTGTCTCTGTACCTCAGCTTTTTACAGCTCCTCTGAGTCTTTGTGAGCCCCTCTCTTTACTTCTAGTTGTAGAATTTCCACTTAGCCAGCTTTCCTTTGGTTCTGGATGGTGTCCATTCTGTTTTTCAGCTGTTTTGAAATTGTTGTGTGAGGCAGCAATTTAGGTGTTCACCTATGCCGCCATCTTGGTTTCTCTTGACTTTTCTAGGATTTTAAAACTTAAACTCTGAAACAATATCTCTACTTATATAGTGTTAGGAATTGAAGAATGAAACCCAGAAGTTGTTGGCAGCTGGGTTTTCTGACATTTGGAATGAATGAGTGAGGACAACACAAAGAGAACAGGGACAAGAGAGAAAGAGAGAGAAAGAGAAGGAAACAGTGAGTCTTAGTAGCTTGCCCTTGCTCTGATTTGGTTGTTTCATAGTTTTGTGAACATGCAAGATAAACCTGCATTCTGAAAAATACTTCTTTTGCCTCCATGGCTTCAGTTGGGTTTCTAGTACTTTCCACCATAATAGCTCTCTAATCCTTAGTAAGAGGCGTGAATGAGTGATTCCAAGAGAGCAAAGGGCTTGAATAAGATATCAGAAGCAAGCAGATTAATAGGTGAATGGAGGAAGCCACAAGTAATTTGGCATTTGTCAGAGTGTAAATATCCAGACAAGAAGTGGCAAGAAAGGAAGCTACTAAGTAGGAAGAAATCTCATCATGGGACCTGGGTGTATTTTGGACTTTATTCTGTATATATTCTGTACATATTATAGGATTCTAAGTAGGCATTAGGCAGAGGTTCTTTAAACTGTACTATAATTAATAGTAATTAAGAGGTTCTTAACCCAGGAGTCACAGGCAGGCTTACATTGTTCCCAAATCCTCTGAATAGTATGATAGATAAGTCTGTGGGTGTGTATGGGTCTGTCTTCATTGTTTTTGGTGTTTTTCATTTTTCTGCAATGGAAAAGGTAGCTAACTTCATCAGCTATTAAAGGAATCCCTGACCTCAAATCCAAAATATGTTATGAACCACTACTTATTTACAGGCATCTTCAGGAATAACTCGCTTAAAATACTCATCCAAATTTCATTTTCATCCTGAATTTTCACTCTTGCACAATTGTTTAGCACAGAAAAAAAATGCTCCATAACTGTTGTGTTGAGATGCAGAGATGATATAGACTTAGTTATTTATAGAGATTTTAACTGGGAATATTGGATATGACCGCTATCCTGTGCTTGGCTTGGGCAGCCAGACCAGACCCGCAGGCTTTTGCAGGTTGCACCGGGCACCACCGCTGACTGGGGGAAAGCCAACTCCAAACATCCTTGTACTTCCACCTGCAGGGAGAACGACTACAGATCCCAGGATGCTCCGCGCCCAGAGCCGGGCGGGTCTCAGCCTTGGGGGTCTCGCCCCCAGAGGGCCAGGAGAGGCGGGACCCGGCAGAGGGCGGGCCTGAAGCGCGCTGGTGCTGATGCGGGATGGCTGAGCGCGCAGGGGCCCGGGAGCTCTGAGCCGGGCGAGCCCCGTAGCCTGCGCATCGCCTGTCCGCTGGCCGCGTGGTCGCGGGCAGTCGGGCCGGGGCGCAGCGCGGGGCCGGGGCGCAGCGCGGGGCCGGGGAAGGTAGGACTGCAGCCGGCGGGGCCGGAGGCTGATAGGCTGCACCCACTCGGTCTCCGAGCGGCCGGAGCTGCCCATCTTCCGAATCCGCGATGCCCTGCTGAGAAGCTTGCTGGCGGCTGCCGGAGGCGGCCTCGCTGCGGGCGGCGCGGTCCGCGGCCTCCTCCCTCGTCGCCGATCCGGCCCCCTACCCTGCCCGCGCCCCTTCCCCGCCGCCGGCCGCGATGGCGGACCCAGCTGAATGCAGCATCAAAGTGATGTGCCGGTTCCGGCCCCTCAATGAAGCGGAGATCCTCCGCGGGGACAAATTCATCCCCAAATTTAAAGGCGATGAGACCGTGGTCATCGGGGTAAGTGGCCGGGGCGTCCGGCCTCCCTCCTGCTTCGCGCCGCAGACCGGCTCCCCGACGCCCCGTACCGAGCCCAGAGGTGCTCGGACAGCCCCTTGGGACAGCCCCACGGGGCTGCTTCCTCGAGTGGACCAACGAGAGATCCCCTGCCCTTGCACCATAGTTCCCTCCCGGGCGGGTGGAGGTGAGGCGAGGCGGCGGGGCGGGCCCAGGTGGTGAGGGTGGGGGTGGGGGCCGAGGAAGGGCTCGGCGTCGCCATTGTTCGCGGGTGGGGGCGCGGGCGGGCCTTTTGTTCCCCTCCCTGTTCCTGCCGCGAGGGTAGGCTGGCCAGGGTACCTCCAGGCCGGGATATCCAGGCTCCCCTTAAAAGTATGAGCTCGGCAAACCCACAAATGATTCCGGGGATCAGTTCGATTTATCGAACCTTTTCACCTTTTCTCACAGTCTTAGCAAAAGGAGGAGAAAAAAGGTTCTGGAAAAAAAAAAAATCGTGGCCTCGACCCGGAGCGCCCACGGCCGTGTAGTGGCGGCTTCCCTCGGCGTTTCACCTTGCTTTGCGCACTGAAGGCGGGGTGCAGGCAACACCGTGGCCTGGCGTCCTCGGGAGGCCCGCCGTGCCTCCTGCTTTTTCTCCGCCCTCGCTGCCTCGGACGTGGAGTCCGGGCCTGACCCCTCCCTAAATGGGGCGACTCCCCTAGATGATGCGCACAGCGCCTCGGATGTACAGTATTTCGTGCTGCGTGGAGAGGACTGTGTGCCCACATCTGTGGGGCTAGGGGCCCAGAACGCAGGCCCGTAGCCCCACTGTGCAGAGAGCAGAAGTTACTTTGTGTGGCTAGGGCCCCTTCCCTCTTGATCTCCCTCCCTCTCTCCGTCCCTCCTTGACCGCCTCCCCCCCCCTGCGGATGGGACTGCTGGTGGGGGTAGGGAATACCTTGAGTTTTTAGTTCTTAAAGGAATATGTCAACTGAAATAAACTAGCTTTGTTTTTCCCCCCCGCCCCCCCCGCCCACCGCTTCCTTCCCCCCTCCGCTGTCCCCAGCGTGTGTGGCTGCGGGTGCCCTCTTTGTATGCCAGCCGCGCGGGGAGAGACCGCGTTAATGGGAGCCTCGCGATCCCCGCTGACACACGTTCCGTTCCTGGCAGCCGGCTCGAGGCTGCCGCTGCGGCCTGCCCGGCCCCAGCATTGATTAAGTGATGTCATCCCGATCACTGAGCATGCTCGACTAACCCCCTCCCCGCCATCCCCCCAGTGGCTGGTGTATTTAGGTCAAGTGATTGACGGGTGACAATTTATAGAGGGTCTCAGCCAGAGTCTGCCAGGCCTTTCTCAAACCAGAAGCGACGTTTGCCTGCCCGAGCAGTTCCTTGCGTCCTCGCCAAGGTTGTGCCGCAGCCCAGGGCTCCCTAGGACTAGCAGGTGCTAAATGTACCAGGAGGCCGGTCACTCTCCTCAGGAGGGGAACCAAGGCCAAGCTCGACCTTGGCACCTGGGCTTCTTGTACCTCTTCTCTCAGGAAGGCAGCTCCCCACGATGACCTTTTCTCAGGTCCTCATTTTCAGTCACCAGGAAACTGACTTCTAAATGCTCTGTGGCTGCGGGCTCTTTCTGAGAGTTGACCTATAAGGGTTGGGAAGAGGAATTTTCTCTGCTTCATGTTAAATTGAAGAGGAGATCTCTGCTGCAACTATGAATGAGGAGGAAAATTCTGTAATTAATGGCAGATATGGGATATTGATCTATCCATGGCCAGCGCATGGGGCAAAAAGTAAGTTGTTTGGGTTACACCCCTAAGTTGGGATCAGCCTATATATAGTCTGGGCTTAGAGTGGGAGTTACTGGGGACATCTAGTCCCTGCCCCTTGCCTTGTAACAATTTTTTTAAACAAATAATTGTGCAGCACAAGAACATGTTCTGGTGACCCTATTTTTTTTTTTTCTTTCTCAGAAGTTTTAAAGAACAGCTTGGAGAAGTTTCTTTTTTTTTCTTCTTTCCCTCATCCTCCTCTTCCTCTTCTTTCTCTCTGTTTCTAAAATCAATATACAGTACCAGAACTAGCAAAGTGCAATAATACAGGGCGGGGCAAAAGTAGGTTTATAGTTGTGAGTACTCAAAACAGAGTTTATTCTTGTATTATTTTATTTTCTATACAGACAATTATAAATCTACTTTTGTCCCACCCTGTATATCATCCTGTTTAATCTTTGTGAAAGCCAGAGATTAAACAGAGATCCTTAATTTTAGGGTTGTGTTTTTTAATATTATGACATTACTGTGGGGGTGTATTTCCTATCTAAATGTATATGTTATTGACCAAATCAACAAAAGCAAATGATTAAAATAGATTTTACCATTAAAATGGTCACCATATAAAATAAGTAATTTAAGCAAAAAAAATATCTGTGAATACCCAGGCAGCTCTTCAACTATAAATTTTTGCATTTATTCTTTAATATAACAATTTTCAGTCTTAAGATGAATTTCTTATTGCAATAGAGCATTCCTATAGAAAGGTGTAATCATAATTGTACAGCTTAATGAATTTTTATAAAATAAACACTCCCTTGTAATCACCTCTCAAAATAAGAAACAGACAATTTCAGGACCCCAGTAGTCCCCCTCGTGCCCTTTCCTGGGATAATTCCTCCTGCTTTTGGGCAACCACTGTTCTGACTTCTAATGCCATAGATTAGTTTTGCTTCCCTTTTTTTAAACTTCATATTCAGAAAACCAAACAATATGTTCTCTTTTGTGTGTGGCTTCTTGTGCTCAACATTATGCTTGTCACATTCATCCATGCTATGGCGTGTGGCAGCAGTTTGTCCATCCTCATTGTTCTGTAGTATCCCATATGAATGTAGCATAGTTTGTTCATTAACTGTTGATAGCCATCTGAATAGTTTCCAATTTGGGGCTAATTATAGATAGGACTGCTACGAACATTCTCTTATACACCTCTTTTGGTGAGTGTGGGTACGGAACAGAAAACTGCTAGATGCTGAAGGGTGTTGGAACTGGGTTGGCATGTGCCAGGACCCTTGCCATTCCTCATTCATATTGTCTAACTAAGGGAAATGACAGTTCTGGCAGCCTGTCTCAGGTTTTGTACACCGAGTAGAATAATTCCCCTGTCAGTTCAGTTGGAACCAGCCCTGGTAGTTCAGTTTCAGGTGGAGACTGCCCAAGGTGGGGTCCTCCCTTCCTTACTTGCAAGAGTGTAATTTGTGGGGATGACTAAAGAAGCCCAGAACCATCCAGAAATGCCAGTAACCTTCTCCCCCAACAGAGAGTAGTAAAGAATAAATTTCTGTGGAGTTAGCAGTCTAAATTCAGAATCCCAGAAATTCTGTTTTTGAAACTGGAGTAATTTGTTTTCCTCTTTTAAGTCCTGTTAAAATCATAGGAAAGTGTATGCTAACAGGGAAATTTTGCAGATAGTTTCTAGATTTCTCCTTTTGAGAAAAATGTCCTGTCTTGCAGGAATCATGTCTATTTTCTTGCATTTTTTTCAGCTTCTGTGCAAAGCTTTCTTTCCCTGATCTCCCCAGCCACTCTCTCTTCCCACTTTGAACTCCTGTGACATTTACTTTGTACACGATCATGTAATCTTTTTGCCTTAGGTTACTATTAATTTTGATCATTTGTCTGATAGCACTATAAGCCATCTGCAGAGAGAAACAAGGAACTTCTGTGTTTTGCTTCTTTGTACTCCCAGGCCTTCTCCACAGGAGACATTTAACAAATGTTTATTGATCTCTTTGTTGAACCTAGAAGTCTTTACTTTGGCATATTTAACTTATTTTATGGACTTGTTATTGGCTGTAGACTGTGAGGAATAGTTAAGATACAATTTTAAAGAGAAGTGCTATTCCTTTGAGCAGGCCAAGTAAGATAGCATATACTATCCCTGAAATGCTGTGAGAAAGCTGGGAGAGAACTACATTTAGTTTTGTTAAAAAAATAGGAGACCTAAGTAAAAGATAAAAAATTATGACAACAAATACATATCTATCAACAAGTGAATTTAAAAATTAAGTGAATTAAAAATTTGATCAGCAGAATAAACTGGTGAATATAATAGAATCAGGAGCACAGAAAGGGAGTGGACTGATAATTCTCAGGGGTAAAGGGGTGAGGGGGGTGCAGGAAGAGACTGGACAAAAATCAGACACCTATGGATGAGGTCAACGGGAGGGAGGTGAGGATAGAAGGAGGGGTGGGAGCCAGGTGGAGGGGAGGTATGGAGGGGAAAAAAGAGAAACAAATGTAATAATCTGAATAATAAAGATTTAATTAAAAAAAATAGGAGACCTAGGGACACTGGTGGTGACCTAGATGTAGAGGGTGGGGTGGCCTGGTGATTAGCAAAGGGATGCCACATTAATTTTCCTGAGAAATATATTGGATTTACGGCATTTCTTGGAGTATGCCTCCATTATCTGCTAAAATATCTGGCGCATTATCCTTACTTTAGGCTCTGCCTATTGGTTTTGATGCATCTTTGTTGAGGGAAACTGTCTTGGAGAGTTCATGGTAAGGTTCTTTGAAATGGACTTTCACACTTAAGTTTGGAGCCTTTCTTTCATTCTCTGGTTCAAAGTCCTGGGAAAGTGGATCTTGTTAAAGATGGGTGCTTCCTCCTGAGATCTGTAAGTTCCAGTCTGTTTGAGAGCTAAAGCAAAACATCAGCCACAAATCCTGAACTGGTGAGTGACGTGGACAGTGACCTCTATCTGCAGGAGCTTCTGTTAGTTCTGGGCAGTGGCTGGGCCAGGAGGCAAGAGTTGGGACAGAGACAAAGTTCCAAACCTCAGTTATCACTGTTGTGATTGAGGACTGAAGAAGTGAAGAAATATGGCTAGAACTTTTCTCTTGTCTATAGTAATGGTCTTTAAAAGCAAGAGCATTAAAATTTTTTCTTTGTAAATTTATGTACCAGCAAATCTCTCTCTTTCTCTCTCTCTCTCTCTCTCTCTCTTTCTCTCTCTCTCTCGCTGTGTATTTTGTAGGGAGTTTGACAAATACAGAGTTATGTAGTTAAGCTGTATTAGTTTTCTGTTGCTGCTGTAACAAATTACCACACACTTGAGGATTTAAACAATGTGAGTTTATTATCTACAGTTTCGGTGGGTCAGAAATCCATCAGGTCAGCTGGTTTCTCTTTTTAGAGTTACATAAAGCCAAACCAAGGTGGTGTTGGCAGGGCTATGTTCTTTTCTGGAGGGACTAAGGGAGAATCCATGCTTTTGCTCAGTCAGGTTGGTGGCAGAATTCAGTTCTTAGTGGTTGTAGGACTAAAGTCCCCATTTCCATGCTGTCAGCCTGGGTCAGGTTCTAGTCAATTTCTGCAACTTAAAAACCAGCAACGGTTGAAATCCCTCTCATGCTTCAAATTTCTCCTCTCTCTACTTCCATGGCAAGTCTCTCTCATTAATTATTCCCTCCCTCTTCCACATTTAAGGGCCCTTGTGATTATACTGAGCATACCACGATAATCAGATAGTCTCTCTATTTTAAGGTCAGCCGATTAGCAACCTTAATTCCACCTGCAAAGTACCCTTTACCCTTAATGTTCACATATTCACAGATTTCCAGGGTTTAGAGTGTGAACATGGTTTGAGCCCATTTTCTGTCTACCATATACTACCATAAAAAAAAGAAAAAAGAAAAAAAAAAGCCCTCATGTAGTCAAACCTTCTCCTCTCTCTTAACCCCTGGTAACCACTTATCTGTTCTTCTGTAACTTTGCCTTTTCCAAATTGTCATAAAAATGGAATCATATATTAAGTATCTTTTCAGTCTGGGTTTTTATATGTACCATAGTTGGTTTTTTTTATTGCTTAGTGGCATTCCATTAGATGGGTGTACCCCAGTTTGTTTATCCATTCATCTGTTGAGAGGCATTTGGATTGTTTCCAGCTTGGGATGATTATGCATAAAGATGCTGTATACCTCTATGTATATAGGTTTTTGTATCAGAATAATTTTTTATATCTCTTGAATGAGTACCTGGGAGTGGGATTGCTAAGTAGATCATATGTTAACTCTATGTTTAATTCTAAGAAAGTGCCAAATAGCTCTGGCCGGTAGCTCAGTTGGTTAGAGCGTCATCCTGATACTCCATTGTGGGTTGGATCCCTCCCTGGTCAGGGTACATAAAAGAATCAACCAATAAACTCATAAATAAGTGCAACAACAAATGAATATTTCCCTCTCTCTCTCTCTCTCTCTCTCTCTCAAATCAATCAGAAGAAAGGAAGAAAGAAACTGCCGAACAGTTTTCCAAAGTGGTTGCACCATTTGCATTCCCATTTAAAAGCAGTAATATTTTCAGCTAGGTTTTAAAGAGTTTATTCAGTCACTTTGAGTGAGTATTAATAGTGTTTAGAAGTGTTGAAATATATCAGTCCTTCACTCTTTGGTGTCCTAAATTCAGAGATGTATACATCACCTGAAACTGAGTTAGTGGTTTCCTGTAAATATACCTTCTGAAACCCTGGAATGAGGGAACACATAAGAGTAGCCATAATCTGTCATTGTCCCTGGAGGCCACTCACTGCAGTGCATACAGTCGGTGCTACATAAGTGAATGGAGTAGATGGAGGCATCAGGGAGAGTCAGACAGAAAGTATGGGTTTACTAGCTGATATAAGGCTTTTTAAAAGCTCCTTAGGTTCTCTGGGCCTCAATCCGCTCATTTAAAGTGGAGATACTTACTTTGGTCACAGGGTCACTTGGATGAAATGAAATGAAGTGGTCAAAACAGAATCTGGCACAGAGAAATGCTCAGTACATGCTAATTACCTCCCATGTTTCATAATTCCCTCGTAATTTTCCTCATTTTCAGAATTACCTTTGTCCCTCAAATTATAGCCTTTATCTTACTAGCCCCCGAAAACACTCATACATCCTCATCTCTTAGGCATTTGTCTACCCAGCTCACTCCATCCTCTTGCTCAGAATAGCCACTCTTCAGCTTATTTGTAGAATTTCTAACCATCCATGGGGGCAGAGCTCATCTCTCATGTCCTTATGTATAGACTTATCAGCTGTCCGTTACAATGATCATATATAGGATTGTGTGTGTGGAGTATGTGTGTGTGTCCATGTCCTCCCCATGTAAATTATAAGTTTCTCAGGGACACAGAACTGTGTGTGTGTGTTTAACATCTTTGTCTCCTTTACTGTAGTTGTTTAGTAAGCACAGTATATCTTGATTATTGAGGGTTCCTTTCCCTCCTGTTTTCTGCCTGGAATCAAGTCTCTGTAATTGCCAATTTCTGAATTCCCTTAAATAACTTGGGCATCGCTGGAGATTTCCCTCTGCCTCCACCTGTGCTTGTCTGGCCCGACTCTGCTGTTTAATGACTATGTTTTCCACTCTGGGCTCTTCTTCCCCCTTCAAAATAGGAAGCCTCCTCTACCTTTGGATCCTCTTAATCCCTGCCTCAGAAAGATCACCTGTGTCTCCTTGTTAAACAAGCAAAAACAAAACCACCTATCCCCTAATGCTTTCTCTCTAATTAAAGAAAAAGTAGCCCCTTGAAAGATCCAATTTCACTTTATTTCTCTCAGGTTTTTCATGATGTCCTTTTTCTTTTTCTTTTTTTTTTTTTTTGGTGAAGTAAGCTCCTCCTTTAACCCATTTGCTGCACATCAGTCAAGTTTCTTTTACTAGGAATTGAGTTGTTGAGTCTGTAGTTACTTGCAAATATTACAGAGCCTGAGAGAAAATTGAGTTTTCGATTCACTATAATGTACCTCCCCAAAACCCAACCTGGACACCAATCAGGTAGCCCAAGATGAACTCCCAGCCTTGCGACTTCTTGGCTGTATGAACTTGGACAGATTACTAAACCACACTGAACTCTAGCTTCCTAGCCTGGGAAATAGGGAGAATAACACTCTCCATGTTCTGGGATTGTGATGTTGACAGGAGATCCTGCTTGTAGAGTGCTGAGCACGGTGCTGGCATGTCACAGGCCTTCAGAAAATGTGCTATTTAGGACTCATTCGTGGGGATTTCTCTGTACTCTTGTCAGACTTACTAATCTGGGAAAGCCCAGACTCTTCACAGTTTCCCCAGAACCCTCAGGTTGTGTTAAGAGAAAATGATTCTGATTGCCATTGGTATCAACACTGTTGCAATGGGAGAGAAATCAGGCTCGACTCCAAATGCAAATAACAGGTGGAGCAGGATGAGGGGTTGGTGGGTGGACTGTTACTCAGAGGGAACATATGGAGTGGGGGGAATTCTTGCTGAACTGACCTAGCAAGATTCTTCCTGAAGGCAGGCCAGATAATCAAGGTATCAAGATGTTGGTATGTAGTGTTATGAGTATTCAGGGTCGGGGGTTCTCTCTACACTGCCTTAGCAGGGTTCTTGCTAAAACTAGATTCTTCAGGGACAGACCCGGAAGTCCAAGTTTAAGGCCCAGTTGAGAAGACATTCTCAGAGGAGCCTGACTCAAGTTTGATCAAGGAGCGAGTCTTTGTCAGATGGAACTCAGATGCTTTCATGGGAGGCTGCAAGGCCCTCCATATTCTGGGCCTACCTATCTTCCTAACTTCACTCCATGTTCCACCTGTGCTGCCATTTTCTTAAAAGATTAGGCATCTCTGTACCTCTCTACCAACAGCTGCTCACACACCCCATGCCTAGGCTGATGACCCTCAGAGTGTACTGCATGGCAAGCATCCATTTACCCTTAGAATCTTATCCATGGTGCTCCCTGATTTTTTTCTGATCAGCTCCTCTTCCCTTCAGCCCTGGCCAGTTAGACCCTTCCTGCTGTGAACCCCTTGTAACCATGCACAGCTCCTGGCTGAACTTCCCAAGAACTGCATTTCTTTGGGTATGTGTGTTCTTTCCTCCAATTAGACTGAGAATTGATGTGATTTTCAACTATTATTTATTTAGTTCCATTTATTTCCATCTCCAAGGCCTGGAACAGTGCCCGGAACAGAGTAGGTGCTCAGTACATGATGTCTTTTGAAAGAGATGGAAGAATGCTGTCTCTTCTAGGCTGTCAGATGTCAGAGCCTGGAGATATTTGGCGTCTTTCCAGCTCTGGTAACTTGTTTTTCCTCCTTGGGCATCTTCATGGTTTTATAGTTACTACTTTAAAAATAATAGCTTTTTCAGGTGTCCTGATAGATTGCAAGCTCATTGGGGGAAAAGCCTAAACCATTCAGAAAACAAAAATCACTTTTAATATTATGAGCTAGAAAACACCATTGTTAACATCTTATTGTTTATTCCAGCTTTTTTCTATTCATAAAACAATACATTTTGTTTTAAAACAAAGATATGATTTTACAAAATCTGTTTTTAAACCTACAGTATATTGAGACATCGGCATTTTTAAAGGTTTAATGTCATTTCATGATATGTCTCATCAATACTTCATTTAACCATTCCCTACTGATAGCTGTTGGGGTTTTTCTTTTCTGTTATAAGCAAAAGGGTGATAAACATCAATGCCCACATTTATTTGTGCACTTGGCCTCTTATTTTGTTAGAAAACATTTATAGAATTGGGGTGGCTGGTCAAAGGATACAGAAGATTTTAAGGCGTCCATCGTTTTTGAGAGGTAGCAGTTCAGAGATGATGAATTGTCTTCTGTTTTATACTCTCATTTCTTTGCTTATTACGCCATAACATTGTCGCCTTTTTGTTTCATAAGGCATCCATCCCTTCATACCTGAGTTAAACTAAATTCTTACAGAAAGTGTGCGTTGTTACACACTTTAACCCACAGGTGCAGGACAAGGCAATGCCTTCAGACTTGTAATGTAAACCATAGGATTTTGTAGGCTGTTTCTTGTCCGTTTCAGTATCCTGAAGGATGTTGTCTCTTGGTGGTGTTCAAAAGCTAAATCTGTTTCTTAAAGCAGAGAGAGAGAGAGATAAGAGGCAAGATTGTAATCTTAAAGGAGGGTAGCTATGCCTTTCTTCTTGGTGCTGACATTGAATGGCCTGTGGTATCTTCTGGGTAGTAGTAAATGGAGAAGGGATAAAATAGTCCCCCTCAAAAATGTCCAAAAAAGAGCGTTTCCCCTTGATTACTAGGTACTCTTTTAAAAAACGTACTATATAAAATTCCAAAATTATACCAAAATAGAAAGAATAAGAAAATATGCCTCCCCCCCCCATGAACTGGTTTTAACCATCAATAAATTGGCCAAAGTTATTTTATCTCTATTTCCCTAACCTTTCCCTCCAAAATCACTTGATTGTTTTAAAGTGAAATCTCTTTTTAAAAATTGAATTTATTGGGGTGACATTGGTTAGAGTGAAATATCTCAAATCATTTTATCCCTAAATTATAATATATATCTTTAAAAGTTCAGGACTCTTAAAACCATACTAACATTATCAAATGAAAATATGAACAATTCCTTAATGCCAAATGTCCAAGTTTCCTCCCTCCCAATTGTCTCATAAATTCTTCTACATTTGATTTGCTCACATCAGAATACCAGCTACTATTAATTGCAAGTGAGGAGAGAAAGGAATGTTCATACATTTACCTCTTGAAACAAGGAGGCTTTGATATAGAATCACAAACACACAAAGCAATCAGGGCTAATGAAGATTTCCAGCCCATCTCCCTTAACCATAGACATGTCCAGTTATCTATTTTTTTTCTTCTATTTTTTCTTTCTTTATTGATTAAAGTATTACATATGTGTCCTTATTCTCCCCCCCTCCTCTCCACCCCCAACACACACACACACACACTCATGCCCTCACCTGCCTGGTGTCTGTGTCCATTGGTTAGGCCCATATGCATGCATACAAGTCCTTTGGTTGATCTCTCCCCTTTATCCCCACTATCCCCTACCTCCCCTCTGAGGTTTGATGGTCTGATGGATGCTTCTCTGTGTCTGGATCTGTTTTAGTTCATCAGTTTATGTTGTTCATTATATTCCATAAATGAGTGAGATCATGTAATATTTATCTTTCTCTGACTTCTCTTCGGGGGGTTGGGGCTGGGATCTTCAGGACAGTTTCTTTTCTAGCATCTGATAATCGCCGCTGTCCACCCTCCAGGATGTGTCCCAGGTAACTCACCCTCTCTTGGCATATTTGAGCTTTCTTTGTGGAGGCCCGATACCCTAAGGTCCCCAGGGTGGCCAACAGGTCTCTAGTCCCCTGCTCACAGTCTTCGGCGGTATCAGCAGCAATCAAGATGTCATCTATGTACTGAAGGAGGGTGAGAGTGGAGTGCTCTCTCCTGTACTCACCGAGGTCGTCGTGCAGTGCCTCGTGGAAGAAGGTAGACGAATTCTTGAACCCTTGGGGCAGTAGCATCCAGGTTAGTTGTTCACTGTATTCCTCCTCTGGGTCGTGCCATTCAAAGGCAAACAGGGGTTGGCTTTGAGACGCTAGCGGCAGGCTGAAGAAGGCATCTTTCAAGTCTAATACAGTATACCAGACTCTAGAGGGTGTCAAGGAACTTAGGAGAGTGTATGGGTTAGGAACAGTTGGATGTATATCCATGGCTCTCTTATTTACTTCCCGGAGGTCCTGCACCAGTCGATAGTCATTGGTGTGAGGCTTTCTGACCGGGAGAAGAGGGGCTGTTCCAGGCAGATTGACAGGGGACTAGTATCCCTAGACTTCGCAGTCTCCTGATGTGAGGTTGGATTCCCTTCCGGGCCTCCTGGGACATAGGATACTGCTTGACTCTTATTGGGCCTTCTCCAGGCTTTAGCTCCACCAGGAATGGGGCCCTATGAGCAGCTAGTCCAAATCCCCCCGTCTCTGGGGAATTCTTGTAGCCACCTGTCCATAGTGCTTTCTACTGGGGGCGCCCCTGGTGGAGGCGATACTCATCCTCCAATCTCAGAGTCAGAACCTTCATGGTGTGGCCTTTACCATCGGTGACCTGGGGCCCCCCTTGTCTGAAAGTTATTTGGGCTCCAATCTTGGTTAGCAAGTCTCATCCTAGTAGGGGTAGGGGCATTCTGGTATTACCATAAATGGATGGGATACCTGGCCCGTTCCTAGATCTACTGTCCTTCAGGTAGTCCATGAATACTGACCCATGCCAGTTGCCCCTTGCACCCAGGATTTCTTGTTGGCTAGCTCCCCCTGCGTTGTGCAGAGGACTGAATGTTGTGCTCCAGTGTCAACAAGGAAGTCAACAGGGGTCTCCTCCATTCTAAGAGTTACCCTGGGCTCGGGGAGGGGGTCCGGACTCCGACACCCCTAATAGCTCAGTTCTTCCAGCTCTAAGACTCACTCGGTCAGTCTTACCTCCCTTCCCACCGGCCTTCTTTGGATATTCTTGGGCCCAATGCCCTATCTCCTTGCAATAAATACACTGATTCCGCTGCAGCTTCTTTTTCCCCGCCCCTGACGGCCCCCTTACCTTCTTCTTGATCATCTGCAAGCTGGCGAAGGCGGCGGGTCCGTTCCTCGGAGGATTCTGTGGTAGTGGCTAGCAGAATCTTGGCCAGGTTTCAGGTCTGCTTGTCACTGGCAGCCGCCATGGCATGGGCTTGCCTATCTTGAGGGGACTCCCGGTTATTGTACACTTTCTCTGCCACTTCCAGCAAGTCCCAAAGACTCTTTTCTCCGAATCTATCTATTTTCTGCAGTTTCTTTCTGATGTCTGCAGCTGACTGGTTTATAAAACTCATGACTACAGCTGCCTTATTCTCAGGGGCTTCTGGGTCCATGGGGGTGTAAGTGCCTCCATGATCTGTTCTAAGAAAGCAGCTAGAGACTCATCCCTTTCCTGCTGTATGTTCCCTACCTTGGTCAAATTGGTAGGCTTTCTAGCAGCCATGCGGAGACCCCCCATTAGAGTCTGGCGGTAGACCCGAAGCCTCTCCTTACCTTCTGCCGTGTTGAAGTCCCATTCAGGTCTAGTCAGGGAAAGGAGGTGTCTATCTGAGCCTGGTTGGTGCTAGGGTTCCCGTCCACGCCTGGGACTAGCTTCCAGGCCTCATTGAGGATCCTCTCCCTCTCCTCGGTGGTAAATAGGACCTGCAAAAGCTGCTGACAGGTGGGCTTATGGGTGAAAAGAACAGAATCTAACAAATCGATAAGCCCTCTGGCTTCTCAGAAAACTTAGGATTCTGAGCTTTCCCATTATAGAGATCACTAGTGGTGAAAGGCCAGTAGTGATGGGGCTGATTGCCATCTGCGTCTGGGGGGCCCGCAGCTCGCAAGGGCAGAGTCTTAATGGTGGAGTCAGGGGCTGCAACATGCAGTTCCCTCTGAGCCCTTTGCCTGGTAAGAGGTGGGCTTCCTACCGGAACTTCGGCCATACCCGGAAGCCCGCCGCCGAAAGCCCACCGCCGAAAGCCCGCCCCCTGCCGGTAACCTGGGCAATTGGTACGGGGGAGGGAAAATGAACTCTTCTCCTGTTCCGCCCTGTAAAACCGGGTGGAGGGGATCAGGAGCTGATGGCAGGGTGGCTTCCTTCTCCTTCTTCTCTGAAGTAACTGCCTTCTTTTTCTTCTCCATTTCCTGCAAGGCAAGAATGGGTTCCGGCTCCGGAGGGCGTGGAGCTAGGAAAGGTTTAATCCAGACGGGAGGGTCCTCTACGAGATCCTGTCAAGTAATAATGTAAGGGAGTTGATTAAGATGGCCTCCCCTTGGCCGAGAAATGATTTCTCTGACCCGGCGAACGGTGGGGAGGTCAAAAGTCCCTTCTGGCGGCCATCCGGTATTGAGGGCCGGCCACGCGCTGGAACAAAATTTTTGCCATCTGCTTTTCTTCACTTCTAAACTAAGGTTGTTAGCCCTTCTCTTAACCTCTCTAAAATGATCAACCATAATACTCAAGGGGGTAGCCTGAGTCTGTCCCATATCTTCTGTCCAATGAGCTCACAAAAGTACACAAAAAGACACAAACTGATCAAACAGATAAAAACATCCAAAGCAGCATTCCCGACCCTCTGAAATAAAGCCGATCAAAAACATCCAAAGCAGCATTCCCGACCCGCGGAAATAAAGCCGATTAAACAGATAAAAACATCCAAAGCAGCCTTCCGGACTCTCGAAAATAAAGCTGATCACTGGACGATGGCCGTGCGCCCACCCGTAGGAGCCAACCACTTCGTCCCAGAGGTTTGAGGGGATTCCATATCCCTCGTGGGGAAGCAGAGCGTCCTCTGACCCTCCCGCCGCCCGAGATCCACTAGTGCGTCCACCTAGACCATTTCGGGCACTACAGACTTCAGAAGCGAGCTGGCACACAGAACAGAAACAGACAGACACTTACCGCGGTCAGACAGACTCTCCGGATCGGGGTCCCTCGTGGGTATTGGGAGTCCCGGACGAGCCCCCAAATGTTGTGCCCAGAGTTCGGGGTCCCCAATAATCCACCACTAAGGACCCTTTTCCGATGCAAAAGCAAAGAGTCTTTATTCAAACCCGGGTTTGGCTCTCAGCCTCTTTCTGACACAGCAGCGAGGCGAGAGATCGGACCGGGCGGGAACAATGAGTTTTATGGGGTAGGATAATTAGGAGGCTTAGGAAAGTGATGAAGGCTACAGAGATTGGTCACTTGAATTGGGGTCTTTCTGTGGTTAAGCCTAATTAGGACTTAGCTGTGTCCCTGGAGCTTCATTGGTCCATTTGGGTGGGGGTCGGGGAAGTTAAGACATTGCTGGCACACCTGTGGCCACTCCCAGAAAAGGGAGGGGTTTTAGGCAGGGGTCCCAGCCTTATAGGACAAGATGGAGGGGAGTTCATTTCCTTTCACCACCTAGACCGTTTTGGGCACTACAGACTTCAGAAGTGAGCTCGCACACAGAACAGAAACAGACAACATGCAGACACTTACCGCGGTCAGACGGACTCTCCGGATCGGGGTCCCTCGTGGGTATTGGGAATCCGGGCGAGCCCCCAAATGTTATGCCCAGAGTTCGGGGTCCCCAATCATCCACCACTAAGGAGCCTTTTCCGATGCAAAAGCAAAGAGTCTTTATTCAAACCCGGGTTTGGCTCTCAACCTCTTTCTGGCGCAGCAGTGAGGCGAGAGAGAGAGCTGGGTGGGAACAATGAGTTATATGGGGTAGGATAATTGGGAGGGCTTAGGAAAGTGACAAGGGTTACAGAGATTGATCACTTGAATTAGGGTCTTTCTGTGGTTTAGCCTTATTAGGAACCTCGCTGTGTTCCTGGAGCTTCATTGGTCCATTCGGGTGGGGGTCAGGGAAGTTAAGACATTGCTGGCACACCTGTGGCCACTCCCAGAAAAGGGAGGGGGTTTAGGCAGGGGTCCCAGCCTTATAGGACAAGATGGAGAGGAGTTCATTTCCTTTCACTGCTTGACTCCATTGTATGCTCTTGTCTCCTTTATCAAATATTAATTGAGCATAATGGTTTGGATCGATTTCTCTATCCTAGTTATCTTTTTAATAAACCAAACCGGTTTCGGCCTAAATATGGCTCTTGATAAAGATTGGCTTGAAGATGTATTTTAAGTAGTATTTTCTGTCTAGACATTTATCCAAAAGAGCTTATAAAGGGGGAAATATACACCTTTATAATACTTTGTTTCCTTAGTTCTATGATACACAGATAAGAAGAGGTAACATACAGATTAACAGAAAACTTAAAGTTAAACGAATTCTTTATTACTAAAGAGTGGGAGCTTCACTGGAATACTGTGCTGTATGTAACAGAGTGTGTAGAACAGTGAACACTAACCACCTGTGACTGTTACCTGGCACATTGTCTTTGAAAAGTTAGTCCAAATTAGGATGTAAAGTAAATATAAAATGCACACTGGTTTTTGAAGACAGTACAAAAGAAAGAATGTAAACTATCTCAAATTTTCGTATTCATTGCATGTCAAAATAATAATAATATTTTGGATATATTGGGTTAAAAACCTAAGTAAAATGAGTTTTTCCTTTTTACATTGATGTGACTACTGGAAATTTAAAGTTATTTGCGTGAGTTGCATTTTTGGCTATTATTCTTTTTTTATTGGACAATGTTGCTGTTAATTAAGACACTAGCATTATTGTCGCATGTGTTAACTTCCATTCCATTTTGGTGTGTTGAGTGAGGGCTTATTAGGTGTGAAGTTCAGTGCTAAGCATTTTACTAGTAGACTTACTGTATGTGCTAATGAGATGAGATCCCTGCCGTCAGTAACCATATATATGTCAATGGTAGAAAGCAAGTGAAAAAATTTGTTATGCTGAGTGTCTGAAAAAAAGAGGAAACCAAGTCTTGTTGGAGTTAAGAAGAGAGCAAGTCTAGTTCTGTCACTGGCAAACAAACCTCAAGCTGAGGGACCATTTGATCCTTATTTTGATGCAAATGCAAAATGTGCTTTTTTATCTTCGGTCACTTTGCATTTATAGGGAGCTGCTTTTGAATATGGTTGAGAAAAGATGTGAGAAGAGATGTGTGCCACAGCCTCCTCTGTCTCTTGTTGCTCCCCTCTCCCCCTCCCTCATATAGTGTGACATTGAGAATTGCTACTGGGAGCTCCTGGGAAGAACAGCCCATCCCAGTCCTGTAATTAAGGACCAGCTATATGCAGCAGCTAGTTTGTGAGGCATTTGTAGTGGATGGCATTGAAAACACCAAGAGGTGACCCTGTGCATTGTCTTTGGAAAATGTGCTGCCTGAGTCCTACTGCAGCCCGTGGGCCCCTGCCCTGCTTGCCATGCTGCTTGCTTGAATCGGCCTCCCCGGACCTGGCCGGTTGTTTTTCATTTTCAGGCAAGGAGCATCTCTGTGACTGCAAATCTGCCCCTTTCCTTCTGTCTCCATTCTGTTGCTATGCTAGAAGGACAACCCTCTAGTCCTGGGAACGAATTGCCTTTAGCACAGGTGCCTTCTACTGAGGTCCCTCCACCCTGTGCAACAAAGGCGCCCACTAGGAGGACCCCTGGTGGAAGCGATGCTGTTGTGGGAAACCTAGGAAATGCTGCCTTTTTAGCTTGCAGGTGCCTTTGTCCTAGCATCTGCGCGGGGGCCGGGAGGGGGGTAGGGGGGTAGGGGAGTGAAGGGGAGGGAAGGTTGCCTTGCAGGTGAAAGCCACACAGCTCTTTAGAGGAGCTGGTTTTGTACTGGAAACTACCTCCCACCCCGACTCATGTCCCTGTTTGTGTTGATTGGCACAAAATTGATTTTTTCTTCTTTGTAAATGGTGAAAACGCTATGGTGGTAGCACAAAAGCCCAGCAACAAGATCAGCCATAATCTCACCATCCTACATCATCCATTTTAATTGTTATACCCTCCTCTGTCCTCTCTTATTTGATACAAAATGATTTTTAAAAATTATTAATTTTAGAGAGAGAGGAAGAGAGAGAAACATGGATTTGTTGTTCCATTTATTTAAGCATTCATTAGTTAGTTCTTGCATGTGCCCTGCCTGACAGGGATGGAATCTGCAACCTTGGCGTATGGGAACGGCACACTCTAACTGGCTGAGCCACCTAGCCAGGGCCTGTTGGTTACTACTTAACATAAAAAAAAAAAGTATAACTACAGACATACAGTTCCGCCTTTTTCCTTTCTTTTTACCTAAGTTTACTGTATATAAGGTTTTCCATGTTGTGTAGTATCTTTATGGTTCTAATTTTAAGTGAGACTAAGTGTCTGTAGGCCTGATAGATCACAACTTGCTAACCCACCCTGTGTGGTTGATTATTCAACTCTCCCTTGCTCTGGGTGATGGCTTAGTGAACATCCTCATGTATAGAACATTTTCTTTGTGAAGTTATTTCTGGTAGTTGATATGCTGGATCCAAGTCTGTGAACATTTTAATTGGTCTTATTAGGTATTATCCTGTTGCTTTGTATACAGGTTTAGTAGTTCCTATGGCCTACAGGGATCTGTGAGCATCCTGTTTTGCAGTGAATTTATTTTTGAAGAAAGAAGATGAATGAGTCATTTGAGATGGTGGTTTGTAGAGCAATGGTCTGAGATTCACGTGTGTTGGATTTTGTTCTGGGCATTTCCTTTGATTTCTATGAATTTTAAACTAACAGTGTAACTATTTAATGATCTGTTTTAATTTGGAATATTGCTGTCAGTGGGCATTTCCAGGGTTAGACTGGTGGGCAGGGGATCTCCTGGGGTATATAGAAGAAAGGCTTGGAAGGGTTGCTATATTCTGACCCCAACATCTATCAAAGCATTTGATTGGAGGTCATGATTTACACATGGGTTTAACTCGAGGCTCTTCTCACATGCTCACATATACTAGACTGTTTATTCTTTTTTTTTAAATTAAATCTTTATTATTCAGATTATTACATTTGTTTCTCTTTTTTCCCCTCCATAGCTCCCCTCCACCTGGCTCCCACCCCTCCCTCTACCGTTACCTCCCTCCCATTGATCTCATTCATAGGTGTATGATTTTTGTCCAGTCTCTCCCTGTACACCCCTCACCCTTTTCCCCCTGAGAATTATCAGTCCACTCCCTTTCTGTGCTCCTGATTCTATTATATTCACCAGTTTATTCTGTTGATCAAATTTTTAATTCACTTAATTTTTAGATTCACTTGTTGGTAGATATGTATTTTTTGTTCATGTTTATTCTTTTACATTGGCTGTCCTAACAGCAGCACTCATAGGGATACATGTTGCTAGATGCATCTGGCAGAATCCATCCTTCTAGGAGTTGAGGTGGCACCACACAAAAGGCATGACTTCATGCTTTGATGGTGATAATACTCCAGGGACCAGCAAGGTCTTTAGTTCAACCAGGTTCAGCATCCTATGGCATCACTGGCAAACCCAGGGCTAGGACAGAGAACCTGAATAAAATAAACTAGAAGAAAGGCAATAAGAGGAAACCTGGGTCAGGCAGAAAAAGAGGAAAGAGTGCCGTGGGTCGTCCCCTTCCTTGGTGTCTTTGTTCTCTTGACTTACTATAGAAAACAAGACACATTTCCTTTCTTACAAAATTTACTTTGAATACAAAGTACTGCTCTCTATTGCATAGTTTGTCACTCTTTTTTGATGCTTTAATTATTGTGTTGAGTACCATTTATTTAAGAAACTTATTGGTTTGTGAATATTTTATCTATAAGTCTGGTTAAATCATAGGTTTTAAAAATGGGATAAACTTGTAGACACTCATGGAATAGAAATTAAAGAACACAGAAAGAGATAAAGAGAAAGAGAAGGATGGGATAGATTTTTCTACCTGGGAGAAAAGATATGTAAGGTGATCACTGTGTATTCGAGGGAGGGAGCAAGCCTGAGGGCCATGTTCAAGAGGCCTGAGTATAGAGGAGTAAAAGATGGTCAGATTAGGCTAGACAGGAAGGAATCCGATGTGGAGAGACTTTAAAGTGGGCTAGAGGAATTGAAATTTGATTTGGTTGACTTTATACTCTAGCCTATAGCTGGTACAGAAATACTTCTACAAATTATTTATCCTTAAATGCATGTGACCCTTGGCCTCAAATAGCCCTTTTTTTCTGGGTCCCACAGAGGCAGGTACTATTGCAGTTTGCTTCTCACAGTTCTGTACCTGGTAGTTCAATATGCAGTTCTTGTCCATTCCAAATGATCCAACTGTTTTAGGATTTTAATTTATTACCCAAAAGGATTAATATTTTATATCTTGTTTAATTCCAATAGTTGGGAAAAAGTTTTCCTTGCTATTGGTTATCATATATGAATCACCAAATTTCAAGGATTTGATAGTAAAGTAATGTAACTTAAGCTGTATTTAACATAATGCTTTTCTGGTGATATAGTTGTTTCCTGGAAGATTTTTGCATTGCCATTTATAACCATCCATTTCTGAATATTGTGCATGTCAGGGGCTCCTCAGTGTACAGTAGTAGTTTCATGTCTGTTGGTTTTGCTTATTTTAAACGTAGAGTTGATAGGAAACAACTATGTAAAGTGGCTGAATTCTGGGAGAAATTCTTTTTTTTTTTAATTAAATCTTTATTATACGGATTATTACATTTGTTTCTCTTTTTTCCCCTCGATTGCTCCCCTCCACCTGGCTCCCACCCCTCCCTCTATCCTTACCTCCGTCCCATTGACCTCATCCATAGGTGTATGATTTTTGTCCAGTCTCTCCCTGTATACCCTCACCCTTTTCCCCCTGAGAATTATCAGTTCACTCCCTTTCTGTGCTCCTGATTCTATTATATTCACCAGTTTATTCTGCTGATCAAATTTTTAATTCACTTAATTTTTAGATTCACTTGTTGGTAGATATGTATTTGTTGTTCATAATTTTTTATCTTTTACCTTTTTCTTCTTCCTCTTCTAAAAGAGTACCTTTCAGCATTTCATATAATACTGGTTTGGAGTTGATGAACTCCTTTAGCTTTTTCTTCTCTGTGAAGCTCTTTATCTGCCCTTCAATTCTGAATGATAGCTTTACTGGATAGAGTATTCTTGGTTATAGGTTCTTACTATTCATCACGTTGAATATTTCTTGCCACTTCCGTCTGGCCTGCATAGTTTCTGTTGAGAAATCAGCTGACATCGTATGGGTGCTCCCTTGTAGGTAATTAACTGTTTTTCTCTTGCTGCTTTTAATATTCTCTCTTTGTCTTTTGCTCTTGGTATTTTAATTATGATGTGTCTTGGTGTAGTCCTCTTTGAATTCCTCTTATATGGGGTTCTGTGTGCTTCCTGGACTTGTAAGTCTATTTCTTTCACCAGATGTGGGAAGTTTTCAGTCATTATTTCTTCAAATAGGTTTTTAGTATCTTGCTCTTTCTCTTTTTCTGGCACCCCCACAATTCTGATGTTGGTACGCTTGAAGCTGTCCCAGAGGCTCCTTACATTATCTTCACATTTTTGGATTCTTTTTCTTCTTGCTTTTCCAGTTGAGTGTTTTCTGATTCTTTATATTTCAAATTTTTGACTTGATTCTTGCCTTCCTCTAGTCTGCTGTTAGGTCTCTGTATAATATTTTTTACTTCAGTCAGTGTATGTTTAATTTCTAGTTGGTCCTTTGTCATCTCTAGTTAGTCCTTTTCCATCTCTAGTTGGTTCTTTTTCATCTCCTCTTGGGTCTTGCTAAATTTATCCATCTTTTCTAGGAAATTCTTGAAAAACCTTATAACTATGATTTTGAACTCTATATCCAGTCGAACTCTATATCCAGTCGTTTGTTTTCCTCCATTTCTTTTGTTTGTGATCTCTTCCTTTGTCTCTGCATTTTCACTATGCCCGGAGAACTTCTGTGTTGGATTCAGCCTTATGATGCAAGACTTGCAAAACTGCAAAAGCCTCTCTGTTGATCTTGGGATGGGGAGAGGCTCAGGGCTTAAGGGACCGCCTTGCCTTCCATTGCCCCTGAGTCTCACGTGACTGGGTAATCGCTGGAATGGGCCGTGCGCGCGCGTGGGCGTGCGCTCTCTCACAGTGCCTCTAGACTGCTGCCTTTCCGGCTCCCCTGTACTCTGGGACCATATGAATCTGGGTCCCCAGGGTTTCACCAGAAACTGGGGTTCAGTGGAGTTAGAAGTGGTGCAATTGGGAGGTTCTGTCTCCCGCCCACTTGTGAAAGCCAGCAGCACAATCAGCAGTCAGTCTTCTGCAGGCAGTGCTGTGCGCGCCACCAGACTTCTGATCTTTTGCAACTCCCCTAAATTTCCATGCACTTATCCCTTTTCACAGTCCAGACTCCCCCCGTATGAGTATCGGCTGGACCTGGGGTTTATTGTCGTAGGATAAGGGGTTTAATGCCGTTGAGAGTCTCCATCTCTCTCCTGCCAGAGAAAGCCAGCCAAGTACTCAGGCACCCACTTTCTCCATGCGCGCGTTTCCATACCTCAGCTTTTTGCAGCTCCTCTGGGTCTCTGTGAGCTGCTCTCTTTTCTTCTAGTTGTAGAATTTCCACTCAGCCAGCTTTCCTGTGGTTCTGGATGGTGTCCGTTCTGTCTTTTAGTTGTAGTTTTGAAATTGTTGTGAGAGGCAGCAGTGTAGGTCTTTACCTATGCTGCCATCTTGAGCACTAAATTTCCTTCTGGAGATAGAACTTACCGTGGAAAGTGAGTGTGGGAAGTTGCAGAGAGGTGCTTTTCAACTTAGATGCTTAGGGGTAGCATATTTGGAGAAAATGTACCAAATTTTTTATTATTATTTAAGATTTTTAATATTGATATTTTTAAGTGGGGGGAGAGAGAGAAAGACAGAGAGAGAGAGAGAGAAGAACAAAACATCAATTGGCTACCTCTGATACCACCCTCTACTGGGAATTGAGCCCACAACCCCAAATGTGCCTGGATACCAGCAACATTTCAGTGCATTGTAAGGACACTATACTGGCCAGGGCTGTATTAATCTTTTTAAAGTTAAGGATAGCTTATTTTTATTTTCTATTTGCCTCACCCCACCCCAAACACAACTCCAGGCATCAATATGTTCAGTATAAATATTAATTAATAGAATGTCTTGATTAGCAAAACTATAGATAACATGTGTGTTTCTATTCTTCTCACAGACTATTTGGTGCAGAGTCATTTTCTCCTCAAACCGGTGAGGGTATATTCTTCCCTAATTGCTTGTGAAATGTAATTCTAACAGAGTAGTGATAGCATCCAATGAAATCTGCTTGACTTAACATTTATGTAAGTGCTTTACATATATTCACCCATTTATTTTAATTACACCATCTGATGAGGTAGCTACTATTGTCACAACCGCTCTCCCCATTCCATAGATGAGGAATCTGGAGAACAGAAAGGATAAGTAAATTTTCCAAGTCACACAAAAGTAAGTTGTGAACTGGGATTCAAACCTAGGCAATGTAGCCCCAGAGTCCTTGCTTTTTACTGTTTGCTATGTTGCATCTACATGTTTGTCAATGCCAGGAGCTGAGAATGTTCAGGTCACCACATGTTCTAAATTAGAGTTCCTCTGGGCCACTAGTCCTTTGAGTTACTCCCTGATATAAGGGTTTGATGTCAGTTTAATGTAAGGAGTGGCTCAGAGTCCCTGCCTCTTGGAGACTGGCTCTGACTGTGCTGCTGCATCAACAATCTTGCAGTAGATATGCACTCCTAAGCATTGTTTAACTTGGTGTTTGCCATCAGCAACCTATTGTGCTAAGACGTAGTTTGGGAACTGCTGTAGATGAGAGCTGTAAACTTGGGCTACAAGGAAATGGAGGATATTTTTCTTTGTGTTGATTGCCCTTGCATTGATATCAAATTATGTATGAAGGTCAATCAGCTTCTCTTGTTATTGCTATGATTTCCACATGAAAGACTCTTTAGGACACAGCATAGAACACAAAGGCCAGTCCTCTCAGGGTGGGTACATTTGGTAGGAACATCCTAGGCTAGATTTCTGGATGGTTTAGTGTACTATAAACCTATCTGACCTACCTGAATCTGTCCCCAAAGAAAAGGATTATGGTGCTTTTCTTATATGTAAAAACATGTGTTCACCCTGCTCTTCTGTGTCTGAAAAGGGAAGAGGTTTATGCCTGCTGTTTGGATTTCTAAGTCCATCTGTACATTCAATCATATTACTAAACTGTTTTCTAAAAAATTGTCAGTAGCCGAGACCGGTTTGGCTCACTAGATAGAGCGTCGGGCTGCAGACTGAAAGGTCCCGGGTTCGATCTGGTTGGGGGTGGCATGTACCTTGCTTGCGGGCACATCTCCACTGTGGGGTGTGCAGGAGGCGGCTGATCGATGTCTCTCTCTCTCATCGATGTTTCTGACTTTCTATCTCTCTCCCTTCCTCTCTGTATAAAATCAATAAAATATATTTAAAAATTGTCAGTAGATTTTAAAAGATATATCATGAAGATAATTTTTATCAACTTCAAATATTGACAGTTTTGTTTTCTTCTTTCCAAAACATATACTTTTTCTTATTTTTTTCTTACTGTATTGGATAGGACCTCCAGGACAATGTAAAATAAAAATGATGATAGCAGGAATCCTCGTCTTTTTCTTGCTCTTCAAGCAATGTTTGATGTAGGTGCTTAGATATTCATTATCAAGGTAAGGGAAGTACCATCTATTTCCAGTTTTGTATGTGTTTTAAATCATGAATAGGTGTTGAAGACCTTGATTGCTTCTTGCTTTTATTGTTACTTGGGAAACATTCTTTGCTGGCTCTCCACTCCCTCTAGTCTCTTGAGCACTATAGCTAAAGTCTTCCTTCTGAAGTACTACTCAGGATATGTCAATTCTTCACTCAAAAACTTTTAAGACACTCCTTTGCTCACTAAAATAAATTTGAACTTCTCAACTTGGTTCCTGAGATTCAGTAAAACCCTCCACAATATTCCCTTCAGTCTTTTGCCATGATCTATCTACTTCATTTCTCTGCTTTCTCATGCCTAACTATATACTATATCCCAACATTAGTCTGCACCTTCACCCTTTCAGCTTTTTGTTCATGAGGTTCCCATCCCTTGGAGTGTCATTCCCATTTGTCTGTGCCTCCTGAAGTACTTACCCTTGAAACTCACTGTGAGGCATTTCCTTTTGCCTTTAGCCTTTCCCTTTTTGGAATTGCCCCATTTAAGAGTATGAGTTCCTCTCTGGTAGGGGGTTTGATTTTCTATCCTCCCTCCCTCCCTCCCTCCCTCCCTCCCTCCCTCCCTCCCTCTCTCCCTTCTTTCCTTCCTTCCTTACTCCTTCCTTGTTCTTCCATTCATAACTTTATTGAGCCATACTTGATCTATTATTTTTTTACAAAAATTTTTTGTTGTTGTTACAGTATTAGATGTCTCCCATTTTCTCCCCTTTTGCCTCCCCTTCACCCAATCCTGATATGCATTGATTTATTTGCATATTCTCACCATATGAATAATAATTGGTACATAATACATGATGGAATGAATGACTCACTGAAAGAATATTTCTTGTGATTCTTATTGCTCATTTTTGTAATTATTTTTTGTTCCCTTGCCCATTCTTTCTCTCTCCCACCAGTTCTACCTGAGGTCTAAGGGAGCTGCTCACTCACATGTTTCTTTTGTGAAATTCATCATCATTGGACCAGATTGCATACAGGCATTCCTTATAGTGCACATTCCATTTATCCTATCCTCAACCAATTCACTGTCTAGTAAGAGATAGACAGACACATGCACAGATAAATAATGGCAATATAGCTGATAAGTGATTAAATAATACTGAAAGCTCATTGAGCATAAACACATTTAAAGTTGGGGGAAATTTTATAAAGTGGCTCCATTTCCAAAGGATAAAACTTGTTTTATATTGATTACCCAAATTCTGTTTCATTCTACTTAGCTAGTCAGTTGGGCATGCCAAAAAGGAAAGAAATTAGAGATTCATTAAGTATAGAAAATGATTGTGTTGAAATGATTTCCTCTTCTACTAAAATGCAGAAGCCACACACAAAATACTTTTCTCTTGATTCACAACTTATAAAATTATTTTAATTTGAACTGAAAGCCGGCATCACAAAGAAATTCAAAGTTAAAGATGTTAATATAAATGAACCACACTTAAAATTATATTGATAGTCCTCATCTCTAAAAAGGAAATGACTTTACATTTAAGCAGATGTAATTGCCTTGAAAGGAAAAGAAGTAAGAGACTTCCTTCCTTGGATGTCTGTATCCTGGTGTTTTCCTAATAACCAGGCTACAGAGTGATTAAATTATTATAATCTGATAGCTAAAATTTTCATTTCAAAAGAGTGTGGGTTAATTTTAGCTGAAGGTTACATGTCAAATATAGTAAGCATATGTATAAAATATATAATAAATCAATACTGAGCCATTGGGTCTGAAGATCAAAATTATTTTAGATGAATCAATGAATTTTTTGTAAAGATTGTCAATTGTTCATCTGACTTTATTACTCAAGAAAATGAAAAAGGGAAAGGATGATTAAAAAGACTGTAAAGTAATCACAAATGTTCAGTATCTTCTTTTTACTTCTTTTACTTTTTGACTTTTTAATCTAAATATAACAATTTTGCATACACTTCAGGACAATCAATAGGATTTAAGGAATTAAATTTGGAAAGTAGAAATGTACCATATTCCCTCTCTCCAGAATAACTGCTAAGTGATGGGTATTATATTACTCCAACACCTTATTTTTATACATTCAATTGTAATATATTTAGTACACATAAAATAATATATACTATAACAGAATAAGTTGTGAGTGATGCTAAGAAAATTAATACTCTGGGGTCACTATCCAACTAGCTGCATGTTACCCTTGTGTGACTCTCCCTTGGTCCCTGCAGTTACCCTCTCACTCCTGGAGAAGCCTATTAAGGTTTTACTGCAGACATTTTTTAAGTCCTAAATGATATATTGCTTAATTTTGCTCGGTCTTGAATCTATAAAATATTTATAGAAATATTGTGTTTATTTTTCTGTGACTAGCTCTTTTCTCTCAACATTTATGTTTCAAAATAACTACTTAAAGCTGCTGTGAATTCTGATGGTAGTAAAAGATAGCTTGTTACAAATGCAGTTTGGTATAGGTCAGTGGTCGGCAAACTCATTAGTCAACAGAGCCTCAAACCGCAGCTTGAGAGCCGCAGTTTGCCAACCACTGGTATAGTTGGTATATTAGTCTGCTTGGGTTGCCATAAGAAAATATCACACACAGTGGCTTAACCAACAGAAATGTATTTTCTCATAGTTGTAGAGGCTGGAAGTCCATTATCAAGGTGCCAGCAGAGTTGGTTTCTGGTGAGGTCTCTCTTGCTGGCTTGTGTACGGCACCTTCTCATTGTATCTATCCTCACATGGCATTTTCTTTTTACAAGCTTGGAAGGAGAGATTTCTGGTTTCTCTCCTTTCTTACAAGGACACCAGTCTTACTTATGACTTCATTTAACCTTAATGACTGCCTTAAAGGCCTTAGCTCCAAACACTGCCACATTGTAGGTCAGGGCTCCAACATATGAAATCAGGGGGACTAAGGCCCCGTGTAGATGCACTAAGGCCCTGTTTCACACTGCAGGGAGTTCATGGATGACAACACTAGATCTTTCCTCTGGAGGCTATAGCCCATGGTGGGTTTCCTGGCTTTTTCCTAATTACAAGGCTAATGTTCTTCAGAGCAGAGCTCTTGGGGGAGCCCTCCCAGAGAGTGAGCTTTGGGAGCATGAAGGCAAGGGAATAGAGGGTCCAAGTAAGAGGCATGCCAGCCTTTCCCAGTGGGAACATTGTTGGGATTTCAATCTCCAGTACTGAGTGTGGCTTCCCTGACAGCCAGGTGCTTCTGTCACGTGAGGTGGATGGTTGTGTGAAGCGTTCTGTGGGACCCAGCGTTTGGATAATGAGAAACAGAAATCAGGTGAAGTAAAGCATATTAAAGGGATTTATTTTATTGTCTTGAATGAGAACATCCTAGGCATGCTTGTGCTTTGCATAAAAAATGAGGATTAATATTCCTCATTTACCTAAAGGTTCCTTAAAAACTGATTCAACAGATTTCTACCACCAAATAATAGAAATTTCTTCCTCTTGAATTCCATGAGGTTGTGTCCCCACTTCTCCACTATGTCCTCATGTCCAGCTCCTGAGTTCATGGCTAAGGGTGAGATGGTCCTAGGGCATGGAGGCAGCAGGATAAGTTCAGATCCCATAGAAAACTAGTGGTCCAATTGGGCCCTGCGGCAAGCTTGGCTGTGACCATATAGAAACAATTAAGGTGGGTAGCTGCCTCGAATTTGGCTGCTCATTCAGCTTTATTGAACCATATTCCTACTCTTCAGGTATCTTGTTTATTCCTTGGAAAGTTTTTCTGCTGATTTGGTGATTTTTCCCATTTGCCTTCTCTGCAACTCGATTTTCAGTACAGTGGTACCTCGAGATACGAGTTTAATTCGTTCCGTAACCTTGCACGTATATCAAGTTGCTCCTATCTCAAAGCAAATTTCCCCATTGAAATCAATTGAAATGCCGTTAATCCATTCCAGCCCCCAAAATGCCACCCCAGTTGTTCTTGTTACGTGTTTTTGAATAAGAAAAATGTATTTATAAATGACAAATATTGTATAAAAACATAATAAAAGAGAATGTAAAGGAATAAACTGGTTTTATAAAGTGTATTTACCTACTCATTACACTCTTAATGCTACACTTTATCCCTAAACTGAATGTAACTTAACTAATCTTCACTGAACTTAATTGCTACTGGTCTTTGCATTTTTGGCCGATTAAAAAAAAAACACGTGTCCAACGAGGTTTGCCTCTTCCTCCCTTTCAGAATGTTTCTGAAATGGGTGAGCCAAGTTTCATTGAACAGCTCCGATGCACGACCAGTAGCAACTTTTTCTGGGTGTTTCTTTTCCACGAAGTGTGACACCCTCTCCCACATTCCTAAGATCTCCTTTATCTCACTTGTAGAGATCTCCTCCACCTCTGGCTCCTCCTCCAAACCAATTTCTTGGAGAACCTCCGCATATTGCTGAGACTGCAACTCTTGTAACTCCTCCGTGGTGAGTTCCAGAGAGTGATCCTCGATGAGCTCATTCACGTCTCTCATCCACCTCCAGGCCCATGGATTTTCCCAGACACACTATCTCCTCCTCCACTGGCACCTCGGGTTCGAATCCTTCGTAGGTCCTTTCGGCTACGGCCTCAGGCCACAGCTTCTTCCATGCAGAGGTCAAAGTCCTCGTTGTAACACCCAGCCAGGCCTGATCAATAATTCTGAGGCATATCACGATGTGAAAGTGGTTCTTTCAGAACTCACGAAGGGTGAGGTTTGTGTTCTCCGTCACCTCAAAGCAGTGCCGGAACAGGTGCTTGATGTACAGCTTTTTAAAATTAGAAATCACCTCCTGATCCATGGGCTGCAGGATAGGAGTGGTGTTGGGAGGTAGGTAGACAACCTTTATAAACTTGAACTCTTTGAGGAGTTCATCTTCGAGGTTCGGTGGGTAAGCAGGAGCATTGTCCAGGACGAGGAGGGCTTGCATGGTTAGGTTGTTTTCCTGTAGATATTTCTTAACAGAAGGGCCGAAAACCAGGTTTACCCACTCCACAAAGAACTGCCTGGTGACCCATGCCTTCGGGTTTGCCCTCCACATAACTTGCAGTTTATTTTTTAAAATCTTATGTGACTTAAAGACTCTGGGGTTTTCCGAATGGTATATGAGCAGAGGCTTGATCTTGCAGCCGCCACTCGCATTGGCACACAGTGGGAGAGTTAGCCTATCCTTCATGTGTTTGTGGCCTGGCATCGCCTTCTCCTCTGCTGTTATATAAGTCCTATTTGGCATCTTCTTCCAGAAAAGCCCTGTCTTGTCTTGTCACAGTTGAAGACTTGCTGGGGGATATATCCTTTGGCTTCTATCAGTTCGGAAAAAGTTTTGAGGTAATCCTAAGCTGCCTTCACATCCGAACTTGCTGCCTCACCATGCCTGACGATGGAGTGAATGCCGGACCTTTTCCTGAAGTTATCAAACCAGCCTCTACTGGCTTTAAATGAGTCTTTCGATGCTTCATCTGTGGAAGTGCGGGGTCTGCTCCAGCAAATCACCGTAAATCGCTCGCGCCTTTTCGCATATGATGCCCAATGTTAATGTATCTCCTTTAAGCTGCTTCTCCGTCACCCACACCATCAGTAGATTCTCCATCTTTTCATGGAGAGAGCTACGGAGCTTAGAAATTATTATAATGCCCTTAGCTGGCGTTATACCCTTTATCAACTCCTTCTGTTTAAGCACAGTGCATATCGTTGAAGTACTACGCCCGTATTGCCTCGCCAAGTCAGCCACTCGCACACCTTGCTCATATTTTTCTATGATCTCACGCTTTAATTCAATAGACATCATCCTCTTCTGAGCACTGACCTTTCCACTCGCTTTCTTCGGATCCATGGTTATAAAAAGAAATGTGATAAAGTATGTAAATGCACAAAAGATGCTTTGACAAGGAGGTAAACAAGCACACTGACTGAGGCATGGGAAACTATGAGACGCTTGAGTCACGGTAAACTGGTGGGTCGTGTGCATCCGGCCGATCCGAGTGATTACTCTTATCTCAAATGTTGCTTGTATTTCAAAGCAAAAAATCGCTCGCTCGACGACTCGTGTCTCAAAAATCTCGTATGTTAGGGCACTCGTATCTCGAGGTACCACTGTATTCCCCAAAGTTCTCTATTTTTACAACACCTTCTACTTCTAAGACCTCAAGACAGATGGTTTTCCTGATAATTTATCTCCCCACATTCCTACCCCACATTTTTGTGGTCACTCTCTATCCCATACCCAGCCTTGCCTCCCTTTTCTGTTTAAAATTTACAGTCCAGTGATGTGGTTCAGGGAATGTCTTCTCTGTGAACGTTTCATGTTAAGCCCAGTAAAGGGAAATCAACTTTTAAATTGTCCCTCATTCTTTCCTTCATCAGCAAAGGCAGATAACTGACAACAAGGCCTCTTCCCTGTAGCTAACCGAATCCTGAGTGCCTTTTCTCCATCACAGGCTGGCCTGCCTTTGCCTCTTTACAAGCTTCCTGCTTCCTTTCTGATAGTCATTGTGAAATGGAGTTTGCATGTAGTCACTTCCATAACTACATGGGTCTGGGAATCGATACTTTAAGTGTCTAATTACAATCTGCCTTGGGGAAAGGCTTTAACAAATATTTACTTGGTGCTTTCTCATTAGGTACCAGTGTCATTGGTGACAAAGACTGAACCCCAATCTTACAGACAGGGGAAAAGAAAAATCATTTCAGAGGCCACTGAGCAGTGTTGAAGGGCAATACAGGTGTGGGGCCACAGGAAGGGCACCTTGTCCAGAATGGGACGGGGCCGGGGGGTGGAGGGGATTTGCAGGGAGCTATATTGGAGGAGCCTTCACTGAGGGGTGAAATATCTCATGAAATTCATCACTAGTCTCTAACAGGAACAGGATAGTATTATAGCATTAGAATATGTATAAATCACTCATCATGGTGACAAACTAAAAGGGAGATTACTGCGGTGGGGATGACAATGTGAATTTCTTATATCTTATTTTAGGTCATGGTTACATGATTTTCAAAATTACCTAGTACAATACTTAATATTTATGTAAATATGTAAATTAAAGAAAACTTATTATGCAAAAGTTCTCTATGTAGTAATAGATGGAAAGATCATCAAGATACATTAAATGGCCGAAACTGGTTTGGCTCAGTGGATAGAATGTCGGCCTGTGGACTGAAAGGTCCCGGGTTCGATTCTGGTCAAGGGCATGTACCTTGGTTGTGGGCACATCCCCAGTGGGGGGTGTGCAGGAGGCAGCTGATCAATGTTCCTCTCTCATTGATGTTTCTGGCTCTCTATCCCTCTCTCTTCCTCTCTGTGAAAAATTAATAAAATATATTTTTTTAAAAAGATACATTAAGTGATGAAAGCAAGATAGAGACATGTGTATATCACATGCCACTCTTTATGGCATAAAGGCGGAAACTAAGAATCTATGTCTGTCTGCTTCTCTATGTACAAAGAACTCTGGGAAGATATGTGTGGAACCAGCAGCAGTGCTTGGCTTGGAAGGTGGGGAGTAGCTGGCAGCTGGGGGAAGGGAGGACAGAGTTATAAGGGAGACTTCTCATTGTATACCCTTTTATGCTTTTGGTGGTTGAATCAAATAAACATGTCTTACTCAAAAAATGAACAAGAAAACATTGAAATAGTACAAGGGAGGTTTTGAACAGAAGATATAGATGGTTTCATCCTTAATAGGAGGTTATTTACCAATTAAATGTTTTTAAAGCAACTTCCTCTCAGCATTGTCTGGCAACTAGCCAGGCATATGTGCTACCCCCATGCCATGCATATCCACAGCAGCTCTGGCATGCCTTCCCCCTGGGCCTTCCCAGCTCCCTCGGTGCTCTTGGAAACCTCCTCCCATCAATCTCTTGGGCACTTCAGAAGAAACATTATTTGTCCTCCCTTACGGAATCTGGATAATGGATTATGTGAGACATGGCCTCAGTCACAGCCTTTTCTTAACGGGTCTGTTTCCTCTACACAGATTAGAACACTTAGGACAAATGTGAACAAGGTACACTTTTTAAAAACTTGGTTTTGTTTCAAATATCTTTACTATACATATTTGAAGTGTACAATTTGTAAGTTTTGATATATGTATACATATATGCAACCATCATGACAGTTAAGATAATGAATAACATATCCATCCCCCCTATAAAGATTCTCAGTGTTCCTTTGTAATCATCCCCACTTCTCTCTCCCTCCCACCGCTCTCCACCCCACCCCACCATTTCCAAACGTACTAATCTGTCCTCTGTCCCTGTCTACAGTTTTGTAAAAATGAAATAATTAGTATGAACTTTTTTTACAACATACTAGTAGTGATTAGACATTTATGTAACATGAAGTGAGCACCCTGATAAATATAGTACCCACGTGGTACCATACATAGTTATTACAATATTATTGATTATATTCCCTATGCTATACTTTATATGCCCATGACTATTCAGTAACTACCAATTTGTATTTCTTAATCTATTCACCTTTTTCACTAACTCCTCTCTTATCTGGCAACTGTCAAAATGTTCTACCTATGGATTTGCATCTGTTTATTTTATTTTTTTTAGATTTTCCATATAAGTGAAATTGAATGACATTTGTCCTTCTCTGTCTGAACTATTTCACCCAGCACAATACCTTCTGGCCTATCCATGTTGTTGCAGATGACAAGATTTCATTTTTAATTTTTAATGGCTGAGTTATATTCCATTGTATATATGTTCCACTTCTTCTTTATTCATTCATCTATTGATGAACTCTTAGGTTGCTTTCATAGCTTAGCTATTGTAAATATTACTGCAATGAACATATGGATGCACGTATCTTTTCAAATTAATGTTTTGAGTCTTTTTGGATATGTACACAGAAGTAGGATTACTGAGTCCTCTGTCTTTTGTTATAACGTTTGTTTTAAAGTCTATTTTGTCTGGTATAATATTGATCCTGGCTATTTTTTTTTCTGTTTCCATTTTTCATGAAACATCTTTTTATATCCCTTATTTTTAGTTTGTGTGCATCTTTCCATCCGAAAAGTCTCTTATAGACAGCATATGTACTGGTCTTATTTTGTTACCCATTCAGCCACCATAAGTCTTTTGATTGGAACATTTAAACTCTTTACACTTAAAATAATAGTGGTACATAAGCAGTCATTGCCATTTTATTATTCATATTTTTTATATTCTGGTTAAGTATTTTTTTTTATTAACTCTAATTTTTTCTTGTTTGGGAAGCTCTAGCTATCTGATTCTAAATGTTAGGTTTGCTGGGTAGAGTAATCTTGGTTGTAGGTCCTTGCTTTTCAACACTTGTTGGAATATTTTGTGCTAAGCGAGGTATACTTTTAAATACTACTGTTTACTTGCATTAAACAGGCTCTGTTATTTCTTGTCTTTTCAAAATGGGTGGGCTGTACATGGAGGGGACCTACCTCTTCACTGAGCTTACTGGCTCTTTCTTTAAAAGAAATCTTTAAAAATATGTTTTTATTGATTTCACAGAGAGAGAGATAGAAACATTGAAGAGAAACATCAACTGGCTGCCTCTTGCGTGTGCCTTGAATGGGAGTCCAACCTGTGACCTGTACATGGGATAATGCTCAACTGCACTGGCTCAGGCTCACTGGCTCTTTCTAACAATCATAATTGGAGCCCAACACAATAGAAATCCTGGCCCTATTTCCCCCATTTCAGTGTTTCTTTTCCTTATGCAGAGATGGGGCAAAACCTTCCGTGGTTGGCTAGCAGAAGTACCATTTACATTCCTGTATTTCCCTCAGGTTGTTTCATTTCTCTGAGTCTTGGATTCTCCAACTGGTCCAACAGGAGGCAAGGCCATGGCGGGCACTAACTGACAGGGGCAGCTTTAACAAGCGCCTACAGTCTCTGTTTCTTCACATTTTGTACCTTTCAAATGAAGCACATTTCCTACCTTTCAGATGAAGATGCTGCCAATTTTTCTGCTGGGGAGAATTAGAATGTTTTAGGAGTCCTTGTGTATTTTGACAGTCTTATAAAAAGAGCATCTCACAGTGCTTATATATATTATCTCTTGGATGCTTTGAACCTTTTATTGCAGTACACATAAGATATATTTTGGCCGAGACCGGTTTGGCTCAGTGGATAGAGCGTCGGCTTGCGGACTGAAAGGTCCCAGGTTCGATTCCGGTTGGGGGCATGTACCTTGCTTGCGGACACATTTCCACTGTGGGGTGTGCAGGAAGCGGCATATCGATGTCTCTCTCTCATCGATGTTTCTGACTTTCTATCTCTCTCCCTTCCTCTCTGTAAAAAATCAATAAAAAATATTTTTAAAAGAAGATATATTTTGTATGCTTAGTGGTTTTAAATGCAACCATCTTATAAAAAGAATGTAAGTAAAAAATAATTCTTGGTTTCCACTGAATTTTAGCCCATGCATCATTCTTGGGTGGCCTGCTTATACCTTCATCCCCTAAAACTCAATGCTTGTGTACTAGCAGTGGCTTTTGGAGCACCAGGTTAAAAAGAATTGTAAAGCTGTTCTTGAGCTTTTTGGGCAAGTGTGCTGTGATGGATTAGTGGTGTCTACCATGGTGTGCAAGAAAGAAGTGAGTGTAGTTCTAGGTATTTGCTAAGCTTGCCTTAGGTATTGCTACCTAAATTTCTTTGTTTCTCATATAGTATCTAGTGCTTTTTACAAAGTATATGCTCAATAAGTATTTGCTCATGTTACTTTTTTTTTTTAATTGAGTTTGCTCTGGTTATCCAAAGAAACAAGTCTACCCACAGGAGCATGGCTACTGACACTGAAACTCATTTCTGCAGTCGACTTAGCACAGAGCAAGGCACTAAGGTTTTGTTCTTCTCTTCCTCCCTTCTGAGCCAACTCCTTTGCTTCATTGTTTGAACTTCCTGCAGGTATTGGAGATGAACTCTTAACAGCTCCTCAGTAGATGAGAACACATACATATCACTATTCTTAACAGTGATTAGAACTTTGAAGTCCTTCCAAGGCTGTCGTCCATGTATAGCTTACTGTTCAAATAAGAGTGTTTATTAATGGCTAAATGTATTAATAAGATGCCATATGTCCAGGTATTGTTATAAGTGTCATATATATTAGCTCATCTAATCCTCATAAAACCCTACGTGATAATTACTATTACCTTTCTGGCTCAAGCTCAGAGAGGTTAAGTAACTTGCCTGAGGTCAACTGGTGAATCCAGGTTTTCAGCTTTAGGATCTGATTTTAACCTGTCTAAACAGTGAGTGAGGTACACTGAGGACTTGAGTAGGAGGCAGAGACTTGCATGTTCTTGGGAAATTACTATCCTGGGCCCTGATTCCCCATCTTTAAAATGCAGGATTGGGTAGAATTGCTAAAATCACTCCATGCCCTAGCTTATTTGATTCTAAGTTACATATTGAAGACATCTTTGAGCCACACTAGTACTCACCAATAATCTGTGCATGTGCTGAAAATGTACAGACTGAAACGAAGCCTTGAACGTTCTCTTAGCTCACACCAGAATTGTAGCTTGTCAACGGAGAGAAACTTATTTTCCTAAACAATTAGAGGACACCAGTAATTATGTTTAATTACATATTGAACGGTTTTCCTGTTGTGCCAACCCATTGTCTTAATTGTGCTTAAAAGCAGCAGGCTGTTATTTTGAGGTTTGTGAGGTTTAAAATTGCTTTATGCCTCAGCATCAGTGAGCAGAAGAGTTAGGAGAATGAGTCTGGAGTCAGACAGGCTTGGTGCAGATCCTGGATCTGTTGCTTCCTGGATATCTTCAGCGGGTTCCTTATCTTCTTTGAATGTTGGTTTCCTAACATTGGGAATAATAATGCATCAACCTCATAAGAGTATTGTGTAGATTGAAGAGCATATATGTGAGGCGTGGTGCAGCATTTGGCATATAAACCTTTCAGATGTTGGATGTCCAATTGTTTGTACTGATTGATGAGACATTAGGATGGGCAGTCTCTGGACTTGTTGCAGGCTTTAGCGCTGATGGGTAACTCCATCTGGGGTGGATGGCTGGGGTGTTTTGCACCAGTTCTGACATTCTGGGTGTTTGTTGTCTATCTTGTTTTAATTTATGTCTATAATCTCACTTTCTAAGGGCATGTGGGATGGAAAGGAAGTATGGTTAGCCATCAAAGGAGTCACAATTGTAAGTCTTCTGAAGAGAACCATGGGGGTATGAGAACTAATCCTAGTATTTAGTCAGAAAATTATTTTCATAGCTGATATTTTTAGGCAGTACACAGACATGGCCTTAGATAACATGGAGTCACACAATGAAAAGTTATTTTCATTCCTTTTTCATTTCTTGTGATTCTGTCAGAGAAAGGCTCAGTTTGGTGCTAGTCTTTAATTTCTAATACTTTGGGATTTTCCTTTTAACAAAAGAAAAGAAGAGGTCTTAGGTTTGGAGCCCCTGATGTCTCTGGTATCCAGCTAGAATTCATTAATATTGCTTTGCTTTCATTGTATTTATTTTTACTGCCTTCTATTTATCATATGTAAATTTTTATGCATAAAAGTGATATAAAATATTTGTGGAAAGTATATATAAGGAAAAATGAATCGATTTAAAGAAAAATGCTAAGTTACAGGTTTGCAGATGGTACATGGCTATGGCAAAGATTGTGATAGTAGCACACAAATCTGAGTGGGGAAACAATGGTTTAGAGAGGCCAGGGGGACGAAAACTCTATTGTAGGGAAGGCCAGTGTTTGGAAAGAAGTCAGAAGAGCTGAAGGAGCACTGAGAGAATTAGAGCTGTAGAAGCAATCTTTTTGGAAGAGGTAGGCAGGTGCAGGGGTAGATGCTGCAGAGAAAGCCATAAGGTGACTGAGGGAGGCAGCTGGGTTTGCTGATGGGACAACTGTGAGGCCTTTGTGGATGCTGGTTTAGCAGAAGGATTGGGATAGACTGAGGAGTGAGTTAGAGGAAGGAAGCAAGAGTAGTTCTGCTTTTTTCTGAGAGGCTTGGTGTGTGACGATGGCACAGGAAGATGAAGCAGACACAAGTTGGATGGGAAGGGTTTTGTTTTTTAGAATAGCAAGAATATGGACCTGTTTTTAGCTGATGGAGGAAGAATTGGAGAAGATGCATGTGAGAGAGGATAGAGGGAGCCAAGGTCAGGGATACAGGAAGGTGGGTTTACCTAGGATGGAGAAAGAAAGAACAAGACTTTGCCCGTGTTGGAGGAAAGATAGAGATGGAGGAGAGAGGAAATTGTCTCTCTTACCAGTAAATTCTGCAAGTAAAATTTAGCCAATTCTTGATGTTTAAATAATTCAACAGAAAAGAAGGGAAGAAGTAAGTATAAGTGCTTAGAGAGCAGCAAATGGCTGCAAAAGTGGAGACTGAGGGAAGCTAGGCAAATATTGATCAGCTGATCCTTTGGAAGGCCCTGGGGAGGGAGGTGTTTGGAACGATGAGCTTTGCTGCAGGAAGGGCTTGTTGTTCAGGAAAACTTGAAAACTGAGATGGACAGTGACAGAAGCAGCTGCTTTTCAGACTGAATGAAGGGGAAGTAGCCTGAAGTCTTCCTTTTTGAGCCCTCTGGCTCTTGTGAGGTTTCTTTGTAAGGGGCTTGTCTGCACTCTGAGGGGAGCAGGGGAAGTCCCCACCTGTGTTGCACAGACCACCTTCTCAGGTATAGCCTCTGAGGATAGCCTGCTGTTGCTGCACTCATGGCATTGGCTGCCTGCTGTCAAAGTCTTGGGCTTCAGACATTGTGGCACTCAGGCACCCAATGTGGAATGGTGGGCACAGAAAGGGTCCACTCACTGCACGAGTGGGCCCGAGCTTTGCCCATTAGCTCAGGAGGCTATGGTCTCTTGCATCTTTTTCCTGGGTGAGGGGGACCATGTGGCAGCAGAGTGACCACTGCAGCTGTAAGTCATTTAATCAAGGGAGAACACATCTAATCAAGCGAGAAAAGCAAGTCATTTTCTGTGTATGGCTCCACGCCCAGTGTTTCCGGACTTCATATCCAGGTCTGTGGGCACCCAAGGAAGAACAGGGAGACCAAGCTGGTATGAAGTTGGCCTTTGTGGCTCAGGTGGGCCTGAAGGAGGAAGGTGGGGAAGTAGGGAGAGGAGAGCATCTATATGCCCCTCCCCTCTTGTCTCACTATGTGGCTTAAGGCCTTTGAAGTGGGTTGGGGACCTAAGGCATAAAAGCAGTGACTGGAGCCCTCCTGGTAAAAGCGATTTCCTGTCTTGTGGTTTGTTTGCAGATCCAGTCTATAGTCTCCAGGTTGGAAGTCCTTGTGCGAGTCTCTTGGCCTGTTGTGGCTCTGATCTTTCCTATCTACTCAGTTGCTGTTGCTCTCATTTACATTAAAGTTGTGGCTGGCCTGGCTTTCTTTTATTTCAGCACTGTCCAGAGTCACAGCTATAGAATTGATCTGGAAAAGGCATTCCAGTGTTGACCAGGATCGAAAGCAGATCTTTCCAGACTGCTCCAATGATTGCTTTCAAAATCACCGTCAATTTGCATTTCCCAGAGAAATGCATCCGAGACAGACGGATAGGCAAGGCCAGAGAGTTGCCATTCACTTGGGGAGAAGACATATATTTCAAACAGAATAAGCTAACCAGAGAAAAAGACTTCAACTGGTGGGATTTGAAATGGTCCTTGCATTTGTGGCTTGGCAAACAGTTTATGGGAGATAACAGAGCTCCCCAGTGTCCAGCAAAGATCCCCTGTGTGCACATTGTATCTCTGTCCTCACCTGCCAGGCTGAGGGTGAAAGCCTTTTCTTATGCCCTTGGGGGCATGGGATGCAGCTGTCTCAATTTATTTAAAAAATATCCTGAAAATGTGATAATTAATCATCCTCCAAAATTCCTTCCCTCCAAACAAAATGAAGCTGGGTCCATTAGACCACTTTCTTGTTTCTGACACCTCAGCTATCTTAAAGGCCCACCTTGGCCTTCGCAGAACACAACACAGGCCTTTGTTCCATCTAACATCTCTAGGTCACCTGGTACAAGTCATTTAACTGCCCTAAGCCTCGGTTTCTTTACCCATAAAAGAAGCATCCTAATGTTACCTATTTCCGGGGGTCCTTGAGAATTCAGTGAGAAGGTTCCTGCAGCACACTACCCATGGTGCCTGGTTCCAGCAGCCAAGGATTGTTCTCTGTTACTATCATTTCCCACATTGCACTTAGGATCCATCTCAGCTCTCTGGTGAGGTGCTGATTAGCACTGCTGCTTAAAATAGAAAAAGTTATTTACTTTGCCTGAGACTTTGCATTTTTTAAGCTGACACATTTTTTTTTATTAGACATTACTCTTAGAGAATAATAAAATGGAATTTATCTGTGAAGTTATCTACACAATGAGGCCAGTGTGGCACTAAAGCAGCAAAGTCCTTGAAAATAGCAGCCAAATTTCCTGTGTCAGTTTAACCTTAGCATTTATTGAGCTTTAAAAGACCTAGGAGGGAAAAGCCACCTTCCCTTCCTGCATCTTTGTCTCCCCCCTCAGATTCTGGATTCTTGCTGCTTGGGGACTGTGTCCTCACTCTTGGTTTCCTAGGATCTATCAGGTTGCCTGAAACAAGGAAGCATCAATAATTATATGCTAAATAAATGAAAGTATTCTTACTTAGAAAAAATTGGGGGGAAAATGGGGGAAACTAAAGTTAAGAAGTAGAATCAGACTAGTTTCAGGAGTGAGTGTGATCAGCTCACCGTACTATAGTCTCTGCGGTTTACTCTCCCTCTGGTGAAGTCTCTTGAGATCTTGTCTGAGGTTGAAGAAGCATGGTGTCAGACAGACCTGGACTTGATTGTGGATCTGCCAACTACCAGTTAAGTGACATTGGAGAGTCAGCGTGTTCTCCCTGTCATATCGGGTGGTGATAGCACCAAATCTGTGAGATTATTGGGGCTTCAGGATGTCAACATGAGGTATTAGTATCTCGGGTTCTCTCTTTGCCTTGATTTCTGGAGTTATTTGATGACTCCACAGTTGGCATGCTTGAACTTGGAGGTTAAAGGAGAGAAGGCAATATCTAAAGACTGAGACTAAGGATGAATGAATCTTTCTGCCCTGTTGAGCCTTGAGGTGGGGCTGACTTCAGTAAGTAGTATATGACCTGTGACTGGCATGCAGATCAGTTTATCAGACTCATGGGTATTTATTTACAAGAGGTCATCGTGTGGTTCTTTTTCTTAAAAATTACTTTTATTGAAGTGACATTGGTTAATAAGATCATATAGGTTCATTGTACATGTCTATGATACGTGATCTGTATCATGTACTAACCACCCAAAGTTAAATCATCTTCCATCACCAAATATTTGGTTCCCTTTACCCTTTGCTATCCACCCACCAGTTTCCTTTGACAGCTACCATATTGCTGCTGTCTGTGACTTTCAGCTTTATGTCCTAATATGAGTTAACTCATATGATTCTTAGCTTTTTCTGACTAACTTATTTCACTTAGCATAATATTCTCAAGGTCCATCCATATTGTCACAAATGGCAGCATTTTTTCTTTTCTTATAGCTGAATAGTATATATGTGTAGTTTATATGTACCACATCTTCTTTATCTAGTTTTCTATCGGGGGACACTTGGGTTGTCTTCAAGTCTTGGCCACTGTGAATAATGCTGCAATGAATATAGGGGTGCATATATTTTTGCAAATAAATGTTTTTGAACTTTTCGTGTAGATATTCAGAAGAAGGATTGTTTTGTCATATGGGGACTCTATTCTTAATTTTTTGAGGAACTGTCATGCTGTTTTTCATAGTGGCTGTACCAGTTTATAGTCCAACCAGCAGTGAATTGCGGGTTCTTTTTCTCCAGGGCTTCTCTATCACTTGTTATTACTTGTTTTGTTAATAATAACCTTTCTAATAGGCATGAGGTAGTATCTCATTGTGGTTTTGATTTCCCTAATAGCTAATGAAGTTGAGCATCTTTTTATATGTCTTTTGGCCATTTATTTGTGTGTCTTCTTGGGTAAAGTGTCTGTTCAGGTTCTCTGCCCATTGTTTAATTGGATTGTTTTTTGGTGTTGAATTGTATGAGTTCTTTATGTTTTAGATATTATCACTTGTCAGAGCTGTTGTTTGCAAATACCTTCTACACAGTTGGTTGCCATTTTTGTTTTCTTATTGGTTTCTTTTGCTATGCAGCTTTTTAGTTCATTTATTTATTTTTGCCTTTACTTCCCTTGCCTTTGGGATCAAATTCATAAAATGTTCTCTAAGTCCAAGGTCCATACGTTTATTAGTCTATATGTTTTGTTCTATGTAATTTGTTGTTTCAGATGTTATATTTATAACTTTAATCCATTTTGAATTAATTTTTATACATGGGGACAAACTGTAATCTTGTTTCATTGTTTTGCATGTGGCTTTTCAGTTTTCCCAGCACCGTTTTTTGAAGAGCCTTACTTTTCTCCATTGTGTGTTTTGGGCTCCTTCATAAAGAATTATTTGTCCATATACATTTGGTTTTATTTCTGGGTTCAATTCTCTTCCCATTGCCTGTGTGTCTGCTTTTCTGCCAAATATCATCCTGTTTTGATTATCATAGCTTTGTAATATAATTTGAAGTCTGGTAGTGTGATACCTCTGGCTTTGTTCTTTATGCTCAGGATTGCTTTGGCTATTGGGATCTTTTGTGGTTCTATACAAATCTAATGATTTTTTGGTTCTATTTCTTTAAAAAATGACATTGAGATTTTGATGAGGATTGCATTAAATCTGTAATATGGCCATTTTAACTCTGTTGATTCTTCCAGTCCATGAACATGGAGTATCTTTCCATTTCATTGTGTCTTTTTTCCATCTCTTCTAATAATGTTTTGTAAGTTTTCAATATATAGGTCCTTCACATCCTTTGTGAAGTTTTTTCTTAGACATTTTACATGTGGTTCTTTTTCATTCCTGTTTTTAGTATGGGCCCACCTCCCAACTGTACCCCAAATCTGCCTCTTCTTTCCATCTCCATTGCCCTCTCCTTAATCCAAGCTGCCTCATATCTTTCTGGACTTCAGAATGGTCTCCTAACTGGTCTTCATGTTTATCTTACTTCACATTCCCTCCCCAAATACCAAGTCCCCACAGAGCAGCCAGAGCACTATTTTAAAGCAGAAGCCCACTTAGGGCATTCCTTTGCTTAAAACAGCGGTTCTCAACCTTTAGGTTGCGACCCCTTTGGCGGTTGAACAACACTTTCACAGGGGTCGCCTAAGACCATTGGAAAACACAGATATGATTCATAACAGTTGCAAAATTACAGTTATGAAGTAGCAACAAAAATAATTTTATGGTTGGGGGTCATCACAACATGAGGAACTATATTAAAGGGTCGCGGCATTAGAAAGGTTGAGAACCACTGGCTTAAAAGAACGTTACAAGGATGTACAACAGGGATTTCCAGCACCAGGCTCTTGCCTGACTTTCCTATATCATCTCTTGCCGTCCAGCTCTTTGCTTTCTCTCATTACTTCTGACCACATTCCAGGACCTGCGAGCTTCCTAACTGAGGCTGCACCTTTCTGGTGACCTCTACCTGGAGCACTCTGCCTTCACTCTTCCCATGGCTGGAAAAACTCCAAGCCCCTGCTCTCGTGTCACGTGCTCAGAGCCATCCTCCCTGACCCTCTTTATTTTCATCACATCCCAACACTAGGAGAAATCAGCTTTGTTATGATTTGGTTCCTTACTGTCTGTCTCCTCCTACTCCATTGGAATGAAAGCTCCATAAAAACGGGATTCGTGTCTTATCACTGCTGCATTCCCAAGTGTCCTAGAAAAGTGCCTGGCACGTGAAGGATCCTGTCAGTATTTGTTGAGTGAATCAGGGATAAGGGACATACTCAATGTGTAAGGATGTGTGAAATCGCCCAGCTGTGTGGAAGGGGCGCTGATTATGCCAGGTTTGTGAGGATGTGGTGCTGTTGAGTGGAATCTGAGAGGGAGCACTTAGTGCTTGTGGCTCTAAGAAGGAAAATGATTCTGTGCTGGTAAGCAACAGGACTCATCTCCAATGCAGGAACATTGTTGAATTCTGACAGCGTCTGGGTGAATTGGATCGTTGTGGTTGGAGTCTGCAGTGGTGGGAAATGGTGAACTTTGAAATTAGATCCTCCCACCCTTGAGCCTAATTAGCTGTGTGACTGTTCCTCACTGAACTCTATTTCCCACATATAACCTGAGGACAGTGAGACAAACTTCCCAGCATTGCGGTGGAGACCAGAGATCATCTGTACCTGACACTTGCACCTGCAAAATAAATGGCAACTTTTATTTTGATGTAAAAATTTTCAAAAATACTATTAATTCAGGACATGGCATCAGAAATCCAATTTAATTAAACAATGATTTAAACTTTAAATAGTTATTACAAATGCTGCAGTGAATACAAAATGGGTAAGATAGAAAACATGTTCTTAACTAAACATCTATAAAAGGTTAATATAAGTTATAATGATAACAAATATGTGTATTTGTAAAGTGATTTTTCTGTGCCTTTTATTCTTTGGTTCTCATTACCACCACGTTAAGCAAATATAATATGGGCCTTGTGACCCTGGACAAGTCAGGAACCTCTCTGAACCTGACCTTGTCACTTGTAAAATGCCAAGAGTGATAATCACATTATAAGAGAGTAGTTGTGAGACATCTATGACCCAGGCACAGCATAGGGTGTGGCAGGTGAGTCACTCTCAGATACGTTGCCCTTCTCCCCTAGTTTCTGACCTAAGTGGTGCTTCAGATGACTAATCTGTATTATGACATAGTTTCTCCTGGAATTGTATGAGAGTGCCTGCGAGCTCAAAGAAGGAGCAGAAGGAGGCTGGGGAGCGGGGGAGGGGGAGGAGGTTGGCCGGGGGGTTGGGGGGAGGGAAGAGAGAGAGAGAGAGAGAGAGAGAGAGAGAGAGAGAGAGAGAGAGA